>JAYEPQ010000010.1:10668988-11268988 GCA_036321105.1 Dracaena cambodiana
AATTATCTCTCTATCTCTTATATCTCTCATAATAATAAAATCCGTCTCTCTCATTTATTGCGCACTTCTCTCATATCACGTACAAAACATACACACACATAGAGTGCTAATATTTAAACCCTATCAGAATAGCACTTTTATCATCTAATTGGTATTTCTATCCAATTGGGATGTTTATTTTCTGACCCAATCCAATTGAGACTCTTTATAATCCATGATCATATCTGCATACTCAATGTTCGGGAGACACAAACCAAACTCAAAATAGAAGGATGAAGCTTGGTTAATGTGGGTGCCTACTCAACGATTAGCTTCTTATGTAATCCCCGATCATATCTGCATACTCAATGATTAGCTTCTTATGTCGGGTCAAATGGAACCCATATTATCATCATATTTGAGATTCCCTCTACACATACAAAATATAAAGATATAGTGTTGATCAAATCAAATATGAAGTTTTCTCGTCATCTAAAACTTTGATATATTCCACTTATACCACATTGCATGATTCCAAAAACCTCGCATACCACATTTGAACATAGTTTTTTTTTAATACATTGAGAGAGATGTATCTCACTAAATTAACAAACTGATTGCTAAGAGTTGGGCCAACTAACTGCATCATCACTTGTAGTTAGCTGATATTTTATTTTTTCCCCCTAAAAATATTGTAAAAATTGGGAACTTGTTTTCTACGTTCCGATAAAACATGCCAAACTTTATCCAACAGTCCCGACCAAAAAGAATGTCTCACTTGGGGGTTCAGTTAGGACAAAAACGTGGTACCTTGTGTTTTGAACGAAACTCAAACTCTCCGCATGCACTTGGGCACTTGGGGTGTTCTATTACCAATAAGTTTTAGCTCAAGTGACATAATCTCTCTCGACTTTGCGAGAGGTTTTGAGTTCAAGTTTAGGTGGGGATTCAATTTGGTAATGTTGCAATTGAATCAATAGAGCTTTTAAGCACGAAATGACAACATTATAGTACCAGTCATGACGATATTTTTAACATAAACTAAAATAAACAAAGAATTTGATTCATCATTTACGATCAAATTTGCAAGATAAGTACTATGTGCAGATTACAAACTGTTGAAATAAGGGGGTGAGTATTCACTTGGGATGTAGTTAAGCAATGATGTCATGTAATTGAAATTTGTATTATAAAGGGTTGAGAATCAACCAAGAAATGGAATCAGTGGTAGTTGATCAACGTGAAGCTCGCTTTGCTATGAATTATTAGTATATTGATATTAATATTTATAAAATCTGTGGGTCTCATGTGAACAACGTGCAAGGTAAATTTAGCTTATGTCTTATATCCTTTTGACCATATGGGCAGCCAACAAAAATTTCCACATTAGTGTGAGAGTAAATATGGAATAGACGGGTCCAATGGGCTGTTCCTGGATCGATTAATTTTTTCAAAAATTTAAGTTAAAATATATATTTTTAATTTAAATTTTTGAAAAGGACAAGTCCAAGGGTTGGCGCTTAGACCAACCCTTGGACCGGAGTCAATTTTATTTTTGAATTTAAATTAAAAAAAAATATTTTAGCTTAAAATTTTAGAAAAATCAACCGAAGAACCGTCCCTTGGACCCGTCTATTCCATATTTACTCCCACGCTAATGTGGAAATATTTGTTGGCCATCCATATGGTCAAAAAGGATAAAAAACATAATCCTATCGCTAAATTTACCTTGCACGTCCATTCAATCCGTCCATTTTTATACCTATGTGGGAGTCAAGTTTATTTTTGAATTTAGTATTTCATAAATAACATAAGCACCCAAATACCCAAAATGATAAATAGTTAGACTACGATTTAAGAAGTATTTTATGAGGCAATTTTGTGTTCGAATAATTGAGGAATCATTTAGTTAATTATATATGTAGTTGTGAGTTCACATTCACCCTAGAACTTTAAGGGAAGATAAGTATTAAAAAATGGCTCTAGCAATTTTGAGGAGGTGATGATATTTTAGTTTAACAACTCCATTTTGCTAAGGTATTATCCACTTGACTCCCATATTTCCAAAAGTTTCATATAACGTAAATTTATAATATGATAGAATAATGGTATATAAAAAGCAAGGAATTGAGAACAAGTGGAAACTAAACCCATATATATCTATTTCTTTGGTTATTTGGCAAGTGGAATTAACAAGAAAATAGAATCGAAAAAAATTATTTTCAATTCAAGAGTGCTGCGGGATCGTACTATCTTAAATCTCAAATTTTTATTTCCATCTTACAAGGAGGAGGAATCACGTGAGAAAGAAATTTTGAATATCTCAAATTTTTATTTCCATCTTACAAGGAGGAGGAATCACGTGAGAAAAAAATTTTGAATAGAAAATGAGTGATTTCTTATGCTAATTATATTTTTTTACTTTCACCTTTTGTTTCCATCTCCCGAGGAAGATGTTGGAAATTAAAAAAAAAAAAAAAAAATCTAATCTCATTTCTGGACTTTTGGGAATTTCTAAATGAACACACCACTAGTCTACTAAGCCCACCATCTTAGCGAGCTCACTGACTTTTGGAAAATAAGATTTTCTCAGTGAGCATACCCCTACTCTTGGTGAGTCCACCTGGTGAGCTCACCCTCTCTTTAGAGAAAAGATTTTTTTAGCTAGCATGCCTTTTTTTTTTTTTTTTTTTTTCAATTGATTGATTGGTGAGCACACCAAGAAAAACCTTACCTATCCTCTTTCTATCTCATCTCCCTTTGCGTCTTTTTCGAATTCATACCCCGTGATTTCTTCAACCCCACAAATGCCCTAACCCCTAAGTTTATTGGTTCAAAAGTTTGGAAAAGAAGGTGGATTAGATTGTGTGCTGGACAAAAGAGCTATAGTGTTTTGGGAGGGAAGGAGACAAGAGTATTTTTGTCCTATAAAAAAATGCTAGACTTGTAATTCTTTACAAGTTAAAGAGGTGGGCTCATTAAGTCTCCCCTAATTTTTTTTTTTTTTTTTTGAGCCGAAATCAAATTGATTCTCCATTTCCAATGTATTGTCTCTAGTTATATTCTCCATTCCCATCGCCAATCGGGTTCTAAATGCACCCACAATTACTTTTATTAAAAAAAAAAAAAAAAATCCGTTTCTGATACTTTAATGGGTAAACGATAGACGCATCTCTTTCCCAACCATCTATTATTATTTTTTTTAAAGGCAATAATAGAGCTGGTCCCAGGGCAAGATTGCAACACCTCCACGCAAGTCGCAAAACAAGCCAGAATACCCCCAAACTGGTGGGCGCCAATTCACTTCCCATGGAATCCAATCCCAATAATTATTCAATCGGCGAGTGGAAAAGTACTTTATACATTATACAGCAGTCCAAGCACTAGCCACTCACGTGGGGTCTCCATGTCACATACTCAACCAAACCGAGTGGACAGAGAACGAGATTAAGAAAGCGAACAGGAAACTAATCAAACAAAACCCCGAGTCTAACAAAAGAATAAAAACAGAAGGCACTGCGAAATGATAAGTGCTGGTCCCCAGAAAGAAGCCCCATCTTCACGCGCTTTACACGATTAAAATCCCCTATATATATATATATATACATACATATATTGGCAAGCAAGCTGAACCCATATCCATCTCGCCATCTGAGCTGAAATCGAGTCAGAAGAATCAAGAGATCAAGAACCAAAAAAATGGGGTGCTTGGTGGCCAGACAGGGAAGGCAGCTGCAGCGGTACAACGACCACGGCGGCCGGCAGGTCGTCGGGTGCATCCCGTACAGGTTCAAGTCGGGTGATGAGGATGAGACAGTTGGAATTGATGAGGCAGTCGAGGTTCTGGTCATCACCTCCCAAAAGGGCAACGCCGTGATGTTCCCCAAGGTTGGTTTCGCCTCCGGGCTCTGCATTTTTTTAATTGGAATGTTGAGTGCTTAATTATAAAAGTTGATTCGAACAATTTTCCTTTTATTTCTTTTTCAGGGTGGATGGGAATCTGATGAAAGCGAAGATGAGGCAGCGTCGCGGGAGGCGCTCGAAGAAGCAGGAGTCCAAGGAAAAGTTGAAGTGAGTCCTCATCATACTCTTGCAATGTTCCCCTTTTTGTCTTCGTCTTGATTCACATGAAACTGATGCAACTTTTTGATACATTTGCAGAGTAAACTTGGGAAGTGGAAGTACAAAAGCAAGAGATATGGCACATTGTATGAAGGGATTATGTTTCCATTGAATGTAACTGAGGAACTGTCCTACTGGCCGGAAATGGAATCAAGGAAAAGGAAGTGGATTCCGATGGCCGAAGCGAGAGAAGCATGTCGGGATTTATGGATGAAGGAAGCATTGGAAGTGTTGATCCAACGACTCTCGCTAGAAAGAAACCAATTCAGATTATGACTACTCAACTCACAGAGTAACCCGAGCAGTAGTTTGTAAATAATACAAGGAGATGGAAAATTGCAGTCAGTCCTCGGCTATTGGAGAATCTAATAGCATCTTATCTCAGCATCCAACGTAACCAAAGACGCAGGTCTCCTGCTAGACTTTCAATTGAGAAGATGGAGGATAAATTTTTTGCTAGAGGGGATTCTATCACAACCGTAGATGTACAGAATATAGGCATTCACTGTAGAAATGATTCAAAATTCTTTCATTCTTTGCAACAACATTTTTGTTATGAGTTCTTTCAATACACAGACAAATTTTTAAGCTCACAATTAGCCCTTTCGTATGGCTACTCCTGATCAAGTCTCAATTTAGTTGGTAAATTTGTCGACTGTTATCATGCAATTGAAGTAAAGAGTCCTGCTAACTAATCTTCTCTACCGCCGTCACAATTTCTTATATGTACTCTTTGTTCATTATTTCAGAGCTGACTTCAAAGTGAGAGTCACTCATCATTCTCTCTCATCTAAGCCTTTTCTAAACAAACTCGAGGATGCTCCTCTCTATGTATACTACCAGTTGCCAGATTAAAGTTGATCTTCATCCTAACGCGAAGCCCATCATCATGCGTACTAACTCATTATAAAATTACGGAGTGAAATTTGCTTATAAACAGACTAATTACGATTGTGTAAAAAGAAATTAGAGAGAAAGAATGGGAGAAGATAAGAGAAGAGGGTTGTGTGCTCTATGTGATACTCTTGTGACGGTTTCCATCATAGTATGAGCCTGGTGGTATATATGCAACATGTTCTGGTTTTCTTACAAGATTGGAGACTTCGTTCATTGTGAAGATAATATTGTATCACTCTTTGTTGTTGATTCCAAGCTTCCCTAGGAAAAACTTAGAAAAATGTGTCAATCTAATTGGAATAGTGGAATATGGTCACAAATTGTCTCATGATTTTTCCGGTAAGGATTTTTATGCAATTATTATGTTATCCGTAACTTGTTGACTTATGTATTGAATTAATTCTACTAATTGTTAAGCTATTGTTTACATACAACCTACGATATTATCAATTACTCTTAAAAGTGGTATCAATAGATTATTAGCTATTATGTTTGAACAACTACGACCATAACAATCCACATGATTACTCTTAATGGATCTCATTAGATAATCAGAAAGCTAAGAGTGAAAGATTTTTACATTGTTAAGATCTTCATGTACCTTTAGAAGGTGATGTGTCTAAATTAAAAGACACGAGTTTAACGATTGGAAAAAGCTTGATACAAAAGTTATTGGGTTTATCTAACAATGTTCGAATGGTACCTTGTTCCATGATATCTCTATAGAGAAATATCATACTTTCTATGGAAGAGTTGGAGAGTCTCGATGTGAGGAAAAATTACAGGTGATAAAGTTTTTTTTTTTTTTGTAATTAGGAAGTTAGTTAGCTTAAAAATAAAAATGGTTTTTTTATGACTAAACACTTAAATGACATTTAAAATACTACTAATCAACTTTTCTCTAGACTTTACAATTCCTCAGCTCCTTTTCATAGTTAGGAGATAGTACTAGTATTTCAAGGTAACTTTGCACAAGAAGATATGAGTTTGTTTACAATTAGTTAGCTTAATGAAGAACTCATATGAAAGCATTTAGATATATCACAATCTAAAACATTGAACGACATACATAAAAATACGGAAACAACAAACTCCAAATTTAAAAATAAATACAGATCAAGGAGGGATATTATTTTCTATTATTATAAAAAATATATGAAAAGATGACTGCATGAAAATTTGAAACTCTTGAAAATACCACCGTTGCAATTGAAGGTGACTTAGTCATATTTTAATCTAACGATTCATGTTTTTTTTATATTATTTGTTAAGATACAGGTTGAGTGATCTATACGAATGTTTTATATCATGCTACTCCATAAAACAAGTTCTTGATAACTTTTAAGGTGATTTTGTCACTATCAGAATGGGTAGAAAGACGGAAAATCAGTTCAGTACTTTTGCGGCCAGGCAGCCCAAAAGTTGAGTCAAATGAGATTAAAATTAGAGGGTTTAATGCTATGCGGAATTGGAGACCATAGCTACTGACCACCGCTATCTAGAAGTTAATGCTACTACCTGGCAACAAGAATGATGAGTCAGCAGTTAGAATTTCTGCAGAAAGATTTGTATAATTTTAGAAATCCTCTAGTTTAACTGGATTTGGATTTTGGACTCTAAATATATTAGTATACGATGTATCTCTTGTAAAATAGATATATTTTTTGATCATTAAAAAAAAATCAGAGATTTGCTTACGAGAGTTGACTATAACCATACTCTCTCCCTCATGCTAGTCTTCTTCTTCCTCAATAACTTCTTGTATTTCAGGTATTTTTTTTTTATTTTCTACATTATTTTTTATTGTTTTCATAAATAAAATAGATTTTATATGTTTTTGAGGGATGAGTAACTAATTTAATAAAGATCAAAGATGCAGATAAAGCTAGTTTTTTTTGAAATATGTGTGAATCAAATCTTACTCTCTTCATGTTTTATCTCTAAGATTTGCTAATGAATTAAATTGAAGAAATCAATTCGTAAATATCCAAGTGTGATAGGCTATTTGCTAGCCTATACTTACTATGATTTTTGAGTTGATTATTTGGTTTAATGACTATATGATTTTGTCTAATTCGATTATTCTCACATCTTTTATAAATCATACTTGAAGTGCTCTCTTAATAGTTTATACTTAGATTAGAGATGATTAATTTTATGACAAAAAATCATCTTTTTATTGTGTTTTGTGACTGTTCATAACAAAAAGAAAGAGAGAGGTTAGAGGATCACAGTTGTAACGATTAGGAATGAACAACCAAGTCGACTCCAATTGGCTCGACCGACTTCGATCGGACTCGGTCGGAGTTCGGTCGGAGATGGGTGGCTCAGTTCAATCGGAGTCATATATCTAACGGATTGACCGGTCGGTGTCGGTCAAATTGCTATTGGAGCCGGTCAGAATCCGTCTCCGACCATCAGAACTCTTATTCCCTTTGTCTTGAAGCTTCCTCATGATACCAACTTTTTCCTCACACCCAACTTTCTTCAACCTCTTCTCCTCAACCCCAAATCCTCAAAGGGAAAGAAACATCCATCAAGACATCAATTTTTTCCTCACACCCAACTTTCTTCAACCTCTTCTCCTCAACCCCAAATCCTCAAAGGGAACGAAACATCCATCAAGACATCAACTTTTTCCTCACATCCATCTTCATTCAACATCTTCTCCTCTGCTCCGAATCCTCAAAAGGGAAAGAAATATCAAGACAACAAATTTTTCCTCACACCCAACTTCATTCAAGCTCTCTTTCGCTGCTCTAAATTCTCAAAGGGAAAGAAACATCCATGATCTATTTTTCTTCAACCTATTCTCCTCTGCTCCAAATCCTCAAAGGGAAATAAGCAAAATGGGTAAGAGTACAAATTACCATTTTTAGAGAAAGGGAAATATGAAATTGAATAATGATTAGAAAGGTAAGGTGGTGAAATTGATTAATGTAATTAGATTGCCCCCATTCCTCTTCCTCTCTCTACCTGAAGATTTGATTTTGGTCTCTCTCTCTGTCTCTCTCAGAAGTTTGATTTCACCATTGTATTTCAGATCCGACCGATTTTGCTGAACGCTGACCGTATCTGACCGATTTAAAGCCGGTCGGACTTTGGTCGAATTCCTGTCTTGCTCGACGGTCGGAGTTGTGTCACCCTAATTTGGTCGGAGTCAGTCGGATTTCTCTGAATTCCGACCACTCTGACCGATTGTACAACCCTATTAACAATTGTCTAGTGGATTTAAATATCATAGATTTTGCTTTTTAGATAATTAATTAAAATTTCCATCATTCCAGTTTTCTCTGGTTAACTTGTTAAATTTTGGTTAAAATAAGATAGTAAAACACTTGAAATCCCTATAGGATGATTTATTAAGTGCAACAACACTTATGGGCATACAATAGAATTTGAATTCTTATCAAGTTATTGGTGGCTTTGCTAGAAACTTTTTCTTGCATTTTTATGGGTTGTTCGTGTGTGTTAAATATGTAAGTTGTGAAATACAAATAAAAGATCCAGGAGTGCAATAAGAGGTTTTTAAAAAAACTCGGGGCTCAAAGTCCCAGGTTTTGCCTCCAGCTAATGGTAATTACTGCCGGGTAGCGATATTTGTGAGATTTTTGCTTCTGAAACTTATGTATATTATTTGTTTTTAGTTTTCTAGAACTTCTCTTTTATTGATTTTTTTACTATCCTTATTTTTATTTTATTTATTTCTTAATTTCACTTCTTCATGTTTTGTGAGTTATTTAGTACAAACTCTCACAAGACACCACTCATATAATAGGATGATTTAGAAATTTAACAGCTTATTGTATGTGCTAATTGCAAACAAAATTCTTATAAAAGTGAGTGAGGATTTCTAATTTTTTTAGGTTTAAGTTTTATTCGAGAACTGACAAAAGATAGATATGGGAGTATGATAAGTTCCATTTTTTGTATATTTTTCCTATATATTTATCTATTTTTTGTACATAAATAATACTTAAGATTATGTTTTGATAGTATATACTTACTAAAGTTTTGAAGTTGATTATTTGGTTTAAGGATTTAGTGATCAATATGATTTTATTTAATTCGATTATTCTCACATTTTTGATATATTATTCTTAAAATGCTCTTTTGATAGCTTATGCTTAGATTAGTGATGATTGATTTTATGATAAAAATCAAACACTTTACTATGTTTCATGACTGTTCATAATAGAGAGAGAGAATTGTTTTTGTTTGTTTTTTTTTGGGGGGGGGGGGGGGGGGGGGGGCAAGATTGCAACACCTCCACACAAGTCGCAAAACAAGCCAGAATACCCCCAAACTGGTGGGCGCCAATTCACTTCCCATGGAATCCAATCCCAATAATTATTCAATCGGCGAGTGGAAAGGTACTTTATACATCATACAGCAGTCCAAGCACTAGCCACTCACGTGGGGTCTCCATGTCACGTACTCAACCAAACCGAGTGGACAGAAAACGAGATTAAGAAAGCGAACAGGAAACTAATCAAACTAAACCCCGAGTCTCACAAAAGGATAGAAACAGAAGGCACAGCGAAATGATAAGTGCTGGTCCCCAGAAAAAAGCCCCATCTTCACGCGCTTTACACGATTAAAATCCCCTGTGTATATATACATACATACATATATTGGCAAGCTGAACCCATATCCATCTCGCCATCTGAGCTGAAATCGAGTCAGAAGAATCAAGAGATCAAGAATCAAAAAAATGGGGTGCTTGGTGGCCAGACAGGGAAGGCAGCTGCAGCGGTACAACGACCACGGCGGCCGGCAGGTCGTCGGGTGCATCCCGTACAGGTTCAAGTCGGGTGATGAGGATGAGACAGTTGGAATTGATGAGGCAGTCGAGGTTCTGGTCATCACCGCCCAAAAGGGCAACGCCGTGATGTTCCCCAAGGTTGGTTTCGCCTCCGGGCTCTGCATTTTTTTAATTGGAATGTTGAGTGCTTAATTATAAAAGTTGATTCGAACAATTTTCCTTTTATTTCTTTTTCAGGGTGGATGGGAATCTGATGAAAGCGAAGATGAGGCAGCGTCGCGGGAGGCGCTCGAAGAAGCAGGAGTCCAAGGAAAAGTTGAAGTGAGTCCTCATCATACTCTTGCAATGTTCCCCTTTTTGTCTTCGTCTTGACTCACATGAAACTGATGCAACTTTTTGATACATTTGCAGAGTAAACTTGGGAAGTGGAAGTACAAAAGCAAGAGATATGGCACATTGTATGAAGGGATTATGTTTCCATTGAATGTAACTGAGGAACTGTCATTCTGGCCGGAAATGGAATCAAGGAAAAGGAAGTGGATTCCGATGGCCGAAGCAAGAGAAGCATGTCGGGTTTTATGGATGAAGGAAGCATTGGAAGTGTTGATCCAACGACTCTCGCTAGAAAGAAACCAATTCAGATTATGACTACTCAACTCACAGAGTAACCCGAGCAGTAGTTTGTAAATAATACAAGGAGATGGAAAATTGCAGTCAGTCCTCGGCTATTGGAGAATCTAATAGCATCTTATCTCAGCATCCAACCTAACCAAAGACGCAGGTCTCCTGCTAGACTTTCAATTGAGAAGATGGAGGATAAATTTTTTGCTAGAGGGGATTCTATCACTACAGAATATAGGCATTCACTGTAGAAATGATTCAAAATTCTTTCATTCTTTGCAACAACATTTTTGTTATGAATTCTTTCAATACACAGACAAATTTTTAAGCTCACAATTAGCCCTTTCGTATGGCTACTCCTGATCAAGTCTCAATTTAGTTTGTAAATTTGTCGACTGTTATCATGCAATTGAAGTAAAGAGTCCTGCTAATTAATCTTCTCTACCGCCGTCACAATTTCTTATATGTACTCTTTGTTCATTATTTCAGAGCTGACTTCAAAGTGAGAGTCACTCATCATTCTCTCTCATCTAAGCCTTTTCTAAACAAACTCGAGGATGCTCCTCTCTATGTATACTACCAGTTGCCAGATTAAAGTTGATCTTCATCCTAACGCGAAGCCCATCATCATGCGTACTAACTCATTATAAAATTACGGAGTGAAATTTGCTTATAAACAGACTAATTACGATTGTGTAAAAAGAAATTAGAGAGAGAATGGGAGAAGATAAGAGAAGAGGGTTGTGTGCTCTATGTGATACTCTTGTGACGGTTTCCATCATAGTATGAGTCTGGTGGTATATATGCAACATGTTCTGGTTTTCTTACAAGATTGGAGACTTCGTTCATTGTGAAGATAATATTGTATCACTCTTTGTTGTTGATTCCAAGCTTCCCTAGGAAAAACTTAGAAAAATGTGTCAATCTAATTGGAATAGTGGAATATGGTCACAAATTGTCTCATGATTTTTCCGGTAAGGATTTTTATGCAATTATTATGTTATCCGTAACTTGTTGACTTATGTATTGAATTAATTCTACTAATTGTTAAGCTATTGTTTACATACAACCTACGATATTATCAATTACTCTTAAAAGTGGTATCAATAGATTATTAGCTATTATGTTTGAACAACTACGACCATAACAATCCACATGATTACTCTTAATGGATCTCATTAGATAATCAGAAAGCTAAGAGTGAAAGATTTTTATATTGTTAAGATCTTCATGTACCTTTAGAAGGTGATGTGTCTAAATTAAAAGACACGAGTTTAACGATTGGAAAAAACTTGATACAAAAGTTATTGGGTTTATCGGACAATGTTCGAATGGTACCTTGTTCCATGATATCTCTATAGAGAAATATCATACTTTCTATGGAAGAGTTGGAGAGTCTCGATGTGAGGAAAAATTACAGGTGATAAAGTTTTTTTTTTGTAATTAGGAAGTTAGTTAGCTTAAAAATAAAAATGGTTTTTTTATGACTAAACACTTAAATGACATTTAAAATACTACTAATCAACTTTTCTCTAGACTTTACAATTCCTCAGCTCCTTTTCATAGTTAGGAGACAGTACTAGTATTTCAAGGTAACTTTGCACAAGAAGATATGAGTTTGTTTACAATTAGTTAGCTTAATGAAGAACTCATATGAAAGCATTTAGATATATCACAATCTAAAACATTGAACGACATACATAAAAATATGGAAACAACAAACTCCAAATTTAAAAATAAATCCAGATCAAGGAGGGATATTATTTTCTATTATTATAAAAAATATATGAAAAGATGACTGCATGAAAATTTGAAACTCTTGAAAATACCACCGTTGCAATTGAAGGTGACTTAGTCATATTTTAATCTAACGAATCATTTTTTTTTTATTATTTGTTAAGATACATGTTGAGTGATCTATACGAATGTTTTATATCATGCTACTCCATAAAACAAGTTCTTGATAACTTTTAAGGTGATTTTGTCACTATCATAATGGGCAGAAAGACGGAAAAACAGTTCAGTACTTTTGCGGCCAGGCGACACAAAAGTTGAGTCAAATGAGATTAAAATTAGAGGGTTTAATGCTATGATGAATTGGAGACCATAGCTACTGACCACCGCTATCTAGAAGTTAATGCTACTACCTGGCAACAAGAATGATGAGTCAGCAGTTAGAATTTCTGCAGAAAGATTTGTATAATTTTAGAAATCCTCTAGTTTAACTGGATTAGGATTTTGGACTCTAAATATATTAGTATACGATGTATCTCTTGTAAAATAGATATATTTTTTGATCATTAAAAAAAATCAGAGATTTGCTTACGAGAGTTGACTATAACCATACTCTCTCCCTCATGCTAGTCTTCTTCTTCCTCAATAACTTCTTGTATTTTAGGTATTTTTTTTATTTTCTACATTATTTTTTATTGTTTTCATAAATAAAATAGATTTTATATGTTTTTGAGGGATGAGTAACTAATTTAATAAAGATTAAAGATGCAGATAAAGCTAGTTTTTTTTGAAATATGTGTGAATCAAATCTTACTCTCTTCATGTTTTATCTCTGAGATTTTCTAATGAATTAAATTGAAGAAATCAATTCGTAAATATCCAAGTGTGATAGGCTATTTTCTAGCCTATACTTACTATGATTTTTGAGTTGATTATTTGGTTTAATGACTATATGATTTTGTCTAATTCGATTATTCTCACATCTTTTATAAATCATACTTGAAGTGCTCTCTTAATAGTTCATACTTAGATTAGAGATGATTAATTTTATGACAAAAAGATCATCTTTTTATTTTGTTTAGTGACTGTTCATAACAAAAAGAAAGAGAGAGGTTAGAGGATCACAGTTGTAACGATTAGGAATGAACAGCCAAGTCGACTCCAATTGGCTCGACCGACTTCTATCGGACTCGGTCGGAGTTCGGTCGGAGATGGGTGGCTCAGTTCAATCGGAGTCATATATCTAACGGATTGACCGGTCGGTGTCGGTCAAATTGCTATTGGAGCCAGTCAGAACCCGTCTCCGACCATCAGAACTCTTATTCCCTTTGTCTTGAAGCTTCCTCGAGACACCAACTTTTTCCTCACACCCAACTTTCTTCAACCTCTTCTCCTCAACCCCAAATCCTCAAAGGGAAAGAAACATCCATCAAGACATCAACTTTTTCCTCACACCCAACTTTCTTCAACCTCTTCTCCTCAACCCCAAATCCTCAAAGGGAAAGTAACATCCATCAAGACATCAACTTTTTCCTCACATCCATCTTCATTCAACATGTTCTCCTCTGCTCCGAATCCTCAAAAGGGAAAGAAACATCAAAACAACAACTTTTTCCTCACACCCAACTTCATTCAAGCTCTCCTTCGCTGCTCTAAATTCTCAAAGGGAAAGAAACATCCATGATCTATTTTTCTTCAACCTATTCTCCTCTGCTCCAAATCCTCAAAGAGAAATAAGCAAAATGGGTAAGAGTACAAATTACCATTTTTAGAGAAAGGGAAAGATGAAATTGAATAATGATTAGAAAGGTAACGTGGTGAAATTGATTAATGTAATCAGATTGCTCCCATTCCTCTTCCTCTCTCTACCTGAAGATTTGATTTTGGTCTCTCTCTGTCTCTCTCAGAAGTTTGATTTCACCATTGTATTTCAGATCCGACCGATTTTGCTAAACTCTGACCGTGTCTGACCGATTTAAAGCCGGTCGGACTTTGGTCGAATTCCTGTCTTGCTCGACAGTCGGAGTTGTGTCACCCTAATTTGGTCGGAGTCAGTCGGATTTCTCTGAATTCCGACCACTCCGACCGATTGTACAACCCTATTAACAATTGTCTAGTGGATTTAAATATCATAGATTTTGCTTTTTAGATAATTAATTAAAATTTCCATCATTCCAATTTTCTCTGGTTAACTTGTTAAATTTTGGTTAAAATAAGATAGTATAACATTTGAAATCCCTATAGGATGATTTATTAAGTGCAACAACACTTATGGGCATACAATAGAATTTGAATTCTTATCAAGTTATTGGTGGCGTTGCTAGAAACTTTTTCTTGCATTTTTATGGATTGTTCGTGTGTGTTAAATATGTAAGTTGTGAAATACAAATAAAAGATCCAGGAGTGCAATAAGAGGTTTTTAAAAAAAACTCGGGGCTCAAAGTCCCAGGTTTTGCCTCCAGCTAATGGTAATTACTGTCAGGTAGCGATATTTGTGAGATTTTTGCTTATGAAACTTATGTATATTATTTGTTTTTAGCTTTCTAGAACTTCTCTTTTATTGATTTTTTGTTATCCTTATTTTTATTTTATTTATTTCTTAATTTCACTTCTTCATATTTTGTGAGTTATTTAGTACAAACTCTCACAAGACACCACTCATATAATAGGATGATTTAGAAATTTAACAGCTTATTGTATGTGCTAATTGCAAACAAAATTCTTATAAAAGTGAGTGAGGATTTCTAATTTTTTAGATTTAAGTTTTATTCGAGAACTGGCAAAAGATAGATATGGGAGTGTGATAAGTTCCATTTTTTGTATATTTTTCCTATATATTTATCTATTTTTTGTACATAAATAATACTTAAGATTATGTTTTGATAGTATATACTTACTATAGTTTTGAAGTTGATTATTTGGTTTAAGGATTTAGTGATCAATATGATTTTATTTAATTCGATTATTCTCACATTTTTGATATATTATTCTTAAAATGCTCTCTTGATAGCTTATGCTTAGATTAGTGATGATTGATTTTATGATAAAATTAACACTTTACTATGTTTCATGACTGTTCATATTAGAGAGAGAGAGAGGATTGTTTTGGGAGGTGAGGGGGGGGGGGGTTACGATCGCCTAGAGGATTCAAACAGGATCATAGATTTTGATTTTTAGATAATTAATTAAAACTTTCAACAAACTAAGTTTCTCTTGTTAACTCATTAAATTAGAATTAAAGTAAGATAGGAAAGTATATGATATCCCTATGGGAAGACTTGCTAAGTGTTACAATACTTGTGTGCTTGCAGTGTTGTAAGATTGATTGTCATTAATAGTTATTCTTTGAAAGCAATATTTAGGTTTGAAATCCACTAAGTAATTAACATAAATAAGCTAACATCATCTCTCCCTTTATTCAAATTGCAATGATCAAGTTATATAAATTGAATTAATATTTTTAATTTCTAATTAATGAGCTATCATTCAAAAGTATAGGTTATTAAAGAGTTAACCAAGTATAACCTATCAATATATAAAAAACAATTAATAGAAACTATCATCTAAACAAAACCAATAAATTATCTCAACATGCAATCCTAAAATTTATTCTAAGCATCAGCTATCAAAATTATGTTCTTTATAAATATAATTTATTAGAAGAAATTAATTCTGTTGGATGTATATCCATACATGCTTTAATTTGATAAATAACAAATTCTATTTGTAGTATGATAAGTGTGGTAGAGTATGTGCATGTTAGATAAAGGGGTAAACGAATCAAGCAAGACGGCGATCGATATGATAGATAAGACCGACATGACCATTACGGCTAATTTGATAGACCTAAAATTAAAAATCTCATAACAGAGTCAACTACAAAATTATATAACTCAGAATAATCTTCGTAACCATACCAATTTGAGTCAAAACAAAGTTCAATTCGAGAACATATTGTCGTATCAGTGAAGAGAAGGTTTGTTGGAAGTTGGAAAAACCTAAGTCCACCGATAATCCATCGGCAATCCAACTGATGGATCGGTAAACTTAGCCAACATAGAAGCAGTAACCAGTATACCTACTAGTGGTTCATGTCACTGTGGCAATCTGAGACTACCTACATGCAACGCTACCGGTAACCCCATCAATAGCTTAGAGCAGCAACTGCAAGTCTGCAAATTTAGGCATTTATTTGGCATGACAAGATCCAAATTTTGGTTGAATTTATTACTAATCAATCAAATCATGCCAAGATTATTTATATCTGGTGGGTATGGTTTCTTCAATTAAATCAATCACTTGGTTCAATTTTAGAGAGATTTGAAGAGAAGAAAAAAAAGATATTTTGATAATTTTTCAGAGAAGAGGTTGAAGAAGAAAGTAGAAGCTTTTGGAAATCTCAGCAAGTCTCTATATCATCCATACACTCTCAAAGGCTTGCTATATTACAAATCTACATCTTTGAAGAGTGTTTCGCAGCCAGAGTTTAGATTCACCAACATTTTTATTGAGTATCAATTTTTATTTTTCGAAAATGCATCCATCATGGTTATAAGATCTTGTCAACTTGAACTTAACTAATTTACTAGTATGTAAGTTCCAAACCTTCTTTCCAATTATATGTTGCTTGGTTTACGGCCCACTCAAATCGTTAGGTGTTTACAATCATTGTGATTAGATTTGTGCAAATTGTGGGAAAACTGAAAAAACTAGTGGGATGCTAAGATTATGCTTGATGTTGGAATAGTTTGTAGTACACGACTAATTGGTAGATTAGAGTTTAGATCTTGTATCTACTCAGTAGATCGAGTTGCGATCTAGATTTTTCTCCACTACTAGTAGAAACCCTTCTGTCAAGAGGAAGGGTAGATATATGATTATTCTAAACCGCTATAAGAATCTCACACAAAATTCTACTTATATTTTGATTATCTATGGCTACTTATTCTATTTTGCTGCATTTTAACTTTGATATTTGTTAACTAAGTAAAATTTGCTATTTTTCTGCATTTTAACTTTGATATTTGTTAACTAAGTAAAATTTGATAGCAACCATATTCAACTCCTCTTAGACTTGGATCTAAACTCAAACGTGATCCCCATAAATCTAAGTATAAACTATTAAAGTATGAGATTAGTTAAGTATAACCTCTCAAACATTTATTATTTCTTGAAAGTCTTGTGCTATTTAATTTAGTAACCAAGTTATGAAGAAGTTAAAATCAAGAAAAAAAGGTTCAGTCAAATTAAATTATATTTATTTATCTAACTTTCTCAAATCCTAAGTATGTAAAAATTACTGACTCCTATTTAATTTAGTAACCAAGTTATGAAGAAGTTAAAATCATGAAAAAAAAGGTTCATTCAAATTAAATTATATTTATTTATCTAACTTTATCAAATCCTAAGTATGTAAAAATTACTGACTCATGAAAACTAATAAAGAAAGCAATATTGAATAAAACATGGTAAAAGTAAATAAATAAAATCTTTGTTAGATTATAAAGAGAGCACTTTCAAGGCAAAGGAGAAAGTTTGAAATCTTAAATTCTACTTCTATCGTAAGATAATTCCTAAAACTGATACAAGAGAGATACATGTAGGCAAAACTAGGTAAGAACCATCTGCACTGGCCCCCTCCACAGGATCTAAGATTGGTCACGAAGAGTTTTGGTGATGATGATTTCAGAATGGCTGCAAGTATGAACTTGGACATCGATAATGATTTCAGAATGGCTGCAAGTATGAACTTGGAGATCGAACAAATAGATGTGAGACTGTTTTTCAACATGATAATCTAAAGAGAGAGCTACATGGTTTTTCAACATGGTTATCTAAAGAAAGAGCTACATGGAGCAATCTGATGGCTTCAGAGTCAAAAGACATGATATATAAGTTGCAAAAAAGCCTGTATAAACTAAATTAAGAACACTGACAATCGTACATGAATTTGATTTATTTATAGTGGACCATGACTAGAGAACATATTCAAATCATTGCGATTACGTTTGTGCGTATGACGCTGATTTCATTATCATCTCACGACAGAAACATATACAACTGTTGTAGTTAGAATGTCATTCATCACAATAAAAACCTCATCTAAAATAAATAATTTCGTTTGTCAAACATCTTTTGAAGGGAAGCAGAACTAGAGAAAGCTTGCATATATACATATACGACAGCAGCATCATAATGAATATGCCTCTGTTTATGCTAAGAATATAAATACCAGTAACATCACAATGATTACAGAAGTTACAATACAAGCAGAAGATTTGTCCAAAAACTAATGAAAATGGGATGAGAAACGTTGCCTGTAGAGTTCTCCATTATTAAAACCTGCAATATTCAATTCTTGTACAGTTAGTGCAGCCATCTTCTGCCAAAGCTACTAACAAAGTACAAATTGCTACCTGAACTGAACATGCTCTTGGATAATTATCTACCCACAATGTTGTGAATCACCACTATCAGCGGGCTGCCATGCCCCCCTGCATTTGGAAAACTAATATTTAGAAAGACCATTGATAAACACATTATTTCAACAGAATAAAGAATTAAAATCCCCATAAAACAAAACAAACGAAACTAGAATCTCAACCCAGTCAGAATCCAAGGAAATAAAATTCTCAGGAGGCTAAAGGTAACCTTCACTTGTTGGTAGATGCAAGCCTCTTTTCTTTTGCATGGCGCTGGTTTCACAAGATGGCAACGATTTTAAACAGTAATATTATGTATTTATTTTTTCTAATATTTTGCACTTGCATAGCTTACTTACTAAACATATGAGAATGGAAGTTGATTTCTAGTCTAGCATAAAAGTCTCATCAACTTACATAATACACTACGGCCTTACCTCTCAAAAGGAGGATGATGGATATGGATAACTGATGATCAACTCTTCTACTGCTCAGCAGTTGCAGAATCTCCATTAGAGGCGTCCGTAGTTTGTGTTTCCAATTTATCACAGTGGACGGCCTGCACATTGTCCTCATTAGAGTGGCTGATAGTATCTTCTTCTATTGCTTCAGTATTCTCCCTGCAGCTCGTCTGTGCATCATCCTTGCCCATCTGGCAGATCATATTCTCTGATGGTGCCTGTGATTTTGATTCTGTTGCTTCCATGCTCCCACCCTGGCTTGCCTGTGCATCATCCTTCCTGGTCTGGCTGATACTATCCTCTGATGGAGCCTGTGATTTTGATTCAATTGTTTTCATGTCCTCACTCTGGCTTGCCTGCACACCATCCTTGCCAGTTTGGCAGATAGTATCCTCTGTTGGAGCCTGTGATTTTGATTCTACTGCTTCAGTGTTCTCACCCTGGCTCGCCTGCACATCATCCTTGACAGTGTGGCAGATAGGATCCTCTGATGGAGCCTGTGGTTTTGATTCTATTGCTTGCTTACTCTCAGCCTGGCTTGCGCACAGTTCATCCTTGCTGTTGTGGCTGATTGTATCCTCTGATGGAGCCTGTGATTTTGATTCTACTGCTTCGGTGTTCTCACAGTGGCTCGCCTGCACATCATCCTTGACAGTGTGGCAGACAGTATCCTCTGATGGAGCCTGTGGTTTTAATTCTATTGCTTGTTTACTCTCAGCCTGGCTAGCGTGCAGTTCATCCTCGCTGGTGTGGCTGATTGTATCCTCTGATGGAGCCTGTGATTTTGATTCTATTATTTCCGTGTTCTCATACTGCCTCATCTGCACATCATCCTTGCAAGTGTGGCTAATAGTATCCTCTGACAGAACCAGAGATTTTGATTCTTCCATTTTGGTGTCCTCACCCTTGCAAGTGAGCACACCAACCTTAGAGATGCCAAGAGTATCCTCTGTTCCAGCCTGTGCTTTCGAGTCCTTTGCTTCGGTATCTTCATCGTGGCTCGCTTGCATATCTTCCTTGACAATATGGCTGATAGCAACCTCTGATGAAACCTTGGATTTTGATTCCTTAGTTTCGCTGTTCTGTCCATGGCCCGCCTGCTCTTCCTCATTCATATGGCTGCCAGCATCCTCCGAAGATGCCGGCAAGTTTGATTCTTTAGAATCAATGTTCTTGCCCTCATCCACCTGTATGTCTTCCTTGTTAGCGTGGTTGATTGTATCCTCTGATGAAGGCTGCAGCAAACTTGAATCATTAACTTCTATACTTCTAGTCATGGGAACAGTATCCGCTGCTTTATCAGCTGAAGGCTGTGATTTTGAATCATCTACTACTTGACAGCTGAATGTAGGAATATTATCCTCTGTTTTATCAGAAGAAACTTGCAACTCTGAATCACTTGCATCTCCACAGTTGTCCATCGAAATGGTATCATCTGCTTTGTCAGAAGTCTCTGATTTTAAATCATTTCTTTCTTCACAGATGCTCATAGGAAGGGTCTCCTCTTCTTTATCAGCTGAAGGCTGTAATTTAGAATCATTCCCTTCTTCACAGCTATTCATAGGAATGGTATCTTCTGCTTTATCAGCCGAAGCCTGCAAGTTAGAATCATTTCGGTGTTCAGAGCTGTCCATAGGAAAGTTATCATCTGCTTTATTAGCTGAAGCCTGTGATTTTGAATCATTTCCTTCTTCACAGATGCTCATAGGAACAGTGTCCTCTTCTCTATCAGAGGAAGCTTGCGATTTTGAATCATTTCCTCCATAGCTGCAATCGGTAATGTCATCCTCTGCTTTATCAGTTGAAACTACTAATTTTGAATCATTTCCTTCACAACTGCTACTGGGAATGATATCCCCTGCTCTAACAGCTGCAGCCTGTGATTTCGAATCATTTATTTCTTCGCTGCTGCTATTAGGAATGGTATTCTCCTCTTTATCCGCTTCCACCTGTTGTGGTTCCCCACCAGCCACAACAACAGGCTCAGAGCTGGAAAGTTCGGTGGTGTGTTTAGCGGAGCATGTAATGTTGTCATCAACCCCTGCCAGCCCTTTGGGTGGATGTCCCTCGTCAATCTTTTCATCTAAACAAGTGGAGGCAGTACATGTACTTTTATCATCTTGATCCATTGTCATCTTAAAAGAGATTTCCTGGTTCAAAATAACAGGAGGAGCTGCATCTTGAATACAAGTCATAGCATCAGAGAAATCATCCCGCTTTGACATCAAACCAGGTAAAGTTGGATCACCAGACTGACCTGGCTCAGTGCAACTGTCTGTCACCCGCACAGTCACAGAGGAAGACTTACAAACATCGTCCACCTTGCCGATGCTAACCAGATCATCTGGTGATTCAACTATATCTGCACAAGTGCGTAGGGTTTCTTTAGCAATTGAAGCTTCACAGAAATCTTCTGCAATCCTACTGTTACCTGGAATAACTGGCAATTTAACTGGATCAGAGCTTTTGTCCTGGATCATAGCATCAGAGAGATCATCCCGCTTTGACATAAAACCAGGTAAAGTTGGATCACCAGACTGACCTGGCTCAGTGCAACTGTCCGTCACCCCCACAGTCACAGAGGAAGACTTACAAACATCGTCCACCTTGCCGATGCTAACCAGATCATCTGGTGATTCAACTATATCTGCACAAGCGTGTAGGGTTTCTTTAGCAATTGAAGCTTCACAGAAATCTTCTGCAATCCTACTGTTACCTGGAATAACTGGCAATTTAACTGGATCAGAGCTTTTGTCCTCTATCTTTGTACATACAGGAGAAGTTTCAGCGACATTATCTATCCTGCTTGTGTTAATCTGAATATCTGATGATTTAGATTTACTGCATCCTATAGTATCATTGGGACACTCGGATAGGCAGGTGGGAATTGAACTTTTCCCCATCATTTCAGTTGCTATTGGAGATTCACCAGAAATCACAATAACCCCTGCTTTTTCAACAACTCTGCCTGCAAGATCATCGGTAAGAGAACTAGCTATAGAGACAGCTGCGCCAGATGAATCATGACCATTATCATCTTGCTTTACAGACACACCAATGCCAGTTGAGTCACCACCATTATCATCTTCCTTTGTAGACACTGCTGCATTGGTTGAATCACTCATATTATTATCTTGCTTGGTGCACAGGAATGCTCCGGTTGAATCCCTGCCATTATCATCTTGCTTCATGGTAGCAGAATTGCAGGTGTCATCTTGACCATCATTGCCTGTAGAAGGTTCTGAAGAGAACTCTTTCAAACACGTTGGATTGCTCCCAATGTTTGCTTGAGTTTCTACAACAGATGGTTCTTCCTGCATGGCACTTGAAGAGGGTGAAGTGCCATGTGCATTAGAATTTTGCAAACTAGATGAACTGGGGGCTGGAGCTGCTTCACCACTTCCAATCACTTGTAAAACAGAAGAAACTGCCTCTATCGTATTCAATGTTGTCATACTTGGCACATATGGGTTTTCTGGGATATTTTGCTTCAACTCTGTGATGGCCTGAATGCTGGGAATCTTCTCTTCCAAGTTATGACCCGCGTCGGAAATAACAGCTCCTGCAGCCATGTTTCCACTTCCCTGTTCATTTGCTATGGCAACTTCCCTGGCAGTTCTCCGCTTACTCTCCCTCCTCTTCGAGCCTTCTACCTGCTTTAATCCAGCAAGCCGAGCACGACGCTCGCAAGCTGCTGTGGAAGTACTCCAATTCTTTGGCTCACGTGCTGCTGCCTTTTTTCTCGTAACCGAAGCTCTGTTATCATGCTCCCTTTGGATCACAACAGGAACTGTGTTGACATCTCTGGCACCAGAGGTGATTCCAATTGGTACTGTTTCATTCCTCAATTTTTCAGATGTCAAGTCTGCCGCTTCGTCAATTTGTTCATTTTCCTGGAGTGTGGCCAATTCTGAAGATCTGAGGACCCGAGAACGTGTCAACTTTTTACTACCTGAAGTAATCAAAGGGCAAGATGGTAGCAGATCGCTTCCAGATGAAGACATTGAGGGGCTCTGAAGGGAAGAATCATGTAACATATCATGTGGCTTCTGCACTTCATGGGACTGAGCAGTGACAGTTGGCTCCTGACTACCAATTGATACATCGACCAATGTTGGACCATGCATTTTGCTTTCTTTTAAATCTTGTGCAGCTAGAACTAAAGTAGGTGGAACTGGGACCAACTTGGTCCCACTAGGAGCAGATTCCATGTCATAACTACAAATTTTCTTGTCCAGTTGCTTGATGTCTCCAGCTACAGCAGGTAAAATATTTTTTGATGTCTCCAGTGGTTGAGCACCTGAGGCTCTGATAGAACCCAAGTCAACAACTTTTTGCAATCCTAAAGTTGGATTAACCTCATGTGCAAAAGTTGGTGCATTTGCAGTTGCTGAACTTATATTTACAGTTGGCTTCTCCAGGGCAACTGAAGCAACTGCAGGTTTCTCTAATGTCACATCTACTCCACTTTGAAGCCCACTTAGAGTACTTACTTCAGCAGCTGCTGCAGTAGATGACATAGCCTTTTGCTTTCTTGTTCTCCTCTGAGGTCTTTCTGCAGGATTAGTCTTCCGGCCCCGGGTTCGAGGGGGAGCAGAAGTGCCAGGTGAGGTTAGAGAAGCAGGTGCAATAGCAACTTCATGTTCAGCAATCACAGTGGCTCCCTTAGCCGTAACAGAACTACCTGCCATCAGAGAGGCAGCATTTGAAGTAACGACTACAGTTTCTTTCTGTGGTCCTGCATCGTCTTTGCCAGCAGTAACAGGTGGAGGGGGAGCAGCTGGTATAGGAGCATCCGCTGGTCGAGGGACTTGTATTGCCCCTCGCTTCGGCCTACCCCTCCCTCTTTTTACTGGAGGTGCATCTTTCAGTTGCTGCAGTTTTTCATGGGAAGGAGCTTTTGAATCGTTATTTAATGGCACTGGCTCTTTAGATAGAACTGGCGTGAGTGTTTCACAGAGTGTATCAGTAACTATGACATCGCTGGGATTCTTTGTCAAACATGAAAGTTTTGGTGCCTCTAGTGGCTGCGGGGAATCAGGGGAATCAACCTGACACATCCTCTCAAATTCTTCTTCTGTCCACTGATCATTATAAGAACGGACCTGCAGATAAGTTGGAGAAACAATTATTTGCAAGCGACTAAATAATGAGCAAGTTCTCCTTACAAAGTAAATCAAATAGGAAACTTACCTCACGGGCACGTTTACCCCTTCCATAATGTTGTGTATCAAGGCTAGCATCTCCTTTACGCTTCACTCCCGCATTAGATGCTTCATATGCCACCATAGCTTTATACAAAGGCTTCAAGTCTTCTTCTGTCACAAGTCGGGAAGGCATGGGTAAGGGCTCTTGCCCCTCCTTTGTTTCCCCCTCAACTATTTTACGCCATGCAGCCTGTAGGTGTAAAGAACAGCCATTAAGAAACATATTGGAAATACAGCAATATGACATAATCATAATAATTGGTAACCGTGGACAAAGACTAACCATCTCGTCTTCGCGCCTTTGTTTATCAACTGATTCAAAGATGTCAATCTCAGATTCACTGTTAACAACAGTAGTATCGCAAGAAAATTAACTCGTGAACATAAAGTTTAGAACATTAAACAAGAAAAAGAAAAAATTGAGTAATACAGGAAACTAAATGGTTTGCTGGTGTAGTACCTCCGGGCTAGGAGATCATTGAGAGCATCATCATCTAAAACAGGTGCTGCTTCTTCCTTCTTGCACTCCCTAAGGAGAGATTCCAAATATTCTCTTCGATCTTCAGCACTGTCATGGAATCAGATTGAATATATTAGGAAATATAAGTTATCTAAGAGTGAGAATGTTCTATAGCAAATAATGTCACAGTTTAACAAAAACATCTACCTTGTGTTATTGTCAAAAAAGCCTGCAGTTATGCTCTGATTAGCAACACCAAGTTTATGCTCAGCTGCCGCTCTAACTTGCTCTTCAACAGTACGGACCTTATGTGGCAGTAAATATGTTAGAAAAAATGAAAAGGAATATCCTTAAATATATTGGTTGCTGTTTAATAATTAAAAAAAAAATAGCTAAGTTGTCTATAGTTGAAAATGAAACATATATATGAAACATATATAGCCTAATAGCTATGGTGTGGGAGAAACGACCATTGTTTTTAAGGACTCATATCTCAAGAAAAGAAAAAAGAGACAAAGCTAATGGGGAGTGAGAACTTAAGGTTTCACTTCTGTGAACAGAATATAACAATCTAAAAATATAGAAGGGTCTGCTTAATTAAGTTTCGAAGACAATCTAAAAAAGTTGGAGGACGCAATACAAACCAAAGTTTATCCACGGATTTAAAACCTTAAACGTATGCAGGACAGACACTTCATGGACCAAAAGTCACATACCTGACACACCAAGGCACGACATACTTGTCCATCCAACAGTTGCAAATATGTAAACCATGACTGCCCTAAAATTATGTTAAGGGATAAAGTGCTTAGGCTTCTCCTTGACAAGTTCTAATTTCATTAAAGATAATTTTACTAAATTAGGTTTCTTTCATATAAAAATAACAAGCCAACGTACATATTTTAGTCAATATGGACGTTGTTCAAGAAGTATACACATACAACTGGGCCTTTGTTTTGGATTTGCAACCTTAAGATGCAGCATCCCATGCCCATGTAGGAGAACAATGTTCATGTAGGTCTACAAAATTTAGCTTAAGAACCATACCTGCCAGAGCAACATTATAACTGACAACTCTAACAAGTGCTACCTAACATTTACAAGTGCTACCTATATTAGAAACCAACAGATCCTACTGTAAACCACTCCCCACAAAAAGGAAAAACCAATCTAGGAAAATTGGTTATCTTGTACACCGAACATTGCCTTCAACCATGGACCCACAAACTTTAATGCCCGGCTCACGATCACTTTAATGCCCCAACATCTGGTGTTATACCATCAAAGAAAACTGCCACATTTTATCCTTTATCAGCTTACTAAAGCTATTATGGATGAGGTCTCTTGAAGTAATCTATCTGATATTGTCTTAATCGATAAGACAAGTTCAAAGATAAATGCCAAGTTAGAGTTATTGAGGCAAACATTAAAATCTAGAGGTTTTAAATTAAGTAGGTCCCAATGTAATTTGCGCATACAGGAAGTCTGCAAGCAATATTTAAAATAGCGATAACGGTAACATAACGTTTTGCCTCTGTTAGGTTATGTCGCATATAACGTAATGCATAACGTAAATTATGCAATTTCCTACTTATTTAATAAAAATAAATATAAACTATATAAAATAATTTCTAAAAATTGTAATATAAATTTAAAATATCTAAAAAAAAATATAAAATTATTTTATAATCATAAGCTATGCTAAGTTTATATTAAAATTTACAATAGTTTTCACATTTATTTTTATAAATTATATTAAATCTGCAACTGTAATTCCAGTCATCATTTAAACAAGAAAACAATATTCCAATTTTTCATTTCAATTCTAGTTATTATCATTGTTGTAATTTATATTTTGTAATGTTCAATTTATCTTATTTATAATTATTGATTTCATTTCATTTAAAAATTCAATATAATCAACAAGTAAGATATTTTAGCAATCGAAAAGGAATTACAAGTGAATAAGAAAACAATCACAAACTAACAAGTTAGTAATTCCACAAGCAATCAAACAAACCAACAACTAATCAAGTAATAAAATTACAGTAATTCGCTAATAATCAAAATAATAATCAACAACAATATAAAAATTACGTAACATAACGTAATATAAAAATCAACAACAATGTAAATAACGTAATTTAACGTAACGTTACATAATATAATGTAAAATAACATAGAAAACATACTGTTACGGTGCATTGAGTTATTTCCAGTTGTTACGTAGTGCTGGGGTTCCGTTAGGTTACGTAACGCAATATAACGAGTTTCATAACGCGTTATTTTCAACATTGTTTACAAGTATTAACAAAAAATGTATGTTCATGGCAGTAAAATGAGTAAGAAATGAGATGGTATTATAAATTATAGTACGAAACTTGTTTTATTACATTTATGTTATATTTTGACCTTCGAGTAAATACATATCAAAATATTAATATTTCAAGTTCTGAATGAGTAATCTGAATACTCATTATGTTTCCGAGTACACGTTGGTGGCTCTCGGACCATACATGTAATGCAACTGGGTTTTCGAATGTAGCCTTAAGTAAAACAGAGTTGCACTGTACAACTATTGCATAACTTCGGCTCTCGGACTATGCATGTAATGCAACTGGGTTTTCGAATGCAGCCTTAAGTAAAACAGAGTTGCACTGTACAACTATTGCATAGCTTCTTATATTATGCACATTTTCCCCCATATATTCGGGTTTGTGTTTCACTATTAATTCTCATCCTATTCCCAAGTCTGTTTAGGCTTCATATCAAATCATGGTTGGCGGGTAGCGATGGAAGATGAGACACACGCCTCTGAATGAAACATAGTAATTCTTTCCAATTCCAACAGGAAGGAACCCAGTATGATGTCGGTGGGTATTACTGTCAAACCGAATGCTGAATTCTGATAGAAGTTTAGCTCATCTTAAGATTCGTTCCATGAAGAAGAGGTACTCCAAGTATATGGTGTAGACTAACTACACATTCTCTTACCAAAAGCAAACATGACTTCAGTTTTACTTATTTCATTTGCTACTACAAACCACTGTCCTCTACACTAATTAAATGCTAAGATATGCAATTCTCCATGGTATTCTTGATGAGAAAGTTAATACAAAACAATCGCTAGGTTTATTGCTAGAGAGAGAGTGGCAAATTATGTCATATGCGAATGTCATTTTATGGCTTGAACAATCCAGTCGAGGCAGGTTTGGGAGGTTGAGTTCTGTTGTTCAGGAATTTGGTCTTCGTCGTTCCCAGGAGTATATTCTCTTAGTGGTCCATGTGAATGATATTGTGATTACATGAGATGATGTCCAAGAAGTGACAATCATATTTATAGTTCGCGACCAAAGATTTAGGGCCCTTATAGTATTTTTTTTAGAAATTGAGGCTGACTAGATCTAATAAGGGAATCTCGCTTTCTCAGCAAAACTATGTGTTGGATATGTTGATAGAAGAAAAAATGTTCAGGTGTACAACTGCTAATACGTCGATGGATCCAAACACAAATGTAAAACTGATTCAGTGGACCTTTTGGATGACTAGAGGACAGGAGACTAGTTGGAAATCTGAACTATTGCCAATGACTTGGCTAGATATAGCATACCTGATTAGCAATATTCTAAAAGTTAGGTTAGTTACTCATTCGGTCCGACAATGAGTAGTGAGTACTTGGAGAACTCGCATTCAGAACTAGAATTATTAATATTTCTTGCTATAAAAAATATTTAATTTCAATACAGAAAATCAAAATAATATAAATATTATAAAACAATTTTCATATCTATTCAATATCATCTTAGAGCTATTTATCAAGTAATCAAATTTGTAACTTTTATTAAAAAAATAATTCCATATCCATCTCATCTCTCTACATATCGATCCTACAATTTTCTAAATCAGATTAAGAAAAAAAAACAACCGAGAAAAAAATATTGGATCAATAAAAAAATATTGCAGAAAAAATCAGCAAAATAGATTTCTAATTCAAAAAGAAAATTAAAAGTTTCGCATCTTCTATAGATCCTATAATTCAGAAAAAATATTACAGAAAAAATTGTGATATAAATCCAAGAAAAGTGCAAATTTATGAAAAGAAAGAAAAAACTTAAAAAACGAGCACATTTTTAGTATACCAAGTCTGAAACCCAGAACTCGGACGAGGACTCGGCCGAGTTGGCTGAGTACTCGTTCTGTCTGAGTTTTCGACCGATTTATCTCAACTTGACTCGTTTTCTGAGTGAGCCTGAGTACTCGGACAAGTACTCATCCAAACAATATGAGTTTTAGAACAGTGCCAATTAGTATTGAAAGCCAATTCATGTCAACCCCATGAACGTGTCATTCAAGATATCAGAAAGTCCAGAAAGAGGACTTATGTATTTACATTGAGATCACAACTGCTTGTATGCAGATTGGACAGACTGTCTAATCGATAAGAGGTCTACTACATGGTTGTGTCTCTGTTGCAGGAAATCTTGTACCGTGAAAGAGTAAGTCTAGATGTGAGTCAAAATATATGAATATGGTTGATTGTATATCTGAGCTCGTATGGATACAAGATATTCTTATTGAGATAGTTTTGTACCCACGACTACGATATAGCCCTATATTGTGATAATTGATTGGGCTATTTATAAGGTACAAAACCTTGGGTTTTATGAGAGGATAAAGCATATTAAAAAGAAGATTTGCATGTGGCAATAAAAAAGTATGATGTTGGTATTGTTGAGCCAAAACATGTATCTTCTATCAATCAGCTCACCTTTTTGTTGACTAAGCCACTTGGAAGATCTCGAATGCAGTTCATTTGTAACAAATTGGGCGTGTGTGATGTATATGATCCAGCTTGAGGGAGAGTGTTACGTAATAAGTTATCGTAAAGAAGATTTTTATATAAAGTCCAACCATATAATAATAAAAGATAATATGGTGAGCAACCATCTAATCTGATTGTGCCCCAATTTATTTCTAATCTCAAAACCCTAATTGTTGATTCTCATTCCTAAAAACAATATAGGACTAGAACATATTAATCCATATACTCATCTCAATTAAAAAAAATTTAAATTACAGAAAAAAACCTAAACAGATGACTTTGGAACGCAAAAGTGAAGACGTTGCTCACCCATATTAAGTACCATTTGAGAAGACTTCAACAAAAAACAAAAATGTACCCTTGGCTACATGGGAAATTATGTCCATTGCAATCTCAACTGAAGTTTCAGTTTTAACCATAAATATTAACTGAAGAGGTGCATCATATTTACCTATCTAGATATGGCAAAAGGACTAAATAGGAAGTTATGATGCATCTCTTCAGATATCTGAGTTCACATCATAGTCAAAAACAACTTGAAATTAGAAGAAGGAATTAGATCATAACTGGATACCATGAAATAGGCAGAAAAGATTAGTTGATATCATCAATTCTAGTTGGTAAAGATAATATCAAATGTATCACATACAATAGATAGAAATGTTAACGTCACAAAATATTGCTCAATAGAGTCTGCAGAATGCTCTAGGATCTTATCTGATAGATATTCACTAAATCTATAACCATGCTCAATCATTTCTTTCAATGGAAAGGTTTCTTTACTTCTTTCTAAAAACTGAAGAAGTAAAATAAATAAATAAATAAATAAATGAACCTCAGCACCAAGAATAGACATTTTAGGTTGCTCCACAAAAGACATTGTTTCCCATAATCACGAGAAACCATGAGTAGTTTCTCTGAATAAAAAAAAAGTTTCACAATTTCTTCAGAAGTCCATTCCCTACTTCAAGGTAAACCCACAATTGCAACATTGCCTTAAAGATGGATCACTATCCATCATTTCCTCACCATGATATTTTATACCTCATTCACAAAATAATTCTTTGTGAAGATCATGTTCAAAGCTGACTGGCATGATTCTCTACTTAAAGTTATCTATCCACCAGTTCGGACAAATTCTGGAATGCAAAAACCAGAACATGTTCGAAGAGCAGTCGTCGAAAAATGCAACAGAAATCAAATAAAAAGCCATGTCTATTTTACATAACATATACCTCTGTGACTAGAGAGGGAATCTACCAACCTGGTCCGACATTGTCCACTCCATGGTGCATCAACATGGGATAGTTAAGTAATAATGCTCATTAATGATCAGTGAGTATAAGGACATCTTTGGAGTAACTCATAGATGCTTATACAATTGAGTTAAAAAAGGGATGGTTTATATTGCTAGAGCAACAACAAAACACAAGCAAAATGATCAGAGATCTGCACTGAATGCAAAAAGCATTGCACTTGAAGTACGTAGGAAAAGGTGATGAAGGAGAAAAAGAACATATTATAATAGAATTATCCCATACAAGGACTTACTGTTTCTAAACGCAGAACAAGTACATCCTTCTTTTGGCCAATCCTGTGGGCCCTTGCCTGTGCTTGCAGGTCAACCTAAAAGATAAAGAAAAAGAAATGCAGGTATGCATGAGTAAACACAATGAAAGCAAAAGATTAGCAATATCCAAGACGGAGGAAACAACGAAGAAGTTGCCTGTGGGTTCCAATCGGTATCAAATATGATGACAGTATCAGCTGCTTGAAGATTTACACCAACACCACCAGCTCGAATACTATTAGAAACATATTAGGTGATTAACAACAACTTAAGCTATTCTATGATGCTACTCTTGCAAGTAAAAAAGAAAGAAAGAAGAGGCAATTGGATAGATACCAAAACTTCAACCTATCCTCTGAATCAAACAGAAACATACCTCAACAGAAATATAAAGAACTGAGAGCCCGGACGGTTGAATTCATCGATGAGGGCACCACGATCATTTCCAGAAGTGTGTCCATCCAAACGCAGATACTTATATTGTTTCCACGAAAGGTACTCCTCCATGACATCAAGTAATCTGGTCATTGTTGAGAAAAAGAGAACCTGCAAGAATCAGACATGACACATCATGTCATTTCAGCACAATCAGCAATAGAATCACGAGAAGTTAAAATAATTTGTCATCCAACTCTAGAAGGTCTCAGGCAGGAAAAATCCACAGAGAGAAGCCAAGCAATATGTGCACGGTAACAGTGAAATAGACTCCATATATATGAATGAAAAGGGAACAAGGATAGAAATACACTAAAGTATTATGTACATAGTTGTAGTACAACTTTTATAGAAAATTTCCATTTAAACAGCACAAATCACCTCATAACTCCATGAGAAAGAATCACCTAGGACGTTTGGTGTATCTTTTTCCTTTGTTGGTTGTTATCAAATTCAATTCGACAAGATCAGTAAAATGGGGATTTTTGAGGATTAGTTCTACTATTTAGTCCATGATGAAGACGGATAACATCCTAAATAATCACCCTTCCATCTTGACTTGATTGGAGTTTAGTTACCTGTTTTCTCCATGACACATGCAAGAACCATCATTTTCTCTCTGTACTAAATGTCATTTTCCTCCGTGTATGCAAGAAATCTTCTTCTGCTCCAACCAGTCAAAATACAATTCAGGTCCTAAACAAAGCTAGATTCAGCGGGACAGGACAGAAAAATGAAGAAGAATGATAGAAGAAATGCGCACTCTTGCCACTTTGCATTTAATATGATCCTGCTCAAAAGGAAAGTTATAGACGATGCGCACACAAGAGAATCTTCCAAATGAAGAACCAAACTTTTGAAGACACTCACATTGAAGCATCCAGTTCTGAAATTTGAAGCTGGATCCTGAGCAACAGAAGACTATATATTGGTAGTACAGGTGTGTCTATGGAACCATCTACCTGAAGGGATACTTTCTGTCTACGGCAATAAAAACACGGTGGTCTTACCAAGAAGAAAATTTGAACCAGCAAAATTGAGCGAAGAAGATGGAGGTGAGGTTGGTAAAGAGGCATCTGATCTCCAAAGCGAGGTTAGGCACAGAGCCAATAGGTATCCCAAATTCCAATCCTATGCAAGAGTATATGAGAAGATTTTCAAAACCTCAAGGACTAATTGCAAAACAATATGTGACGGCAGACGGAAGCGATTTAGGGTTTGTGGTGGAGGAACTGGAAAAGAACTTAGAGTTTTGGGGATAAATTAGGGTTTGGCCCTCTTGCCCAGGCGAATCACACGTCCATTCTCTCACGAATCACTCGAGCAAAGATTTGATAAAGCAAATCACATGCTCTAAAAAAAATCATATTTCACTCTTCAATTTAAATTAGGGTTTTACATGCCATATATGTAGAGAATTCTAAAACAACAAAATAATACCAAATCTACCCAAATTTCTAATCAAATCTAATCAAATCCTAATGCAATAAGATAATACCAAATCTAACCAAATCCTAATCAAATATCTATCAATTCTCCCCCACTTGGAAACATTCATCACCAATGAATGGCGACTGGAAGAAGATCAAGTATATCGGATGAAGGCGAACAAGCGTCCCGATACCAAATCTGATTTTTTTTCTTTTTTTTTCAAATCCGATCTATCATCAGATTTTTTTTTTTTTTTTTATAGCTTTTTTTCTCTGAAATCTTTTTCTCTCAAATCTAAGGAAAAAAAAGATGAAAAAAATAAGAAGATGGAGATGGATTTGGACTCTAATATCTGAAGATGTGGATCTTGAGCTCTGATACCAATTTGACGGCGGACAGAAGTGATTTAGGATTTGTGGTGGATAAATTGGGGAAAAACTTAGGGTTTTGGAGATAAATTAGGATTTGGACCTCTCGTCCAGACGAATCACACGTCCACTCTCTCACGAATCACTCGAGAAAAGATTTGATAAAGCAAATCACATGCTCTAAAAAAATCATATTTCACTCTTCATTTTAAATTAGGGTTTTACAAGCCATATATATAGATAATTCTAAAGCAACAAAATAATACCAAATCTACCCAAATCTCTAATTAAATCTAATCAAATCCTAATACAACAAGATAATACCAAATCTAACCAAATCCTAATCAAATCCTAATCAAATCTCTATCAATATGCCTTCTAGGAATTAGAAGGCATTAAAAGGTTTTGGGGAAGAAAAGGACCAAACAGGGATTGGGGAGGAAAGCATGAATTAAATCTAAAATCGAACTTCCATATATCTAAATCTCCCTATTCCAGTAATATGTTTAAAGATAAACAGAATGAAGGCTTTCCTCCAGCCATTTCCCTGTTCCAATATACAGCTGTATCTTTACAAGAAGTCTCAATCCAGCCTTCCCTATGATATTTTTTTCCCATACACGAATGTTCAATCCAATGATTGAAATTACTAAATAAGCATTGAAAGACATGATTCTCTTCTAGAGCTTACTTGAAAGAAACATAGTTCCTTGGACTTGGGTCAGATACTGCACGATTCCACTCTACTGAGAGACTATCTTGTTTTGCTGGCTGGACTAATAACAAAAGTCCCTGGAATCTTTTTTTTTTAAAATATCACGTACATCCAGATTCATACTTCTAGTTGTCCCATCCTTAATCTGTCCTATACTGAGTTGGATATATGATAAATCAACCCATGTTTGCTTTTTCCTATAGAAGAGAACCACAAAAATACCTGTTTACATAAACAAAGAGAAGGTAAAAAGGAGATAAATTTAGTAGAGGGTCTAAATGGATTTCTACGCTTTGAGGTGCTTGAGGACAGCATAAATAGAGAATAAGGAACAGGTTGTTAACACATCTAATTGAATTTAAAGAAGTTATACACGACAACCATCTACATTGATAGGAAAAGGAATGCATTGTATATATATGGGAATCAGTAATTATAGTTTCTTGTATCTTTTATTTAGACAACCCAAAAGATTTGGAACGAATTCGATTGTGTGGTTACAGCTATATAAAAAATATTTTCCATATAATTTGCAGAAAAATAGTATCCATGACCAAGTGAGGTCATGGCCTCCCATCATCAAGTATGTGCCTATGTTTTTTCTCCAGTATAAAAAATATTAGCAGCTCTTTTAAGAGTAGATAATATTCAGTACTCTAACCACAGAGTTGAGCACAAAGTACACAGACAAGGAGAAATCACTAGGAGACGGCAAGAAACACAAAATATTAATCTTTGCCAAATCATATTTGTTCGAAGTGTTTATCAATCCTTTATTAAAAAGAGTGAATTTAGGCTTCGGGTCCATCACTCTTAGATCTTCCTAAGACAACCTTTTGGGCCCTACACCTTTCTATTCAGAAATTACCCCTATCCTCATTGGTCAACTGAAAATGAACTATAATTATAAAAATTAAGGAAAACTCATGCAAGGGTTTCTAATTAGAGCATTGAACATATTTATGCTTCATTATAATTCACCAATTAATTTCTATATTAACTAGGAACTTGAAGGCTCATACAAGATTTTTCAGATTAGGGCTTGAGTGAAATGTAAGATTCATAATGTTATTAGGATTTGACAACAAAGGATATTCAGGCTACATTTAGAGTGCTTAAAAAATTAGTTTCTTAAAATTAACAAATTAATTTCAAATTAATTAGAAAACAAAATATTTATAAATACATATTCAATTATAGTATAACTTCTCCAAACAAAATTACAAGTAGTATTTTATCAACTAAAATGAGTCCAAATTATAGCTGGTCAACTAAGAGATTAAATATATATACGGATAGCATATCTTAAAATCACATTGTCAGCCTGTTCTCACATGTGCCTAAAATTTACCAGAAATAAAATATACAACATACCCGATGATCCGTTGCCTTAAGCTTGGGTAATAAACGATCAAGCATTTCTAGCTTTCCACAAAGTCTCACGAGTGAAGGCAGATAATGCACAGGTAAGAGACCATTGACCTGAAGTGGTAAAAAATATATAGCAACAAAAGAAGATATTAAATATCATGAGAGACATAACACTGAAAATATTTTAAAGATAAATTATGACCCTTACCAATTCAGAATGAAGCTGACTGAGGTATGGATGATTGCAAATATTACGTAACTCCATCACAGTGTTGTGTACAGAACGTCCCTAATATCAGAGCTAATCAGTGTAATACACGAATGGCCAGAATTCAGTAACAGCATGTGAAATAAACTGCGAGATGTACCTTTGTACTACCAATTGAGCCAAGATTTTCTTCTACCCTCTTCATTAGAAGTTTCTGATAGGCAGAGGCTTCACATCTAACAAGTCTTTCAATTTTCTCTGGCAGTTCATTTTCAACCTATAAAATCGATCATAATCACAAGACAAATCCACAATAATTGGAGTATTATGTTTTCTTTTAAGCAGAGAAAATCCAGATGGTAAGGTAGACAGTAACTAACTCAGTATTTATAGCCATGTTTGCTGACACAATGAAGAATCAAAAAGCATGACAGAAAGTAGAATTAGCAAAGCCACAAAATAAGCAGCAATATGAGAAATTTCAAAACTTCTACCCCACAACCCCCCACACACTCACCAAAAAAAAAAAAAAACCCACTGCAAAAAATAAAAAACCTAACAAAAGCAAATGAACTACACAGATCACTGAATATTTTATGGACCTGGATTCAGATGGCTTAAGAAGCTTACCGTTTAGAAAGATTATATTAAATGAAATGAGTTTACAAACACGAGCAAAATTATACTCCTACCAAGAAAAACTTAGGCATGTTGAGATTTAGAACCACCTCCATAGACAACTCTCTAGGAATTCCACATGGAGATCCCCTGGAAGCATTTGACCAATGGTGAAAACGTGTCTAGATCTCATGAGTTTTTGGGCACATAAAAATGAACAGCATCATCCACATAGATCTCAAAACCTAGATAATGCAATTTACTGCTGAAAAGATTCAGAAATGGACTTCTTCACCATCCGAGATGAAGGGTTTGAACATTAAACAAGACAAGAACAGCATCGTCCACATAGACCTCAAAACCTAGATAATGCAATTTACCGCTGAGAAGATTCAGAAATGGACTTCTTCACCATCCAAGATGAAGGGTTTGAACATTAAACAGTACAAGATCAGAGGAACTTTGCAAGAGAAAAAGTTCCATATAATTGCAACAGGCAGTAGACACATTGGGCAGTCAGACGAGGGTTCATACAGAAAACATAAAAATGGGGCAGCATAAGTTGATTTAAGTTCAAAAAATCAATCACTGACCCAAAAAAAATGGTGATAACCCTCTGTGCATAATTCATTTAGATAGAGCATTAGAGATGTTAGGATAGAAAATTAGGAACAAATGATGAAGTCGACGTTGGATACAGACATGAAAAGAATGTGAATTGAACAAGAACCAATTTTTCCTTTAGAAAAAAAAAATAGAAGCAGATTTAAATTTCATAAAATTTACAAGAAAACACTTACAACAGGCATCATAATTTAAAGATTTTTTTAAAAAAAGTAACCAAATAAAAGAGAATGAACAAGAGATTACACTTGCTGCCAAGAATTAATACAGTTTAGATTACATTCCAATGAAATCAAGTAGAATCATAAACCCTGTAGGACCAAATGATCACAAAATACACGGATTTGATCATGAAGTTTGTGAAATCAAAGCAAATATGGTAATTTTGATTTTATAAAATAAATCTTAAATAAATACAACTTTGCTGACAGGAAAGTATAAAACACAACTGCAGACCTTGTGCTTTAGCCTACGAAGAACAAAAGGACGAAGGACTTGGTGAAGACGGTTTATAATCAAAAGATTCTCCTCCTCGGACAGTAGAGCCTGTAGGACCACATGATCTCAGAAATGTAAGAATCTGATCAAGTTGTAAATGAGGACAACTTTTTTTTTTTGTTTTTCAGGTTTGTTATGCAAGGACCTACATAGTAAGAGCATAGCAAGGATAAGAATAGCTTACTTCATCTGCAGAATTGTCCACATTACTTTCAAATGGTTTGTTGAACCACTGTGAAAAATCCTCTGACGAATTGAAAATATTAGGCAATAAGAAATTAAGAAGCGCCCACAGCTCTTCAAGGTTGTTCTGCATTGAAAATAAAAGCCATATATCACAAACAGAGGAAGTTCAGAGAGTAATTTGATCAAGAAACAAGCATGACTATAAATTAATAAACCTTAAATAGAGAATTGCATACCATCGTAAGCGATTTTCTCGCATCTTTTCTTCGATAGGGGCTACACCTATCTTAGCACGAATATCTTCATTTCTCACTTTCTCTCTCCTAATGTTACCGCATATCCAACGAACATGCGCATCTCTATTACACTTATATTCAATGAATGACGTTTTTTTATAGCTCAGCATTCCGTGCCACACAAGAAAGTTGGTCTAATAGCAGTCCTATAAAATTTTTCTCTTCAGCCTTAACAGAATGTTATATAACCGTAATATTCCGTTAAGACTGAAGGAAAAATTTTATACAACTGCTATTAGGCTAGCTTTATTCTGTGGCACGGAATGCTGGGTTATAAAGAAACGCTATTCACAGAAGATATGTCTATCAGAGATGTGCATACTTCGTTGGATATGTGGCAACGCTAGGAGAGATAGTGAGAAATGAAGATATTTGTGCTAAGATAGATTTAGCCCCCAACCAAGATGCGAGAAAATCGCTTATGATGGTTTGATCATGTGCAACGTAAACCTACAAATGTACCAGTTCCACGAGGGAAGCTTATCAATGTAGGACAAGTTAAAAGAGCGAAAGAAAGACCGAAAAAAATATGGATGGAAATGATACGAAAAGATATGGATTCTAGAGGTTTAAATGAGGCCATATTACTCGATAGGAATGATGGATAAGGATTATCTACATCATCAATCCGGCGTGATTCTCTTTTGGTTCATGTAGCCTACCCAAGTACTTGGGATAAAAGGCTTAGCTGCTGCTGTTGTTGTTGGTGGTGTTATTGTAGAGAATTGCATGCCATGTATGTGAGTAAAATATAGCAGATTATTGTCAATAAAAGTAAGAAAGAAATTCTTAAATCACTTGATCAGACAATGACAACCACACAAGTTATAGGCATCAGTTTTGAAACTATGAAATATCGTAATTCAAAGTTAAGCCAAGCACATCAAATTATACGACAAATGATAACAAATATGAGCTAATATGGACATATGCCAACCTGTAGAGGTGTTCCTGTTAAAAGCAAGCGGTGAGAACTTTGATAATGCTTCAAGTCTGCATTCAGTTTACAAGATGCATTCTTTATGCGATGGCCCTCATCGATAATTATGTAATGCCAATTGACTTTGCTTAGCTTTGGCCTATCATGTTTGTTCATTAAGTACTCATACGTTGTCAGAAGAACATTAAATTTCTGTTGAACTATCCTTTCTCTGCATAAAGAAAAAAGAGACTATCAAACTTTTTGCAACATAAAGTGACCGATACAAACACACTCCTGCATTATTGAATTAATTACTTGAAGAGCCTGCGTCTCTCCTCAGGAGGGCCAGCATATGCAATTTTATTAACTGTAGGAGCCCAAAAGGTGAGTTCAGATTCCCAGCCAGGAAGAACAGATGAGGGAACTACTACCAGGAAAGGACCCCTATCATTCTTGGTTTCCATAAGATAACAAATTAAAGCAATAACCTGCAAAAAGAACTTGCCAGTTAAGTCTTGGACACAGATAAAAATGGAAACAACTATAACTAGAATAACCATAATATGATTTTTATGATCATCATCATCATCATCTAACGAAGCAAGATAATATTACAGCAAAACATACTTGAACAGTTTTGCCAAGACCCATTTCATCTGCAAGAATACCGTTCAAGTGGTTATTGTATAATGAAACCAACCAGCGCAAACCATTCATTTGGTACCTATAACCAAGTTAAAGAAATCGCATGATTCCTTCATATTTCAAGGAGCAGAAAATTAGTTGCAGAATTAAGTAAACTCATAAGAAACTTACTCTCGCAATTTTCCACCCTCCAGAGAGGCTGGCTGCTCGTCAATACTTTCCTTTACACTGTAAACAATAAAAAGCATTAAAAGAAAAAGCAGGAATAGTAGAGTAAGAAAACTGTAAGAATAAGTGAGTTCACTCCAAATCATTCAGATGTACAAAGGAAACAAATTAAACAGACAAAAATATTTAAAATAATTGATATCCTTAACCAAATATTGAATTACCTGTGTGCCATCATGTAGTACTTTTCATTGCTTTCCAGATAGTGCTACACCAGACAATACATGGTCAGAAAGAATCAAGAAAATTGTAAAGACTGCACAAAAACATTTTATACCTCAGCCTGGTCACTTTCATCTTCATTTTCAATCGTAAACTCATTCTTCTCAACAAAATTAACTACCCTATTTTCATCCATTTCCATTTCGAACCGCCTTGAGATGGCCTTAGCCTCTTGTAACTTTGAGCCAAGCTTCTGTAAATACTTCTCCGTCTCCTTGAGGAGCTGCCTAACACGATCTGATTTGGCATCCTATAAGGTTGTGAATGGATCAACAAATGACAGCATATCACTTAATGAAGAAGGAAATATCTGTTTTTTTTTTTTTTTTGTTGGTGGGGGGGAGGGGGATACACTCAACCTGAACCATTCTGAGATACCCTTCAACATCATTGGCTTTTAACAGGTTAATTTTCTCACGTTGAATCCTGTCAATCTTTTCACGATGTATACGTTCCTTCCTCTTATGGAACTCCTTAACGTATCTGTTGATGCCCTTCCAACGCTCTCTCTTACCCTTGAAGCTGTCCTCAAGTTTTTCCCTGTAAATCCAACGAACATTGGCATTTTTATTCATCTGGCTACTACAGAAAATAATGGAATGATATATCAAGACAAAAACGAAGAATTATGCATACTTGTGTGCTTCAATTTCACAAAAGAATTCTTTCTGTCTTTCACGCAGACGTTTTTGCCTCTCTTCTTTCATTTTCTGCTCAAACTTTTCAAGCTGCTTCGTTCTTCTTCCATGTTTATGTTTCTTGAGTGCTTTCAGGCGTTCCATGTTAGATGTGATAGGCTTAAAAAAATCATTGAGAAAATCACTGCAAACAAAACGGTAGCTATGTTAAGATGAATATTTCAGAAACAAAAAACTGAAAATAAATGATGAAAAAGCAGAACGCTAATAAAGTTACAAGTTAAGAGGGAAAGAAGAGCTATTTTATACCTGCGTAAGCGGCGCTGGAGTTGTAGCAGTTGAAGCTTTTTCAGTTCAATAACACTTTTCGTCTTGGAAGAAATATCTTCTGATGAATTCACATTTTCCTAGAAAAGAAATTAGATTTTGGTAAACCTAGACGATAAAGTAAACGAAAATATCTAACACGAGAAATTTCTAGGTGCACAGTGAATTCGCAGATTGAATTCAGTGGTTGAAATATCCTTAGTAAGGCCTGGTTTCAACGGTTGAAATAAAAGCCCCTTAGATTTCATTTGGGTTGATAAATCCTTTGGACTGCACCTATGTACGTTTGCTTGGATAATATACGAACTCCATCTCAAGACAATAATTTCTGTCCAAGGATAGTTTTCTAGCCAAGAGAAATCCTATAGATTAGAAAAGCGAGATAGTGAGATCTTCAACTCATTTTTTTTGTTCAAGGATTTGGTCACTTTTTGGATTATGAATCTTGGAAAATTCCTCAAATATTAATATCTAAACTAGCCATTTTATTGGATTTCCAAAACAATTGGAAAATGAAATTTACGTTTAGAATCCTTTGAATATGATGATGTGTCACCCAGTGTCCAGCCCTAGAACCATGAGGTAAGGCATAGTAGCCATTAGCTAGATAAATAATGGCATTTCAATTCCTACAGTAATAAAACCATAGTAATGGAAGCAAACTAACACATAGATAACTTTTTTATAAGAAAAATACAATAATTTGCATGCTATAAAGGATATACTATACCTTTAACTTATTGAATGAAGCTGTAATTCTTTCCTCTGCCTTTCTTTGTTTCACCGCCCACTTCTGGTCTTCAACTAGCTTTCTTTTTTGTTGATCCATAATCCATTTTTCTGATGTTGTGTACTTTGGAGGAGGGGCAGGCATGTCATTGGCTTCTGATCCATCATTACATTCAGCAGATTTCATACCCAAATGCCCATGTCTCAATGAATTGTTTACTGTCATCATCTTGAAACCATCAGAACTATAACTCTGCTGAATATCATGCTGTTGATTACTGGAAGCCCTCTGATCATTTGCTCCAACACTTGCAGGATAACTATTAGCAGCACTATTAGATATTGGCAAATCTGAAGCTGCTGAAAGCTTCTCCAATGGAGAAACATTACCAACCATGCTCAGACTCTTTGAAGGGTACACCATGCGCTTGACAATGCCACTTTCTTTTCCTATGTTCTGTGTTCTCTGTTCCCCCAGTGACGGAGGGTATCTGTCCATCTGTGCAATAGCTTCTAACATTGGAGAGTCTGGCTTAAGTGGCTTTCCAGCAAAATCATTGCTCTTCATGACGTGAGACTGGTTAGGGTAAGCTTCTGTTGGCAACTCTTGATGAGTTATAGAAGGCTCCAGTGCTTCTCCAGATGGAACATCAGCAGTTCTGGTTCCAGTCAAAATAGTCCCATCAATCCCTGAAAGCCTATTTACACTCGAGACTGGAGAAAGATGACGAGCCTGAGCACCTTGCTGATATGAAACTTCTGGACCTTCCCTTTCAAAATGACTGCCAGGTACTGGGGAGTCAGACCCCTGATTCATAATAGATGCAGTATAATGTGGTGCTGCTCTTCCACTAGGCCTCATCTCAGGACCAATTTTATGTTTTAAAGCTTGAAGGCGAGCATTTTCTTCTGAAATTATAGGCCTGTCCAAATTTGGAGTTCTATTATTTTGTTCCTTAACATTTTCAACATCCTTTGATGATGAGTCAATTTCCCCTGTAGTCTCAGTAGATGGAAGTGGAGGCAGTCGGGTACTATCACTTGTCCTACCAAACATGCCAGAGCTCTCATGGCTGATATCAGTTTCCTCCCTGCTATCTTTCAACTCCCTGTTAGTTCCATCTGCACCACCACCTAATTTTTAGAGAGAACTAGGCAGAGCACATTGTTCATATATAAAATATGGATACTTGCATGCACAGGCAAGTCAATTACCTTCTTTGGGATAGTTGCCTCCTAAAGCAATTTCCAGATGTAATTTTCTAGGCACCAAATTGTTTCTGTATGTAGAAGAGATGTGGTTAATAAGACTGGTTATGCAAATCTATTATCAACAGTAAAGAAAGCATTCAAAGTTGGGACAAGGGTAGACATCATGCCTGAATGCTAGAAACACAAGACACTGGGCTCTAAGCTGTTTCAGATGATGTTCCTTAAAGGGCATGTTTGGAGAAGCAGAAGCCTGAGATAAAATACCTGCTCCAACTTCTTTAGAAATTGTTCCCCCAAGAGATTCTCCTGGGATATTACCCATATTCCGTCTCTCCAGATTTTCAATTCCCTATAAGATTGAATCAATGACTATAAGATAAAGAAAATGGAAATAGAAAACACCAAGATTACTTATTTTTCTCAAAAATGTCCTTTCAGTTTGGTTCTGTGGTTTATATCATACCTCAGATATTAGTATAATTAACATATATTTATCACCACATCTTCTTGCCAGCAGAATTTTACAGCATGCTCCTTGGTTATATGAGCTTAATCCCAATAATCAATACGGTTTCCTTACCTAATATTTGGATAAATTCCATGGACAGCATTACTATTGTCCTTAGCTTCCTTGGCCACAAATGACACAAAAGCTTAAAAATTGACATCATGTTGGCAATGTCAATGTCAAAAATTCAGCACAATTTTTATGAAGCTTACTCATTATGGCGTTGTGCTCCATAGCCAACTCAATATTGCTAGAAAACAGCTTTAGCGATGACTGCTGATGCAAATCTTAGTCAATTTAAACTATGAATTACAGGATATTGGTTGCCAATCTAGTGGAAAGAGAAACAGGAATGAAGTGGCAAGGCAGGGTTTAGGCATTAGGAGGGTTGGTTCAGCAGCAAAAAGATCCAGGGTTTTTTAAAAATATATAAAAATTAAAAAAAATGTAAAATAAAAAATAAAATCAGGAATATGAAACTACAAAACTAATGAAGTAAATAAGAAATTAACACCAGAGCAAATAATTACCAATAAATGTCAACTTAAGAAGATGACACGTGCAATGTCATAAATTATCTCAAAGCAGGGCTAAAGCATCTCGAAGAGGATAGGTAAAGCAGGGGTTCAAGCAGGGCTTCACTGGGCTTTTGACAACAATTTTAGCTGCACACCAGAACTATATTTACTACAGATTGCTCAGAAAAAGCTGACTCACAAAAATAATGCACATGGTAGGTTCAAATAACATACCAAAAAACAGATCCAATATAAAAAAGCAGTGAAATATGTTGAGACTATGCCACGTAACTAAATCCGTGTAACCGAAATTAGACATGATAAACACATTTCTAACAAAATTTAGGTTCATGCAATCAAACCATTTCTCCATAGTTTCAATATATAAATCTAAGTTAGGATCAAAAGGAATTTGGCCATATGGCATAATCCTTGAATGCAGAAAGCCAGTCCATTTATGATCCAAACCAAAAAAACATGATTCAGTGCACTCTTTTTTTTGCGACGAATTGAGCTATCAGTTGAGATTAATACTCAAGAACATAAAGTTAAGGTAAGACATGCCTGTGGCATCATGTTCTTTCCAGAAGATATGTATGGCGTTGAAGCTTCTCGCACATGGGACGATAAGCCAAGCTGAGCTTTTGAACCTTTTTCAGCAAATTGTGATGCTCCATCTCTCATGATACCAGACTTCAAGTTTTCAGAATCTATTGGAGCTCTACCAGAAGAAAGAGAAGGAAACTCCATACCAGCATTGGCAGTAACCACGTCCTTTTTTTTCTCCATTAACTGTGAACCAGATGATGTTCCAAGATTGTTTTCCATCTTTCCTGTATCAAAATTTTCAAGTGAACCACTATTGTTATAAGCTGGGACAGAAAATCCCATCTTTGCCATAGGAAATGAGCTGAAAGCACCAGATGTCCCTACATTAACACTCCCACTACTATGGGAAATGCCTTTTGATTCATTTATAGGATATATAGCTCCATTATCAATACCGGGTGATGCATCTGAAAGGCCAGGAACAGAGGCCTGAGGATTTCCTAATGGTATAGAGAACTTATTTTGATTCCATATATAAGTAGAACCTGGCATATTAGATTTTGTCGGCTGAAAGCCTCCTTTTTGTAATCCAAATATACTATGTCCAGAAGACACCTCCCCTTCTTCTGGAAGCTTTGAATTAGGAGTTGCTGAAAATAAAATAGGATTGCTTTCTAGGTTGGCTCTAAATAAATGTCCAGCACTACTAGATAATGGTGACATGTTTTCTAAGTGACCAGAAGGATTTAGTGGTGAGTGATCACTGCCTCTAATGGCAAACTGACCTTGGGAACCACCTCTGTTCATTTGTTTCCCTTTCCTTGAGTTACTCCCAGTGCTCTGAGCATCTGATTGTTGAGAGTGCACATCTGCTGCTCCCTTAGAGTCAGCCCTTTTTCTCTTAGCAGCAGTCTTTTTATTATCCTTCTTGTTCAATTGGTTATCTGATTTGATGCTATCCTGCCTATCCTGTGAATTTGCAGACCTGGTGTCCTCCATTGGCAAGCTAGATGGGCTTTCATGATCAGATGATTTGCTGCTTCTTTGAGACATAGACCCTTGATGAGCATCAATTCCCATACTGTCCACCCTACTTAGTCCAGCAGGTGGCCGGCCGGAAATATGCATATCATGCCTAGCCATATCTGTTGTACCTATAAATCCTTTAGAATCTTTTGGCATTCCATAATTCTGGAAAGGACCAACATAAGCTTCTCCTGCTGCATGACTAGTTGATCCAGCTTGCCACATGCCTGTGGGCATACCTCTGTGAGGCATACCACTGCCACCTATATGCAATTTATTATCAAGTACATCTTTGTCCCCCATCTGAGGTCCACTAGCCGAGGGAAGACGAGAAGACCTCAAAGCATCAATATTGATCCCATGTTGACTAATAACAGTCTCCATTGCCCTGATAAATAATATAAACCAGAAAGCAGCTTAGTTGAAACCACAGAATAAATTGCAGTCAACAGTTAAGAAAATTTAAAAAAAATAGAACTCTGCTAATAAGCTGAATGATTCAGCACAAGTGAACAACTCTCCAGTACATCACTGAGAGTAAAATAATGGGGCACATTGATGTATAAATTTATTGTCATTAGTTACACCCCATTCTTATTCTCGTCATTAAGCAAAAAATACAAAGTCAAAATCACCATGGAGTTCCTATGCTCTTCAAACTTTCTATAGATATAACCACACAGTATAGCATCACCCTTTCAAGCATCGGTTAAGACCAAATTTGGTTACAATGAGCTTATAATGCAAATTACACCTTTATTTTGCTCCATGCAGCACAAGCTCCTGCTAAACAAATAAAGTGAATTTGTTTTTTGTTGTTGAGTGTACAACCACATGGTACAGGAATGTTATCTCAAAAGAGAGAAATCAATTGGTAGTTAATATTCTTAATAGATGCAGAAATCAGGAACTGAAAGATTTAATATGATTAGGATGACGTAAGCAATGAAATGATATACCAACTCATCCCTAGTTCAGAAATCTGCTAAAAAGAGTGCACTGAGGATATAGTGACACTGACAAGCCAAATTATGTGCGTAAGTCAAAAAGAAAAGTGCCATTGCAGGTGGTGTCCTGGAATCACTCTACACATGCTTATTTGCTTATTTTGCTGCAGAGTTGATTGGATTACTGATGGGAGTGATGAAGACTGGATATGATTAGGATTTGATAATAAAGGTCAAATTTGATTAAGGACTTTATTTGATTTAGATTTTATTGTTGAAGGCAATGTTGAAAATAACATGTTATGAAACCCGTCATATTGCGTTACGTAACCTAACGGAACCCCAATGCTACGTAACAATTGAAAATAACTTAGTGCACCGTAACAGTACGCTTTTTATGTTATTTTACGTTATATTACGTAACGTTACGTTAAATTACGTTATGTTACGTTATTTACAATTATTTTTTTAGTAATTTTTATATTGTTATTGATTATTATTTTGTTTATTAGCGAATTGACGTAATTTTCTTGACTAGTTGCTGACTTGTTTGATTACTTGTGGAATTGCTAACTTATAAATTTGCAATTATTTTCTTATTCGCTTATTGTAATTCCCTTTCGATTGCTAAAAAATCTTATTAATTTTATTGAATTTTTTAATTAAACTGAAATTAATAATTACAAATAAGATAAATTGAATATTACAAAATATAAATTACAATAATGATAATAACTGGAATTGAAATAAAAAGTTAAAATCTTGTTTTCTTATTTAAATGATAATTTAAATTGCGGTTGGAGACTTAATATAATTTATGAAGATAAATATAAAAATTATTGTAAAACTTAACATAAAATTAGAAAAGATTATGTATTAAAAAATAGTTTTATATTCTTTTTTAGATATTTTAAATTTATTTTTGAATTTATAAAAATTATTTTATATAGTTTTATATTTATTTTTAATTAAATAAATAGAAAATTGCATAATCTACGTTATGCGTTACGCTATATGCAACATAACTTAACAGAGACAAAACGTTACGTTCTCGCTATTTTAAACATTGGTTGAAGGTCTTATTAGATTTGATATTATTGTTAGAGATTTTACTAGATTTTGTTTGTTTTCAATTAAAAAGACTTGTAAATAGAACTTTCAGGCAAATTATGATATGACATTGAAAATTGAAACCCTAGCGTGCTATTTACTATTGTTTCTATAATATTTCCTTAAGGATTCGTTAAAAGTGATTGTAGATTTGCCTGCGTACTTAGGCCTGAATCCTTATTTATTCTTTTCTAAATCTACCAAAATTCTCAAATTCCACCATCAAATCCTAATACCCCTTCCACAAACCCTACTTAGCTTTTGTGCTATGCCAAATTGGTATGAGAGCTCAAATCCATCATTTTCTTCTTCCATCTTCTTATTTTTTATTTTGTTTTAAAAAAAGATCATAGAGAAAATCAAGAAAAAAAACATAGAAAAAAAGAAAGAAACAAAAGAGATCAAAATGGAGATTTTAAAATCTTACTGGTTTGTCCCTCAAATCTTTATATATTATGATTTAGTCCTTCAAATCTTCATATTTAGGATTTAGTCCCCCAAATCTCCTAAGTTACTATAATTTAGTACCCCTGTTAATTTTTCCGTCTAAATTGACAGCAGCTTTTTAATTTTTTTTTAATTATAAAATGGCAAAAATGCCATTCCTTTTAATACTTCCCAATTTCATCACCATCCCCAATTTTTCCTCCCCAATTCACTCGTTCCCAAATTTGTGAACCGAGGAGAGGCGGAGCGTCAGAGTCAGCGTCGATCGGTGAAGCATGGGGATCGGGGATCTGCGTCAGCATCAGCGTCGGAGCGCAGATCTGCCGCAGATTCGGCGTGGGGATCGGGGAATTGGCGATCGGCGAATCAGCGTCAGCGATCTTGGGGATCGGTGAATCGGCGATCGGCGCGGGGATCAGCGTCGGTGCGGTGATCTACGTGGGGAGCGTCGACCGGCGATCTGTTAGGGGGCTACAGGGTAAGTGCAGTTAGGGTTTTTTAAGATTTGTGTTGAATTGAAATTATTATTTGCTAATTAGACAATAAAAATGGGCTTGCTTCTTTCTCAACAAGTGGAATTTACTATCTAACTTATTTGTTGGTATCGAAAAATGGTCAATTACAAGGATGGGAAACAACAAAAGAAACAAGAGAATTGATAACAAATGAACAAGGTTGGATATGGTTAACAAATGTCAGATTGACATGATTAGGCCGTCTAATTTGTTTGCATGTGAGTAGAAGCTTGATTACAATGTAAAAGCTCAAGTCATTTTCCATGAGCTTCAACAAATGAATATCTCAAAATTCCTGACGTCACTGTTAATATTCATGTATTTGTCTTTCGCTGCGCAGTGTCAGCAGTTTAGTTGGGATGCCCACTTGGCTTGTTCTTGCTTCAACGGAGGCAGAATCACTATTGGGAGAATTAGAGCTAATCAATTGGCTATCTATAGTAGTACCTTTCACTTGCTAGCGACGATAAATCTAACTTGTAAATTAGCCTTGTTCTTGTTTTATGCTTTCTTGCCCTTCCCATGTTATGGCTTTAGCATCAGGATATTCCTTTGGACATCTTTTATGTGCAAGCTCATTCCCATGTACATGCCAAAGTTTTGTTGCACCTCACTGAAATAGTGGCTACTAACATCATTTACCAATGAGTCAATTATGCTGATAGCACAACTCATATTCTTTTCCCCAAAAATTCGTCTTAATAAGTTTGGCTAAGGCATTTTTGCTATGACAGTAAATTTCATATGCGCTTATGTAATAAGGACTTGTATAGTTGAGTAACTTGAGTTATAAATGTCCACATGTACAGTTAGTATCATGTAATTATCATTAACTAATATTTTGTTTTCCTTGATGAGTTTCATATACACCATCACATATTTTGGCATTTTAAATGTGTCTATTACTTGTATTTTATCAGTTGTTCAAACCTACGTACTCTTCTTCTTCTTCTTATTTTCTAAAATTTACTACTAGAGGATCATCTTATCATGGTTGTATTGAATACCAATTTGAATCAGAAACTGAAAAGGTTACATTTGAATGGTCAGTGCAGAAGCCTCTGGATGGAACTCTCGTGAAACTATTTTTTTAATATATTCTCATGAACTTGTTGCAGTTATGCAAACCAAAATATAGCAAGTTTAGCTACTTTTTAAAACTTAGAAGAAAAAATACTTTGTTTTATTTAACTTCAGAAATTATCCATATATTCAATCTCTTTTCTTGACTTGGGATTTAGCATCCATGTGGTGTTGATGCTATGGTTGATGAGATAATGCTATCTGCATGAGTGGTTGGAACACAAAAAACTTTGGACCAACTACTTGATAGACGGTCATTAAAAGAATCGGCTACCAAAATGTTGACAAACAGTACCATCTTTTTATAATGCTTTGGTTTAGCACATGTGCCACATTATCCATATGTCATCTAGTAGAATTAATCTAATTTTGTTTTTGAGTCTTCTGATGTGATAAATATAATACCCTTTTTTTATGATTGTTGACTTTCATTCATGTTTCGTCCCTATGGCTTGTAGAACCTTCCATCCAGTGGTAAAAAGATGATTGATTGTTAAGGCATTTTCTCCTCGACAACTTTGCCCCCTGCTTATATTGTTTTTGAGTTGCTATTATAAATTTTGACATCATTACTGATCTTATGATACTTTTCATGCTTCTGTGATGTTTCCACTTTGATATTTACATGCCAATGCCGCTGTTCTAGTGATGTTGCTTGCATTTCTATGACACTTTTGAGATTTTCTAGATATTGATAAAAGAATACTGGAATTGCTTTCTTGAGGTTGTTCTTCTTTATAAGCCCGATTATTATGAATGCTAATCTGTTTTAATTTTTGGAATATGATACTAGATGTCAAGAATATGGCCATCACAAAAATATATGCATGCAGCCACTTCACACTTCTGGGAGTGAAGATGTTGCCTCTTCTATTGGTGCTTCACAATCAGAAGGAGTGTACAACATGTCACGCCACATGCAGGACGAGATGTACAGCCACATGCATACGGAGATGCACAACCACATGCAGGACAAACTCCGCAGCCACTAACATGGATAGGAAGTTTTGCCCCACCATCTCAAACACAACAATCGCAGACAACTCCCCGAGATGCAGAATCAGAGCAATATTTGTTGAAAAAAATTACGCTGCAAAAAATTTGAAAAATTTGTGGTAGTGAGCTTTGTTATTGAAAATATTTGTAATTTTGTTGCAAAACTGTGTTGTGATGTGAAAATTTTTGTAATGAGCTCTGTTATGTACAGTTTCTTGATACTTGTAATGAGCTCTGTTATTGAACAACTTGTTACTTATTTATTGTGATGTTATTGAGCAACTTGTTACTTATTTATTGTGATATGGATGCATTTGTGAAAATATATATGTGGCCTAATTGATGTCAAATTTGTCAAATATTTGTAATGAGTTATGTTATTTGTCAATAATTTGTCATGATTGTTCTCTGGACTAAGCTCAATGAACTGCAACAGGCCTCTGTTCTCTGGACTGAGAACAAGTTCTCAGTCCAGAGAACTTGTTCTCTGGACTGAGAATAAGTTCTCAGTCCAGAGAACAGAGGCCTATTGCAGAAATAAGTTTGAGCAAATTTTTTCCTATTTCTCTTTTGCATTTTCCCCATTCTATTTTTGCAAAGAGGAGCAGATTTGCAGTAAGACAACCAGCCTTATCTTTAATGAAGCAAAAAAAAAGCATGAATATGAACCCAATGAAGCAAAGGAGAAGAAGGGAGGAAGAAAGGAAAAGAGAGAAGGAAGAGAAAGATGAATAAAGAGGGGTAAAATGTTAATATTAGGTCAAAAATTAAACTGTATTAACGGAATTTAGGGAGGAAGACTAAATTGTAGTAACTTAGGAGATTTGGGGACTAAATCCTAAATATGAAGATTTGGGAGACGAAATCATAATATATAAAGATTTGAGGGACAAACCAGTAAATATCCCTATTTTTTATTTTGTTTTAAAAAAAAGATCAGAGAGAAAATCAAGAAAAAAACATAGAAAAAAAGAAAGAAACAAAAGAGATCAAAATGGAGATTTTAAAATCTTCGGAATCATCATCGTCATCAACATCATGCCAACTCCGACCACGATCGAGTCTCGATCAATTCCACCATCTTCACTAACAAACCACACCATCTTTCATTAGTGACAGCAATATCGCCATCCCAGGTCTTGTCACCTTCCTCCAAAGTCCCCACTACTGTAATATCCCAAAGTTCGAGCTATCTGTATTTCTCTTTTGAGTCTGAACGTACCGAATAAACATACCAAAGTCAATTTTGAACACCAAAATAACTTTCGGTGGATATAACTTTAAATCTGTAACTCCAAATGACATTCGGTTTTCGCGAATATTAGTTTTCTAATATTAAAAATTTTTATAAAGTTTCCTTATGAAGCCAAAAAATACTTCCAAAATTGCTAATTTAATAATATTAAAATTATCCTTCTAATTATTTCAAAATTTCGGTTCATTTATTTTGGACATCAAAATGACAAACGTATAATTTTGTAGCGTTCTTCTCGTTGAGTACTACATTTTACATAAATTTGGTAGGATTTAGAGAACATTACACGAAACTGAAATTATAAAATTATTAATAAATAAATAATAAAATAAATAGGGCGGTGCATGTTAGGCAAGAGCTGGCTAAAGAATAGTGAGTATGGCACTTTAGTGAACGAGTGTTGCTGCCAAGGAAGGTTAGGATAGGATATTCGTATAAAAAAAAATTAATTAATTAAATGTATGAAAATGTAACTCACTTGTTGTTACTTGTTCCCCACTTCACTCCCTTTCTCCTTCTCTTCTCCTCTGTCTTTCGGTTCTCTAGAACCAGGAAGCGGAAAAAAAAAATAATAAAGGAAAGAAAAAAAACAGAGAGAAGAAAGAAAAATAAATCCAACCGAAGATTCAAGATCAAGTCGAGGCAAGTAACACTACTATTTTTCGTTCGTTTATTTACTTAATTTATATTTATGTACGTAAATTATCTTGTAAAAATGCTTGATTTACATTTTGGACCATTAACTGATATTGAGAACTGAACTAAATTAGTGGGTCAAATTTGACATATATAGATATTGTGATATTTACTTATTTTTTATTTTAAAAAAAATTACGTACGCAAAAAATTGTTTGTGCCCATGCAAAATACGGTTTGCATGCAAATAATAATTTTGCATGCAAACCTTGGGCCTTGACTGCATACAAGAAAAAGGAAAAAAAATTCACAGGCCAAAAGAAAAAGAAAAAAAAGAAAAAAAATCACGGGCCAAACTGTTTGGGCCTTTCCTGCATACAGGGAGGAAAAAAAAAAAGAAAAGAAACGAAAAAAAATTCACTATATGGGTTTCGCTTAAATAATTTCCATTTGCAAATTTCACTCTTGTACAGTACATGGGTTGAGTGCATGGATATTTCTTTAGTTATATACAAAGTTAATATGAGTTAATATCAATCTGTTATTATAATAATATGGTGAGTTAATATAACGACTTGTCTATAATTTATAGTGTATATCCATTATTGTTATAGGGAGTTGCAATATCATATATCTATTGTCTAATAATATAGTAACTCTTAATGTCCTATGTAGATAATATGAGTTATTTTGGATTGTATGGACTTGAAATGCATGGGCTTTATAAATTGTGGCATTGTATTTTATTAACACAAATACGCGATGACATGATCATTCGTTAATATTGTTAATATTATAAACGGTGATATTTGTATTCATGAACAAAATTTTGACATACCAGATACACGATGAGCATAATCATTAATGGAAATATGATAACAATTTTCTTGTACCCTTTTTACATGACATGAAATATCTTTGCGATACATGCATACATGATCTTGAATCTTGATTCTTGAATTCTTGTTTCTCGTGATAAGAACATGTACACAGTTTGACTTACAAGCCACATGTTCCCATTAATTCATGCATATCATGTATTTATTGACATGGGGATTGGAAAACTACATGATAGATAAGAATTATATTGTATAAGGAACTTGTTGGCCAACTTATTGATTGAGGCCGGAATTTTTTTAGTGCAGCGGCCTGCGTGATTAATGGATCACCAATCAATAATTGATACCCAGAGTGGTATGTCCGTTACTGTAATACAATATGAAAATTAAATTGTTATGCCTAACGACATATCATGCTTTAGCGCCATGAATATTGAGGTCAGGTCCTGGATATGTATGGGCACTTGTATAGTACGAAAATTGATTGTTATGCCTAGCGGCATGTCATGGTTTAATGTCATGAATATTGAGGCCGGATCCCGGATATATACTGACACATACAATACGGAAAATTGCGCGCTATTTTATCCATCATTTGGTTTCAAATGCTAACAAGGACTTGACTACATTTTTACAAGATATTTACTTGCTATTACAAATGACATACACAGTCTTACTTATTCTATTTTTCATTATTCACGTAACATGCTTAACACTATAACGATTTAATTACATACTTTATCTCCAGTACTGCAATAGTACATATATATTTTTCTTGTGTTACTTGCTAAGTTTAATTCCCTAACTTTTGAATCCAGGTTTAAGAGACGAAGAAGGAGAACCAACCGCGTCTGAAGACCAGTACTTCATTGACCAGACCGCGCGATAGTAGGCAGTAAAGTATTTTTTGGAGGACCTTTCTATATATTTGTTTATATTTCCTTTTGTCTGTACATTACTTTTCTCTTTTGTATTCATATTCAAAACAATGTGTTATCTTATGTACCTAACTCTTTGTATAAATGAATTTTTTTCAGTTTCAGACGTGTTATTTATTCATCTGATGGTGGCAGTAGTTACGGTTATTGCAAAATCCTGTGATTGTTGGGTAACGTAGTGTAAATTTTAAGTAGCGTCCTCCATTTTGAAAAACAGCTGAAAAACATGGGCATTACAACTGCCTTCCCAGACCACTCAATAGAGTTCCTATGACGGTGCCACTGCCAACTTTGGCTTCATCCAACCCTCTAGATTGTAGCGCCATCGCTCGAAACCCCTCCAACCACCATAAGGTTTTCCTCTGATCCTACTTCGATTTCGAATCGTCAAACACTACAGCCATACCAGCCACGGTTACTCCTCGATCGACCGCCTATTGAAACGAAAAATTAACGACTTGTCCATGTCGTCCTCCTTCCGATGTCCTCTTTCAACTCTATCCTCGCCTCGGTCACACCAATCCACTGCCCTTCTCGAGCCCCAACGAGCAAAGTCAACCCCGATTAAGCCCCACAATGTCATCTGCTTGCAAGAAGCACCGCGATCCCTTCCCATTGTTGTAGCTTCGTCTTGCCTTCGGCATAGCAATCGAGATGTTGACGAGTCCTGCCGCCTCCCTAGCTTCTCTCACCAAAGCTTATAGATGCAGTCATTGCCTAGCAACATCGTCCTCAATGTCTGAAGCTGTCGAGATTGCAGCGCGATTAAAGATAAAGTACGGCTCTAATTCAGAGTGGATCCAACTCCCATTCTGATTTGACCCGTATTCGCCTCTTTACATTAGTTATGGATCCAGCAGAATATACCCAACCCACTAAACTTTGAATTCCCTTCAATTTTGGACTCAGTTAAGTCACCTGTAACTCGACTCACTAGCACAAACCCATTAAGGCTGTTTTGAGATTCAACGCCCATTTCAAGTTCGATTCGAGCCAGTTTTGAAACAATCATCTTCCAATCATACCCAGCACTTATTAAAGTTGTTCTAGGACTTACATACAAGATTATCAATTCTCATTTTGAGTAATTATTTAAAAAAATTTACAAGATCTACGCTTGGGTTTAAACTACTCACCCCCCAGGTGAAGACCCACTTGAACTGAATTTTCAATTACTAAATTTTTTACACATATTATTGGATAGCAATAATTTGCTAACAGCATGTTTAATTGCTTCTCTCTAAAGATCTTGCATAGTTGCTTGCTATTTTTCATCAAGCTAGGATTGTATATCATTTGCATATTTAGCAATTGAGCTATTTGGAGATTTAAATTGATAATTTAGTTTAGAATTTAGCTTAATTTGGTCAAGGATTTTGTCCCGTCATCTGAATGTTTGGATATTTTGCATTGTAGGATCAATTTTAGGTTATGTAGTATGCATATCTCACTGTACCACACAATCTAGTCATCATCTCATATCAGATAAGTCTAATTATACATAGAGTTAGAGTGGTATTTGACATAAAGTTTTGATTTAAAGAAACCATATTTGATGGTTAGTTCTCCTCCCGTATCTTTATCGATTGGTTGGTTAATTGAAGTGCTACTTCGACTGTCATGAGATAACTAACAAGTGAATTTTAATTTTTCAGAGCAGATTGGTGCAACGAACCGAAAGTTTTTAAACTCCATTGGCAATAGTTAGTGAGACATGCAACAGAAAACCTAAAAATTTGTGGGAAGAGATCAAAAATAGACTTATATAGGAGTACCTTCCTCCATGTTATAGAAATCGTCTCATTGAGAAGTTGGAAAAAGATTCACTGTAAAGTATTAGAAAATAATGCTCTAAGTATGAGGAATATGGCCACTCTGTCAATGATTATGTACCCCGATCAAGTGTTCTAAGTATAGCGAATTTTGATATTACGACTACAAGCATCTTTCGAAGAGTCAACATATAGATCTCATGACTACTGATCATGTTGATGATCTAAAAGTTGTTGAGAGCATTTATGTTCCTGAGGATAGTACTAGTATGATTGATGATCTACTACTAAAATCTAATATACTTATTCTTGTTGCCAACACTACATTCCTTGTGTGGTTACAGGTGATATTATTAATGACTTAGCAAAGTCTAATACACAAGTACCTACTGAAATCCATGTTTATACAAAGAGTACTAGTGATGTTCAGAATGTATTAGTGGAGTCTATTGCATCCTCATACAATACTAGGTGTTCACTTACAGAACATAGGATAGAGAAAGAGACCGACAATGAGATAATTGATACTAGTTTTACTATTAGTGAGTCTTTAAGCTTCCTATAGTTTGGCATGTTACTCTTCGTATTTCATCTTCTAAAAGGGTTTTTGAAATTCTCTTGAAATTCATCAAGTTCCCACCGACTGTAATAATGTCATAAGCATAATAATGTCATAAGCAATGTGTGACATACGCCCACCAATAAAATCAACTTTAAAATGTTCTACCATGTTAGTCTATTGCATTGCATTTTCCTGTTATACATGATTAGATCTCTAGACATATAGTAATTTTTTATGAAGAGTACAAATTTGATGTATATCTATATAATACCATGTAAAAAATTATTTTGGTGATGATGAGGTGATAGTCTCGATTCTTCTTAAGAGGTTTCCTCCAGTAATTATGAGGAAATTGTACGTTCAACATGCAGATCAATGTTGTACGTTCAACATGCAGATCAATGTTGAAATTGTACGTTCAACATGCAGATCAATGTTGAAAATAACGCGTTATGAAACCGTATATTGTGTTACGTAGCCTAACGAAACCCCAGCGCTATGTAACAATTGGAAATAACTCAATACACCATAACAGTACATTTTTTATATTATTTTACGTTATATTATGAAACGTTACATTAAATTACGTTATGTAATATTTATAATTATTTTTTTAGTAATTTTTATATTGTTGTTGATTATTATTTTGATTATTAGCTAATTGCTGTAATTTTATTACTTGATTAGTTGTTGGCTTGTTTGATTCTTTATGTAATTGGCTAATTGCTATCTTGTTAATTTGCAATTGTTTCCTTATTTGCGTGTAATTCCTCCCCGATTGCTGAAATATCTTTCTTGTTAATTCTATTAAATTTTTAACTGAACTAAAATCAACAATTACAAATAAGATAAATTTAACATTACAAAATATAAATTATAACAATGATAATAACTGGAATTGAAATAAAAAATTGGAATATTGTTTTCTTGTTTAAATAATGACTGAAATTTCAGTTGCAAACTTAATATAATTTTTTAAGATAAATGTGAAAATTATTGTAAACTTAATATAAAATTAAAATATGTTATGATTATAAAATGGTTTTATATTCTTTTTGATATTTTAAATTTATTCTTCAATTTATAAAAATTACTTTATATAGTTTATATTTATTTTTATTAAATAAATAGAAAATTGCATAACCTAAGTTATGCGTTACGTTACATGCGACATAACCTAACAGAGGCAAAACGTTTCGTTACCATTATCGCTATTTTAAACATTGATATAGATTCCTCTAAAGTTATATGAGGGTTGCTTCCACCACCTATGGCGTGGATATTTTATAGGATCATTAATTAGCTCAATTTTCAATGAGAATCCTTCAATTATTTTCATTGCAAGTGTTGCTCCATATCTACTATTGTTTGAAACTGTTTTGACCTAGAAAACAGCTCTAGCTCTGCCTCTACTTCATTGGTTCAGACTTGATATACGAGCGACAGTTCCTCGAACGTCATCATAGCTCGATTGAGATACTTCTTCGAGGATGCTTATCATTTCAATCTGGAACCCAGACATGCTTGACATTTTTTATCTCCGAATTCATCGGGAATGAATATTTTGAAGCTTGAGAGAATTGATAGGATAGTTACTGCTAGATTTGACTAGGAATTTGATAATAAATACCAAATCTGATTAAGAATTTTATTGGATTTAGGTTTTATTATTGAAAATCTAATTATAGTTGATTTCACTGTTAGAGATTTTACTAAATTTTGTTTGTTTTCAATTAATAGACTTGTAAACAGAACTATCGGAAAGATTATGATATAATATTGAAAATTGAAACCTTAGCATGCTGATTTGCTAGGGTTTTGAAAAATCTTTCTTCATGGATTCGTTGAAACTATATGTGGATTTACCCAGGTGCTGAGGCCCGAATCTTAAATTATTCTTGCCTAAATCTACCAAAATTCCCAATCCAGTATCAAAACTTAATTTCTCCTTCTACACACCGTAATTTAGCTTCTTCGTTACTTAATTATGAATGTCAAGTTAATGAGAGATGTCTAAATCACAGCTCCAGCAATAACCTTTTCACGTAGCATAGATAAAGCATAGATACGTAGCATATTTCCCCAACAAAAAATTGGCATGTCTGTATACTTGAACATGATACACATGGGATGGGCACGTCGACACATAAAAGTCTACGGCTATTTACAAATAAAAAGTAGGTAAGATGGAATACCTGTGAAGTTAATTATTTTTATCAATCATTGCAATAAAATTGTAGGGAAATGTGTTATACTCAACTCCTGGTTTTATGTGTATATTACTACAAAACACGGATACAAATACGCGACATGCGTACCAATGATGTAATATGGCAATACTGTAATTTTCAAAACTTAGGACATGGGTATGGCAAGGATATGGTGGAAATACACACACACACATATATAATATGAATATTTGATTTATTTTTTTTAGATAAGACTTGTGACTATTTATGCTAATAATTACTAATATTATACAATCAAATTTAATCAGTACCAACTAAAAACATGCAGATGTTCTGCTGTCAAATACAGTTACCAAAATAAATAAAATTTAAACAGTACCTGTGTCATATACAGTTATACAAAATCTATGAATATTTGAATTAGTTATTTTATAGAGAAGACTTGTGACTACTTATGCTATCTAATAATTATTAATATTATACAATCAAAATTAATCAGTGCCAACTAAGGACATGCAGATGTACTGGTGTCAAATACAGTTATAATAAATAAATAAATAACACATTCATATGTAGTACAGCTACAACCAAAAGAACATGGTATGTTTACAGCTGCCAAGCACCCAAAGCAGAGCCAACAATAGAAAGATAATTGGCCAATTAAGCCTCAATGCAAGAGAGGGAAACAGAATCAAGGCACAGATAATGATCTCGCTGCATACCAAAAAAGGAAGAAGAGAAACAAATTGAAGACACCTATTCATTGATCCGGTGGTTCTATTGGACTGCCTTCGGTTTGTCATTGGCTCGCAATGCCCTCCTCTCAATTTGCCATTGACGCGATTTGATTCTCCATCGCTTTAGCAGCCGCCATTAAAAATTTAGGGTTTTCAGACGTGATCACTTGGAGGAGCGATAGAAAAGGGGATAGGCTTTAGGTGGTTTGGGTTTTAGGTTCGGACCTGAAATGATCCAATAGGACTCAAACCCACTTCTAAATAAGCGGAATAGTGGGTCCCATATCCGGGATGTATTGGTTTTCTATCATTTTCTTTTCCTTGGAATAAGGTCCAACAAGTATTTTGGTTATATACGTATCTAAACGTATCTAATTCAGGTACACCAAGGATCTTCACGTATCGATGCTTCACAGATGCCATAGGATTGAAAGCATTTTACAATTTTACTATAGCAAATTTACCAATTTTTCCCATTTCTTCTAGATATTTTTTCAAGTTAAGAAGAATTGGAAGGCAAGGAGCTAGCTTTCGAGAATTACGGCAAGCCACTCTCTTGTCCATAAAAGCTGGCAGCAACTGTGAGAGAATTGATGTCAGGTCACATGACTGCAAAACTTCTGTCAAATCCCATCTAGAGCTTTCTCCATAATCGACTCCATCTTGTGCGCTTTAATGATGATATTGATTCAATTATTTCACTAAATGTAGGTTCTTTCATATATGAACAACAACCAGTATACAATAAAATATGCATAAAATCATGTCCTCGTGTCTAAATTTCGGAATAATTACCATATGTCTGACAATCTGTGCCGATGCAGGAACACGACACGGGTACTGTCTACTAAACAAAAGCAGTCGCTAAATCATTGAGTGTTGGTTAGTCCCTAGAATAAGGCCTAGTTGAGTGGTCTTCGATACCTGGGGCTGCAATATGACCATTTCTAGTGAAGGATAACTAAGCAGGTGTTTTGTTTAAGGTTCACTTAAGCGGATCTTGCAAAATTGGTTGTATGTATTTCAAATAGGCTGGACCTGTTTAGTTCAGGCCAAAGCCTTCAACTAATTAACCCCCAAACTCAACTCTCCCCCAAATCCAACCCTTTTTCTCTCTCTATAATCCTATCCAACAACCAGCCCAACCAATCTCAACCTTATTCAAAAATCAACCAAACTGTCTCCCAGAAATCAGATGGCTGAGAAATGATGCCGAATACAGTCTCATGTCGCTGCCAACGCATCTCCTCTTCTCCCTCCTCCCTTCTCCTCTACTCTTTAAGTACAACAACTATGTTTCAAGGTGTTACCTACTACTGTCAGCAAGTGCTACCAAAAGTTCACTACACCTGCCATTGTCCAGATCATTTGTACTCATTTAAGGTGCATTCCCAATCCAGATCACCAAAACTGCGACCCAAAAAAAGAAGAGGAAAATTTATGACTAATTGATTCAATAAGCTTTTTGATGTATTTAGCTTTTAACATTTAATCTTTCCTTAACAATATATACATGCATACTTATTGAAATGACCTCTCTTAAAGGTACCATAACCCAAAAATACCTATCCTATTTAGCCTACTTCCTTTGTACTATGGATAGCTCATAATTGTTTACTATGACCCCATACCCACACCATGAAACGAAGCAGACTATGAATCTGGTAACACTGCTGTTGCGACTGATACTACCATTGAAAGTAAGCTAGAATTTAAAAAGCCTTTTTATTAGTCTATTAGATCTAAGAACAGTTGCAACCATTTATGAATAAGATGGCGAAGCGTCAATAAAGTTGACTAGTCATACTCACCAACACAAACTAGCACCACGGTTAACAACTAACTAATATACCAATAGATGGATCTTAAGTGTTGTATCATCACTTTGATATGCCACTTCAAGGTGGTTAGGAATATAAGAACGTAATCAGATTAACCCATGTAATCAGGATTTGGTTTCTGCCTTCCACTAAATACTGAGCTCTTTAAATATTTCAAGAACAGAAAAGATATATTTTTATCAAAATAAATTAGAATGGCCATTAAATCGTATGTAAGATATTAAATGTTTACAATAAGCATTATCTATAAACCAGTCTCAAGCTTTTATGAAGAACAAGATATCTAAAGGTGTCGCATACTTTTGACTTAATGTTGATATACATGTAAATTAAAAAGACCTGCTTTAATGAACTGCAAGGAAGATAATATTGCTGGTAACTCCACATTTCAGAACAAAATTCTTGCAAGAGTAACATTAATTTAAGAATTTACAGTCAACACCACGAAATGTTGGCTGGGTAGATAGATCATAATTCGTCAATAAATATGAATAATAACTATGTAAAACCAAACGACAAACTTTATTCAGTTTTTTGGTCACAAATATACTTCACCTTGATATAACTTGGTAAGGCAAGGAATGCTCCTTTCCACTCATTTTCATGTGCTGGCATATCTGTGACAGTGGATAAAGATAAATAAACACTGCAGGTATTAATCTAGAAATCTAAACATCAACAATAAGTAAAATAGGTACTTACCACATAAAGCTTTGTTGCTAGTTTTGAAGGCTCATCCTTCGAATCTTGAATAAGCTTCTGTAAGAATTTGGCTGCTTCCAATTCAACATGCTGCGAGGCCATATCTGATAAAGAAAACTGTAACCATAAGACGAAACAGACATATGTATGGCCTTTGTCAGGAGAAAAATGTGAGTTCCCTGTAATTTTCATATACAAATAAAATAATAATCAGTCATAAATAAGTTAAAAATGTCGAGATAATTTGAACCAAGATCAAATTTAGGCAGCTGAATAAGGCTATAAGTTTTCTGTTAATTCACACTAGTCTGGTTCGTGAAGAAGTCTCCTGTGAAAAGAAAATTGTTTATTACGAATCCCATTAAATCCTAACTACAGAACTAGGAGACTCAAGACACTGATACAAGCTCGAAATTGTGCATGAATTAATAGCCTTCAACATACATTTTTATCAACTATGTAGCCCGTACGACCAATGGAGCCATAGTAAGCTTCAAAAAGTTCTCATGATGGAGTAAACTCTTTCAGTCCAAATATGAGTGAGAATTATTGATTTCGAAAAGCTTGATTCAAGAAATAACCAATGAGTCTACCATAAGTGCTTCATTAGATTTTGAAGTATGGGATAGTGTTTGGACTTTGGATGTGAAAAAATGAAGTGAGATTCACTTGATGAAGTAAAGCACAACGCATAAATAAAAAAAAAGGCTTCATAGATATACAGCAATAGATGAGTTTACATAAATTTCAAAGTTAAGCCAGTGCGCAATAATTTCCATACCAATATATATATGTAAACATCTACTATTTGACCACAAGATTATTATATGATTAGACTTTGCAAATAATGAAAGTCAATATTTTCCTACCCCGAACTCAACTGTTTTGCAAAGAATAAATCATCCTTTTTAGCCCAACAGTATACGCATCTATGAATTACTGCAAAGACGTCCTTACACTCACCGATCATTAATGAGCATAATTACTTAATTCACATGCTGTACACTGATGCACCACGGGTGGACTGAGAACTACCTGTCAATCAACTTTGAACATAATCTTCCCAAAACATTACTGATTGAGGTATTAAAAATCGTGATATGATGCCTGACCATCCATCTTAAAGTTAACATTGCAATTGTGCATTTACCTTGAAGTAGGGAATGGACTTCTCACATTTTATATTAGATTATAATTCCACCTTTAAGTTTGTAAAAACTACTTTTTCCAGAGAAACCGCTTTTGGTTTCTCAAGATTTTGGGAAATAAGTGTCATTGTGGAACAACGCAAAATGTCTATTCTTGGTGCTAAGGGTCACTCGTTACTTTCTTCAGTTTTTAGAAAGAAGTAAAGGAGACCTTTCTGTTGTTCCTGGAAAGAGAAGATTGATAGCATGGTTATAGATTTAGTGAATATCTTAACAGATCAGATCCTAGAGTTGTCCGCAGCTTCTATTTTAAAATGGAGCAATATTTTGTGACATAAATAGGTCTAGCTATTGTATATGACACATTTGACATTTCCTTTACAAGTTAGAATTGATGATATCAACGTAATCTTTTTTGCCAATTTTGTCATATCCAGTTATGACCAAAGTTATCAAATTGGGATACATATCGTTATCCCCATAAATCGTATCACATATCGTATCATATCATAAGGCACAATGATAAATATATAAAAGATAAGTAATCAAGCACATAACAAAATGTAATATAACAAATATTTGAGCAAATTTAAAATATAAATAAACAAATAACTAAAGTCAAATATTAAAGTCGGTAATGTAAATAGGTAATTAACATTCAAAGTATGATGACCACAAGGCCATTAATTAAATTATACTATATTAGCAAACATATTGCTAAATTTAATTGAAGTTGGAAAGGACATTCATTTTCATCATCTTTGTCACTGTTGCTCCAAACAAGCTATTTCTTTAGAATACTCTTATTTTTCTTTCTTTTTCCTTATTTATGGTTTACAATTGCATTCAAGTTAGAAGGTCCTATACTCCTATCATAGTTATGAAATAAACTTTTGGAAACTAAAATTAGGAATAAACAACCACTGTCGAAAATAACACGTTATGAAACCCGTTATATTGTGTTATGATACCTAACAGAACCCCAGCACTATTTACCAGCCGAAAATAACTCAGTGTACTGCAACGATGCGTTTTTTATATTATTTTACGTTATTTTATATTAAGTTATGTTAAATTAAGTTATATTACGTTGTTTACTGTTATTTTTTAGTAATTTTCATATTGTTATTGATTATTTGTTTTGCTTGTTAGCAAAGTCCTGTAGTTTTCTTTTTTGATGACTTGTTTTTTTACTTGTTTGATTACTTGTAGTACTTGCCAATTTGTGATTGCTTCCTTATTTGCTTGTTGTAATTCTTCTCTGATTACTAGAATTTCTTACTCATTAATTTTATTGAATTCTCAGCTGAAATAAACAATTACAAATAAGATAAACTGAACATTAAAAATATAAATTACAATATTGATAATAGCTAAAATTGAAATTAAAAAAATTTGGAATCTTGTTTTCTTATTTAGGTGATGACTGAAATTAATGTTGCGGACTTAATATAATTTACGAATGTAAATATAAAAAATATTGTGAAACTTGTTAGAAAATTAGAATAAGATTGTATGTTATAAATATTTATATTTTTTTAGAATGTTTATTTTATTTTTTCCAATTTATTAAAATTATTTTACATATTTTTATAAAATAAATAGAAAATTGCGCAACCTACGTTATACATTATGCTATATGTGACATAACCTAACAGAGACAAAATGTTGCGTTACCGTTATCGCTATTTTAAACATTGTAAACAACTAATTGATAAAAATTTTATCATTAAACCTTTTTTTTTCCTCTTTCTAGTAGATCCATTATTCCTCTTTCAACTTAAAACAAACATTTAATTCTACTCATGCAACATCTTTCACTATATAAAGTTATCTCTTGTCAATCCATTCATAATAGGATTTTATATCCACCATTCAAATTACATAATATCTTTCTCCAATCTCTTCTCGTTTTTGTTGAATCAGTTTCGTTTGTATATATGTCACACCGAACTCAAATAATCCTACATCGGATATGAAACAAAACTAAGTTTGGTTTATAATGATTCTCAAGAATCCATAAAGTAATCGTAACTAGCTTTTTTGGGGAGAGAAATCTGTAATTAATATAAACTATTTTAGCCTTGTTATTTTACCGGAGGCATTAGCATATTCAAACCGAATATGTTGTCGGTACCTGTTGCATGTACTCGTATACCATATATCGAAAATGGGAGTGACTAGTAGTGCAATGGTATCAGAGGCTACGGAACTAAGTGCCACATAGAGCTAAATACTATATGGAACAATGTGTCACATAAAAGTGGGGGCCACCTCTTGAATATGTGGGAGCCACCTCTATAAATCAATGGGAGGCATATCACCTGGTGAAGTGTTAATTGTGTTACGTGTCCCTCTAATGAGAACGTCAAATCCTAAAAATAGGAGAGAATGTAATATACGAATAAAATAGTCCCATATCGAATATGAGAAAGCCTTAGTGTGGTTTATAATGATTCTCATCAATCCATAAGTAATCATAGCTAATCTTTTTGGATGAGAAATCCACGGTTAATATAAATATTTTCACTTTTTTTACTCTATCGGAGACTTCAGTATATTCAAACCGAATATGTTGCTAGTACCTGTTGTACGTACTCGTATACTGTATATTGGAAATAAGGCGTGACAATTATTTTTACAAAAACCAAAACATTAAACATAAGTTCATTATCTCTCCAAAATAACAAAAAAGGTAAATGTAATATCAATTAATCATCCTTACGAACATATCACTATCATCATCTTAAAAACTTATAGTTTTATTTCATCTTTATCTTCTCAAATCTATACAAATTCTTTCTTTTTATTTGAGACTTTAGCGTGTAATAAATAAGCTCATTGAAAATTTAAATTGAGAATTAGTAATTAAATAATTTATATTGACTATAAATTAATAATAGACATCATTTGATGATTTGTTTAAATATTTTTATCAACTAAATAAGTATTTTAAACTTTGACGTACTCTATTGTTAACTGACTATACTTGTTCAGTATTGGTATCCCATATTAAACTTAAAAGGTTCATTTGCTTGAGTTTGCATTACATTTATAAGTCAAGTCAACATATCGTAACGCATCACATATTGTAAGATATGTATTACATATCATAAGATATGCTCACCATATTGTAAGAAATATAACCAAATAGATAAGATATGCATCTTTCTTATGTATCGTATCATATCATCGAATACATATCCTACAATATTGACAACTATGGTTATGACAATACCCTCTTTTTGTTTCAAGATGCTATTGGTTACAATGTGAACTCAGAAATCTGAAGCAGTGCATCATAACTTCTCACGTAGACCTATAGCCATATCCAGAAAGGAAGATATGACACATCTTCAGTTGAGATTTATAGTCAAAACTGAAACTTCAGTTGAGATTGCAAAGGACATAATTTCCTATGTAGCTAAAGATACATTTTTTGTTAAAGCCTTAATGAAGGGTACTTAATATGGGTAAGCAATGGCTACCTCTTAAGTTCTAGTATCATCTGCCTGGGCTTTTTGTATAATTTAAATGTTCTTAATTGAGATGAGTGTACGCATTACGTGTTCTAGTCCTGTATTATTTTTATGAATAAGCAACATTATGTGGAAATTTGAGTGTTATGATACAAGTCAGATAAAAAGTTATAAAGGTAGTAACCCTTGACCATCCAAGATTTCAAGGGCCTCAATGAACTGTAAGGGGCTGGATACCGTGAAGTTTAGATTAATTATCTTATTAATCATGCAGGCATATTTGTTAATATCATACGTTATGTGATATACATCTCACAATACGATACTGGATAAGCAAGGTGATTAGAACATTGAATGGATAAAGATTCATTCTGGATTAAGATTACTTTTAGTCATTTATTTTAATTAACTCTCCCAAATTGGATTATTTCTTCTAATTTTTTATGGTTTAAGTAGTTTGCCCATTAGATTTCCAGATATATGCTCTGTATACTGTTTTATTTTGCTAGTAAATGAGATATTGACTTTAAAACCTTAGTTATTAGCAAGTAATTTGCTAGTGGGTACAGTATTCTAAATATCATATACCGATAATTTACTGATCGGCCAAATTACATACCGAATACTATGTACCGGACGGGATATCGCTATATGATTCTAAATACTGGAATGCCATATCGGTGTCATACCAGTGAAAGAATGAATATATAATTGCCTATATAGAACATATTAAAATACATAAAACAAGTTTAGAGTACTTATCTTGGCCTATTTGCATTCTACCTATGAATAACCAACCGTTAGAACATCCGCAAACGCACCAAGCGACATAATTATAATCCAACCGAATAGTCAAGTCCAAAAAAAAAAAAATCACTAAATCACATTATTACCCAAAACTTGCACATGCAATTTATTGATTGATTCATACACACGTTGTCACAAAATACTAATTCACTGTTTCACCCCACTGTTATGGTGAATCAGTAATCACCCCGCCCCACTGATTTAGTCGAAGACTCAATAAAGACTCCAAATTGACATCACAGTGATCACACCCAACTCTATTCAAAGAAAGAATTGACAAATTTTAACCTAATACTTTTTTTATAAAATAAATTTGTTAAATTAAGAAATAAGAATATTAACTTACCAAAGCGCTTTATATGGCTGGCAAAAAGGAGAGAGGTGGACAAAGATGACCGACGGAGTAAGTATTGGCCGAAGTCGAGTTGAACACTTGTAGAAATATTGGCGAAATAGCCAACAAATTCGTCAAATCAGCTGGGGGAGTGATGGGAAAGGATAGGGATTTAATTTTGGGTGTGGGGAGTTGATCGAAGAGTGATCGGAATCCTTGTCGGAGGCAAAGGATCGGACCTATGGCTTGGCCGAAGCGGGGAGAGGGGGAGAGAGCAATCGAGGATTTTCTTCTTTTGATCAAAGAAAAACCCGATCATGGGTTTTTAACTTTCCTATTGCGTCGAGTTTGGTTTAGGGTTAACGGGTTTTATCCAAAAAAATTAAATTCGTTTGGCCGATATTGGCAAATATCGGCATTTTTTCATACCGGTATTGACAGATATATCGCTACGTTGCCAATATATCGACCCATACCGGCCAAAAACGATAAACGATAAAAAAAAATCCTTACCGTCTCGTTTGTTTAAAAAACCGAAATACCGACCGGTATATCGGTTTAAGATTTGATATCCTTAGTATTCTAAATTTAAGATTTGATATCCTTAGTATTCTAAATATTTACCTAGATATGAAACATGCAATTTATCCCTTATTTCCAAATCCTACTTCATCCACAAAATCACTAAATTTTCCACTATAAACCCTAAATCTGCTTCCATCCTGCGTAATATTTGTTATCACAGCTTAATGATCCTTTTTTCTCATCTTTCACCAAACCCTAATCCTTGAATTCCCTTCATCTCCCATCTCTTTGTTTCTAATTTTTAAATTTTGAAAAAAAAAAGGAGATTGAAAAAAGTGAAACAACAAAAAAGAACGACTAAAAAAAAAGGAAAAGAAAAATATCAAAATAACATCACCAGTTATTATCGAACCCATCATCATCAGCAAAAAAGCCCGACCTCTTAAAAATCCACAGTACTTGATCCAGTTGGCCACATCATTTTTATCTTCAATCGCCGAACCAAACTTTGCAATTTGACTCAAATTCCATTTTTGCTTTTTGCCACAGCCACGCTTCTCAAATCTCTACGACGCAGATAAATACGAAACCTAAAGAAGTTGATTTCGAACATCGAATGCTTCCTCACTAAGGCCCCTATTCTTCTCCTAAAGTTTGATTGATTCCCCGAGTCCAAATGGGTCGGCAATGACGCCTTGCCCGGGCTCAGACCTGAACCGGATGAGTCAGGTGCAGGCCAAAGCCAGGCCAAACCCAAGCCGAGCACCAAGCCAACCAGGTTTATTAAAAAATTGATTTTTTTAAATGAAGATTTAAAAAAATAGATTTTAAAAAATTGAAAAAACATATTATAACATAGACAAAAATGTCACAATATACATTGAATTTTTTCAAAGATAAATTTTTTATTACTCATTTAATTGAGATTTTATTTTGAAAAAGGTTTATAATTTATTATTCTTATTAGAAATATGTTACATAATTTTTATATAATTGTTATGAAAGTTAACTTTTGACGAAGACATTTTTTATAGAAAATCAATTTTGATTGATTATAATATTTTTATCATAAATTGTAATGAAAAGTTATTTTATCAGAAATTGATATGGAAAGCTATTTTATTATAAATGTTATGCAAAGTTATTTTATTATAAATTATTATGGAAAGTCTATTTTTTTATTGATCAAACATAAACATGTTCAAAAAGACCTCACCGGGCCGAACCCCAGCCCAAGCCCGTTGATTGCCCATTTGATAGGGCTTTGACGTACCCTAGTCCAGGCCACCTTCGGACGAAGCCCCGCACAGGCCTAGCCCGGCCTGGATATTTATTACCTTTTTTACAACAACAACAACTAAGCATTTTATCCCAAGTATTTGGGGTAGGCTACATGAACCAAAAGAGAATCACGCCAAATCGATCACGTTAAGAATCCTTCTCCATTCATTCCTATCAAGTAGTATCTCTCATTTAAATCTCTAGAATCCATATATTCACTTCCATCCATGTTTTCTTCTTCCGTTCGCTCTTTTAACTTGTCCTATATTGATAAACTCTCCTCGTCGAACAGGTGCACTTGTAGGTCTGCGTTGCCCATGACCAAACTATCATAAGCGATTTTATCGCATCTTCTCATCGATAGAGGCTACACCTACTCCAGCACGAATATCTTCATTTCTCACTTTAACTCTCCTAGTATTGTCACATCTAGCAAAGCATGCGCATTTTTGTTACACTACTCTTTTATGAATGATGTTTCTTTATAGCCCAGCATTTCGTATCATACAATAAAACTGGCCTAATAACAGTCCTATAAAATTTTCTTTTTAGCCTTAACGGAATGTTACGGTCGCATAAAACTCCCATTGTACTTATCCATTTCAACCAGCCAGCATGTATCCTATACCTGACATCATTATCGATCTCTCCATCATTCTGAATAATAAAACCCAAATACCTAAACTGACTGCTCATTTGTTATCTCCTGCCCGTCCAGTATTACATCACTATAGTCTAGGGTCCATCGTTTACTAAATTTACACTGCATATACTCTGTTTTAGACCTACTCAATTTAAACCTCTAGATTCTAATGTATGCCTCCATAACTCTAACTTGACATTCAACCCTGCTCTTGTCTCATCAACTAAGATAATATCATCAACAAATAGCATACACTAAGGTATCTCATCCTGAATAGCTCTAGTAAGCTCATCCATTACTATAACAAATAAGAACGAGCTCAATGCAGATTCTTAATGCAATCCAATTATGATAAAAAATCACTTGTTAAACTACCATATGTTCTAATATTGATCACTACTCCATCATATATGTCCTTAATTATATCAATATACTTGATGGAAACTTTTCTTCATCAATGTCTACCAAACCACCTCTCGTGGTATCTTATTATAGGCTTTCTCTAGGTCAATAAATACTATATGCAAATCTCTATTTCTCTCTCGAAATCGCTTTATAAGTTAATGAAGTAAATGAATAGCTTTTGCTGTCAATCGCCTCGGCATGAATCCAAACTGGTCCTCTGATGTTTATTAGTCTGTCTTAATCTATGTTCAATTACCCTTTCCCAAAACTTCATAGTGACACGTGAGTTTATTCTATGGTACTTAGAATAATTTAAATATCACCCTTATTCTTATATAGAGATACTAAGGTACTCTTCTTACATTCATTTGGTATATTTTAATTTACCAAATCTTATTAAAGAGGTCTGTCAATCATCTCACACCCATCTCTCCAAAATATCTACAAACCTCAATAGGAATCTCATCTGGACCAATAGTTTTTCTTGACTTCACTCTCTTTAAAGCCTCTTTTACTTTAAATTCTTTAATTCTCCGCATAAAACTACGATTCGTATCCTCATATTGAACAGTAAGGTCTCACAAATCTTGATTAAAACTATTATTATACAATCTGTCAAAATAATCTCTTCATCTCGAACTAGAACCTTTTGATCATCTTTAATACACTTTACACTACATAAGTCTCTAGACTCTCCCGTATTCAAATTAGAACATTTTGAACCATTTATTACCCTTTTTTCTTTCCCATAATTTGTTTTAATTACATTTCCAACATTATTTGTCATTCAAATTTTCATTCGATCAAATCAATTTAGAATTTATCTTTGAATACTTACCATATAAAACATTTCTTGTTTCCAAAACTAAAAAATGTTAATTCTCTTATTTAACAAGTTAAAATGGTTTAATTAATTATTTAACTTGTGTTTAATAATGAAGACATTTATGATATTTAATCAATCAAAAATCGACTTCCATAACAATTTATAATTAAATAACATTACCCAACAAGTTATAATAAAATAATTTTCCATAATAATTTATAACAAAATAACATTTCAGTACAATTTATAATAATAAATATCATAAGCAATCAAAAGTGACTTCCCATAAACAATACCTTCTTTGAAAAATTAACTTTATTAACAATTATATATATTCCTAATAAGCATCATCATAAATTATTAACCTTACTCGAAATAAAATCTCAATTTAATAAGCAATAAAAACTTCATTTAAAAAAAGAAAAAAAATGTCATGTGTATTGTTACATTTTTGTCAAGTTTACAATTATTTTTCAATTTTTTCCCACATCTAAATTTTTTTCAAATTACATTTAAAAATAAAATATCAATTTCCTTAAAAACTGGGCCGATCCAAGCCCACGCCTAGTCCGCCCCCTCTGGCCCCGGGCCTAGGCATAGGATCAAGCCCGACACAAGCACAGGTGTGCCGACCTGGCCAACCCGTTTGGACAAGTCTAATCAAATATGCATCAAGTATAAAAATATCTTCCTAATTAAAAAAAAGTAAAATAATTATGTGAATCAATACCAATTTGACTTGCTAAACAAGAAAATTAAATTCTTTTGGAAACAAGAAATTATTTATATACTAAGTATTTAAAAGTAAATTAAAATTTTAATTTGACCAAATAAAAATCTAAATAACACAAAAAAACGAAAATGTAAATAACGCAAATTACAAGAAAGAGATAAGTTAAATATCAAATTTAATACGAATTTTAAAAAATAACAATTAAATTCGAAAAAGGGCCTGACCACCCAAGCTTCGCGAGGGTGGCCCTTAACCAATCCCCACCCAAGAGTAGCATGGTCAACCAGGCCCAGCTTCGATCAGGTCGAGCACCGACCTTGTGCTTTCTGGAGAAGTCTATTTCCTAATCAAACCCTTGATCCACCGACCATCGGTTCACTCCTCCAGTTATCATCATCTTCTCCATGATCACCCAAGCGAGACTTTCATTGAAGTCATTGGATCCAACTTGCTTCTCGAGTCCTCAAGCCCCTCATCAAAGATATTGGAGACCCGCTCGTCGTTGATTGTCGCCATTGACCCTTTTTCGACAGTGTCACTGTCTATCGTCATTGTCTTTCGCAGAAACCAAGTCTTCCTTGAACAGCAATTTTCTGATCAAGTTCTTACCCAGTATGAGATCCAATTTCAAGTTTCATCCACACACATCCCTTTTCCCAAGGTCATCGAATGCCAAGTTTCAACGGACTACAAGACGAATCCCTATCATTAATTCCAACCCATTCAGAATCCAAATCAGGTTAATAATCCACATTGAATTTGACTCGTAGGTAAAAACAAATCCATTAAGGGTTATTTGGTGATTTCGAGTCTCCATTAAGTCCAACTTGAGCCAGATTCGAACTATTGAGATTATTGGGTACTTTCTGAACAATTATTCTAAATATCAGCTACAAAGAACAATATATCCTGATATTATCGTTTTGGAAGGTCTACTGATATAGTATAAAAATCCGATATTAGCTCATATCCCCAGTATATATGTCTGATATCCCGTTACTTGATGTGGAAAACGTCCATCCAATACGAACCCGATATCGAATATTTAGAATCTTGTTCTGAACTCTTTTGAACTAAAATCTTCGATTTTTAAGTTAATTCGTTGGAATTCAAATTTTATGAACGATATATCTACATTGGCACAGATGTAATGCAAGTTGAGCGTAATATATATAACGCGGTTCTAGATTTTCAAGATTTTAATGATTTTATTGTTATCAAGATTGGGAAAGGCATCTTGAACCATTACTCTATTGTTTTCCTCTAACATATAAGAAAAAGGCCTTTACGCTCGACTTAAGTTGATTGCAGAAGATTTTTCTTGGTATAGGCATCTATAAGTTTTGTCCATATTGGGACTATTTGCAAGTTCTTCAAACTGAGTATGTTTCGCACTTTTCAGTATTATTTACTAAAATCTTATTTATCTTCATCATTTGAGCCTAAGATTGAACTAGAGCGAGAGCCCATACCTAAGACAGCCAAATAGAAATTTAGAGCATCTTCTGATAGGAAATCCACTTTTAAGACTAGAAAATAATGTTCTTAATATGAGGCATATTGATACTTCCCTTAACAATGTCCATTGAATCATTGATCGATTGTTCTAAGCATGGAGAATTTGGCACTACGATTATCAGTGTCCCTCAGAGAGTAACATGCCGATATACTACCTATTGATAATATTGAAGAAACGAGTAGAGCACATTGATGTTACTTCTGAGAATATAACTAATGTTATGGCGAGATAGAGCCCAGAGCAAAGCTCGTCACATATTTAGAGTTTGAAGCCATTGTCACGCTTGACTATCAATTTTCCCAATTAGAGTCATAGAAAAAATGCTCAACATGCTAAAACCTAGTTTCATTATGTATTCGGTCCGAGAGCAAATAGTGAGTACTCAAAAAATCTCATAGATTACTTGTTTAGAACTCGAAATATTAATATTTTAATATGTATGAAAACATTAAATTTTTAACAAAGAACACGTAATCTCAATCCTTAAAAATCAAAGTAACATAGATGTAATTAAACAAACTTCATACCTCACCAATGTATCTAAATAGCTTCAAACAAGTGACAATATGTAAAGAAGCAATATACTTTTCCGAAAAAACAAAGGAAATTTTTTTAAAAAGAAATAAATTTAAGGGTATTTAAAAAAGAATAAAATTTATAAGACAGTGAGGACAACCAAGAAACTCTTGATCCTTTTGGTTTTTGTAAAGTTGATTGTTTAAAACATTGTAAACATCTCTTATCATAATAGCAAGTCAGACAAAAGATTTCAAAAACAATTTTTGATCTCGACTTTGGATTCTCCCTAAAATTTACCCATTTCCTGACTTGACTCCGGATTCAATTGATTTTGAAAATTTTAATTTCAAAATAATTAGAAGACAAAAGAACAAATGAAAATAAAATTGAAAATCTTAAGAAAAAAAATAAGAAAAGGAACACAACGATAAAAGAAAGAAGGACCAATCTTACTCTTTTACGGAATTTGAACCACCGTAAGAAATCGACATGTTGATTGCTTTGCTCCATGAACCGAGCCCACGAGCTCCTGTTAATTTTGCTCGCTGATTACACCTCAATTCGTTGTAGAAACTTGATTCAACACTAATTCTATTTTTATAACAAAAACTATCATGTCGGGTTCTAGCAAAAACATTACAATCCTTTTTATTTTTCGACCTGATAAGGATCCAAGTACCCACTTTATGATCCAGACTCGGTCAAATACTCAACCATGCAAATGAACACTTGTTTTGTCTTTTTTTAGCGATTTTTTTGAACTCAACGTATTTGAGAACGAGTCCGAATACTCAACCGCATACTTGAACAAGTTCTTTGAGTATCAGAACAATGGAAGTACTTAATGATATCCATATTTATAAGGAGAATTTGAGTCCATACAAGATTGTTACTAATGGCAAATCCAAAGATTTGTTTTTTATACCATAGAAGACAAGCCTAACACACTTGTAGTATCACTTGTATTTCACCTGCCTAAGTTCTGCAAGAAAATCCCTCAATAGATTGTGTTTAGCGATGATTCTAATATGCCTATTGCGTGTAAATATATATAATTACACGAAAGAATGCAAGAATTTTCAGCTCAAGACAAGGAGATGATTTATGTTCACTCCAAGAGATTCCTCCTAGAATTACTGAAATTTTAGTTGATTCTCCAATTTCCATTTCCTGTAGTCGTCCCTTACCGCAAAACATGCCTAGCTCTTTCAAGTTCTCCTACCACCATCGTAGAGGCATCAGATAGACGATATACTGCATGATGAGATGGTTTCTCTAGCTACAAAAAACTACCAGCATACTTGGCTTGCTGGAAAAGATAGCCCAACCTAAATGACACTTGGTGTATGCTCGAAAAAAGTTACTTTATTGAACTTTCAAAGAAGCTACAAGAGAACAGTTTTCCGTTTACAAAAGAAAAGGAATGATATATCCTTTATGTTCTTAGATGAGGTCCAAAGTGGCGATGGAGGTAGATCTTTGTCTCCGTTGATGATCTGATCAACAAATTCTTCAAGTTGGAAGCTTTTGAAGTTGAGAACTCTAAAAGAGGAACTCGTTGAAAATCTTATGAACAGAATCTTAGCACAATGCTCAAATGAAGATAACCCAACCCTATTCAGCCCAAAACATGGTCATTTATAGGGGTTTTGGTGCTCTTAATTATGGTGTAACCCAATTAAGAGCCCTTTTAAGAGGGATTAATTTCCTTAATTTAAAGCTTGTAAATCTGGCTTCAAATATATTGGATTTGTAACTGAAATGAAAGTCATAGTTGATGATCCGCGTTTGGCTTCTTTAGCAAAGCAAATTGCTTTGATGGATCCGTGTTTAGCCTAAAATGTGGATACTCTTGTCCATTTATGTTATAAAGTCAAAACACAACTCGTATAGACTTACGTTTTTGCATTAGAATGGATATCATCCTCATTGGTCTCTGTTTGGCTTGAAAGACGGATGGTATTTGGGTCCATCCACAATTTGGACAAACCATCATTGAAGGTGACCCGTGAATCCTGATCAATGATCTGCATTCAAATTTTGTAACAACACAAGTTGCTTCTATTAACCCGTGTTTAGCGTGAAACATGGATAGCATAAGTCCATATGCATTGTGGGCTCAAAACGTGGATGACCTCAGTGAGAGGTGACTTTCCTTCACGATTTGGAATGTAAGTGGTTTTTGGATGACCCACGTTTGCCCTGAAATAGATTATCTATCTTTTGGCATGAACTTGACCTGTATGTAGACAGTTCTTGTTAAGAATGGTTTATTTCATCAATTTGATTAAAATCGCATTTTTATCAAAAAGGTGAATTTATTCCGATGATTCACATTTTAAAATCAAAATGCGGATCACCTCAAAACGTGGATGACCTCAGTGAGAGGTGACTTTCCTTCGCGATTTGGAACGTAGGTGGTTTTTGGATGACCCACATTTGCCCTGAAATAGATTATCTATCTTTTGGCCTAAACTTGACCTGTATGTAAACAGTTCTTGTTAAGAATGGTTTCTTTCATCAATTTGATTAAAATCGCATTTTTATCAAACAGGTGAATTTATTCCGATGATTCACATTTTAAAATCAAAATGCGGATCACTGCATGTAAATGTGATCCATTTTCTTGATTTGGAGCTTGAGTAGTTATTTTTCATTCGCATTTTTGTGGAACCGCGTTTAGCACTCAAGTTGCTAAATTTTCTTGCTAACACTTGGATGCGGGCTTCTTCGATTCAAATTACTTAATTCGATTGAATGGATGACCAAATTCCAAGGAGAGTGACTAGTTTCGTCTAGATTTGCAAAATTTTTACCACTGTCACCATTCACTAGTGTCAAATGTTTCCAGGTCGGAGATAATGGATACAAACCACGAATGTTGAAGATTAATTAGGGATTATGACTAGCTTAGTCTTTATTTTAATTAAGACCCAATTAGTATTGGCTTAGGGTTTCTATTTTTATTGGGGTTTAGTTTTCTTGCACATTTTCGTGTGCATAAATAGTTTTCTAATATATGCTTTAGAAACATGTTTTATTTTATTAATATATGAGATATTGATTTTAAACTCCTGGTTGATTGGCATTCAATTTGCAAATTTTTATCAAATCTTTCTTCGAGTAATTCGTGTGAGCGTCAGCATGTAATTCATCTAGGCGTGACCCAAATCTTATCACCTTTATTCCAAATCCTATTTTATCCACAAAATCTCTAAATTTCCCAAAACAAATCTTATATCTGCTTTTGTCCTCATCACAAGGACTTGGCTCATTGTTTTGATTTTTGTTAAACACTAATATATAATTGGAATTGAAGCAATAAAAAAGTAAAGAGATTGGGAAAAACATATGATTTGAGTCATCTATAGGATATGAATTCAATTATGAATAGATTATAGAGAAAGACTCATTTCTATGAGAAGACACTAATTGGATGGATGCTCACGAGTGCTTTGAAGTTGAAGGAGAAACACGTAGATCTACCAAAAAGAAAAAGAAGAAATAATATTACAAAATTTTAATCGAATATTTACTTATTTCTAATAATTAGTATCTAACAATTCAAACAAGAGAGGATGCAGAGAAAAGGGTAGAAGAAAATAGTAGAGAAGGTGAAATTTGGGTGGAGCAAAGGAGACGAGGATGTGGAAGTGAAATTATCAATTTTTAACTTCACGTGAATCAAGTGATGGATTATGCTTGTTAATATTGTCATGTTGATCAATGACCTCATGATCACAAGGTCATTATACTTTGAATTTTCAATTTTGAAAACAAACGACGTAGGCATTCCTATCCCAACACCTTTTGAAGGTTGTAGCCTAATGAAAATGGGGTTTGAATCCTTGATTTCTTGCACAATCGCTAACAGATTTTACCATTAAGATGCATGGCACCTGCAAATGTTAGTTGCCTATTTATATACAGCTATTGATGTGTAATTTATGCTTTACAGGCTTATAGTGTCTTTCCTCGGATGATTGTTCTGTTATGCTTTAAATTTACTCATACATTGTTATATACATTATTATGTGATAATTACTTACATACTACAGAAAGATTGATGTATCTTACGATATATACGGTAAAACACACAAGATTTTGACAACTACGACAAAATAAATTGAGCTATAAGTTTAACACAATGAAGGGTACCACAATTTTTTGCATCTCGATAAGTTAAATTTGCAATCAAGAAGTTATGAATCATGAAATCTTTCTCATTATAATATACTGCTGTGGACAAAAGCTTGATCACCCGAAGAGTTTCTTTGTTTAAAGTTTAATTGGTTTATGTCGCAGCTGGGAGCTTACCCTTTTATGTTTGGCTAATAATAAAACTTGTCAAAATAGAAGTAATACTATAAACTATGATATTATAAGATATAAGTTCGCATGTGTTGGACAGTGCAGAGCAAATGGAAACTATTAGCCAAAATTAACATTATTAGAAATAATAATGAAACTAGTACAATAGGAGCCGATGATCTGAACTAAATGTGGAATCTTTAAAAACCATAGAAAGAATTAGATGTATAGGTACTACTTTGTTTCAGTTATTGCAGTCATGCGGCATCTATAGAAGTGATGTAAACCACCCGTTTAGCAAGTAATAGCAGAGAGAAAAAGGTTTAGTAAATTCTAATTGTCTTTTTCTTATTAATCTCCATGCCCTCCATCTCTCCCCCCTACACCTTCTCAATTTCCAAAGGTCCCCGAGTCCCAAGAGTAAAATCAAAATTTTCAGCAGTTCCTAGCTAGGTCACACAGATGTATGAGTATTGATATTGATATGATACTGACTTAATTAGTGATACTTCAAGAATGTGGCATTTAAATAATATTTAACAATCAGAATAATGAAAATGATCTGCCAGCGCATTTCCACCACCTCCAAAAAATTCAATTATTTTTTTACTATGATTTCAACCCTAGAATTCACCCATACCCAATTAGTTGAATTAGGTTTTATTTAGCCTTGCATCAAGTAGACACAAAATTATTGGTTTTTGGTGAATATAACCTCTTGTATCCACTTGATAAAGGGCCAAATAAACTCCAAAACCTATAAATTTTGATCAAGATAAGGAGGTACAGATCATGATAAAAAAGAAAAACTTTGAAGAAAAATTTAAAACAAAACTTTGAAAAAAAAATGGGAAGGGTGTTTTTTGGGCTGCCACAGCATGTAAGATGAGTGCGTTGGCAGCACAGTAACAGTAACTCCTCTGACAACATACATATATTTCACAAAATAGTAACTCTATCACGGATCAAAAATTAAGAACATCCTATGCAGGAGAAAAGCATGAGGAAAAACAAAATTAGCATCCAACAATGTGATACCCTACGAAATAAAAGCATTTAGCTGGAACCAACCCTAACTTCCCAAATCAACCCTGACCCTAGATTAAAAACAAAATTAACACTCAATTCTACAAACCCTCAATTACTCGTCCAAAAGATTTAATCTTTAACACAATTTGAAATGAAAGCACTAACACTACTACTAATTCGCACAAAAAGCGGACCTTTTTCCGTTCCTTTTCGTCTCCAAAATAGTTTACGTCGCCGTCGTCTCGCCTATGGCATCTCCAGCGATGAACCTGCCACCTTCCGCCGGCGTCGACCTCCGATGATGGAGATTGAGGGTTAAAGGAGGGGGTAGCTGAGATCAGAGAGAGAGGACGTTTGGGAACTCATTTGGGGAACAAATCGATTCGACGGCAATTGGTAAAGTGAATCTTTACTTAGCGGATTGAGAGTTCAAACACCCGAACCCACCATCAAATTACTAAAGGCACACATTAAAAAAGCTTAAGAAATAGGGGTATTTACAGATCTGCTCCTTAATCTTTATAAATTATAATTTAGTCCCCACATCTTCATATTTAAATTTAGTCCCCAAACCTTTAAATTACTACAATTTAGTCCCTCAGTTTATATTTTGACCCGATTTTCCCATTTTACTCATGATTTCACTTAATTCCTCCTTCTCTCTTCCCCCTCTCTTTTTTAGTTCTTATTAGGTTCCTTCTTCTTTTTCTCTTCTCTCTCTATTCATTTATTGGTTTCTCTTTTTCTATATTGAGACCAAATATATTATTCTCCACTAAATGTATTAAACTTTGAAATGAATTTATCCAATATAGAGAGAGAACCCAATAAATAAATTTATATTGAGACTTAAAAATTTAATATATTTAGTGGAGAATAATATATTTGGTTTCAGTATAGAGAGCGAGAACCCAACAAATGAATAGAGAGATAAGAGAATAATAAAGGGAAACCCAATAAGAACTAAGAAGAGATGAGGAAGAGGGAAAGGGAATAAAGTGAAGGAAATCAAGGATAAAACTGAAAAATCGGACTAAAATATAAACTAGAGATTAAATTGTAGTAACTTAAAAGATTTGGGGACTAAATCTAAATATAAAAATTTGAGAACTAAATTATAATTTATAAAGATATAAGGGACAGATTTGTAAATAACCCTAAGAAATATTATGAGTTTGTCCTTCGTCGAGCAATTTTGTCCTCTTCTTTCTGAGATCCCCCAGTAAAAATGTCTAAGGGCACCATCAAATCGGCATATTTGTTAAATATTTCTTTCCGTTCCTCTCGCTCTTCTTCTCTAGCAAATCTTATTAGGTTAAATTCAATTTTCCTAACTAATCTAAGCACCAATTTTCCCTTCTCCTTCCTCCTCCGTCCATCTATTTTTTAGGTTTTGTTCAAATTTGAGTTGGATTTCAAAATTTTCAAAGGGAGTTAGCGAAAAATTTGAACACAATGACTGTGATAATTGAGATAATTATGAAAATTGTCCCAGTGGAGGAGACAATCAAAGTGAAGGTGAGTGGTTTTTTATTTTATTTTATTTTATTTTTTTTTTTTTCCTTGGTATCAAAATTTTCAGTAGATTGAAATGCAATCGATGTTCAGCTCGTAGCCGCTGACCAACTTGAAAACCATTAAATGCCTATGAATTCAGTACGTCAGCTCATATCGATGTTCAATCTGTTTGGCTCTTTATAGCAAAACAGATCAAATAAAATTTAATTCATGAAAAGCATTGGTGGTGAAAGTTTCGAAACTTCTAGTTCTGGAATTTTAAATAGTTGGCATTTTGTCTAGCTAAGGTTTAGTTACTCAGGTTCAAATACTTGTAGATTATTGCTAAATAATGTTTATTGGTTGCTCACAGAGAGTTGAGATCATTGTTTTGATATACAAAAACTAGTGTGCATGTCCTGAGAAAGCACCAACTGGAGTTTCACTGAGTCCTTTCACCACCTGTATGATGGGTAAGGGAATAAGTAAATCAATAGGCTGGGAAGTACGAAGTAATATTTTATAGTCTTTTTACTTTTCTTCTACTTTAATTAGGAATACCGATTGAAATTTATTGTTGTTACATAGAACAAAGAACATGTAAAAGGAGCTGGAGAGTTGAGCAAAACGTAATTTTTAGCGGAAAGTTTCTATACTTTACTATATAACTTTGCAATAAATATATAAAAATTTTCGCTCAGCACAATCAGTCGTCAAACTTTCTCATGATATCAAAGCAAGAGATAAGCAATTGATAATATAGGCTTATGAACATGGCTATCGGGTGTTCTATTTTAGTTTTGATATGAAAATCTGATCGTAAGCTCTACACTAGATTCAGTCTCAATGGCAACATTACTTATACTCTTGGAAGCGAAAGTGTCGGATTTTTCATGCCTTTTTCAAGGGGCACTAGTAACTGTAGTGCCGATTTCTCCATAGGCAAAACACTTACTTGAGGACACTGATGAGAGTGTCCATATCCTTCACACTTAAAATACTATTTTTTTTTTTTATCTTAAAAGATTTTGGTAAATAATTTGAAAGAAGATGTCGAGCATACCATTCAAGAAATAAACTCGTAAGTGATTCCAATTTGAACAAGTGTTACAGGCACCTATGGACTATTCAGAAATATCCCTAACTAACTTCCATTGAGTATATAATATTTCTGTTTCAAAGTTAAGGAAAACTAACGAAAGAACTATTGCAGATAATTCTCTCAATTAAAAAAAATGATATAATAGAAGAAAAATTTGTTTGGAATAAGATATGTTTTTTGGAAAGACTAGATATTTCTATTTTGCTATCCCAAAAACATTCACTAAGCTCCTCTTTGTATTGGAGAGGATATGCTTTAAGGAATAATAGTTTGTTTAAAATCACCAGTTAATTTGTGTAATAGTTGAAATTAAAATCCACTATTTGGTCTATAATATTAATCTATAACGGAAATGACTGTTGCAATTATTCTTATAAGAGCAATATAATATAGTAATAAATATAAAATTTATTTTTTTTGATTGATAGTTTTCCAACAATCCCCAAAGGATGAATTTTCATAAATATATAAGGAAGATAGAAAGATATCTAGGCATATCATATGCAACTGGTGTAGGTAGTTTTTGACTTTGAACCTACACTTGGTGATAGTTTATCGCAAACTTATAGATTAAACTGGTGAATTACTCTTTGAATCAGGCTCCTTTGCCATATATTAAGAAAAACACACATAAGATACTTACAATATTGGACTACGAGGTTAGAACGTTATGCTCACATACCGATTCATCAGATATTTTAATGGATTTATGGTCCTTATTCCATTTAGATACAAGCTTGATAACACATCTTGAATATCATTTTTTAACTTTTTCCATATAAAAGTAAATATACCAAAATTTATGGTATCAATATAATTCATATAGCTAATATATATATATATATATATATATATATATATATATATATATATATATATATATATATATATATATATATATATATATATATATATATATATATATATATAGGGATTACTGTAGATGAGCCGCCAGCTCAGGAAAAGTTATGTGAGTTAGCGGCAAAACTATAATGATCCAATTATTTTTCTTCAATTTTTTTTTACAATTACTATCTCTACATCCTTAACTTCTTTCGGATTAAATTTCATAAATTTTGGAGTTTATTTACTCTTTTATCAAGTGCATACAAAATGTTTTATTCATTGAAAACCGTTAATTTTGTGTTAACTTGATAGAGGACCAAATCAAAACTAAAACCTAAGAAATTGGGTATGAGTGAACCCTATGGGGTCGAGATCATAATCCAAAAGAATTTTTTTAAAAAAAGATTATTGGAGATAGTAGAAATGAACTGCAGCTCAGGTAATTTGCGTGAGCTGTCAGCTCATTTCCATTTTTCTCATATATATATATATATATATATATATATATATATATATATATATATATATATATATATATATATATATATATGTATGTATGTATGTATGTATGTATGTATGTATTTATGTATGTATCAATAATATATTATGCTCATTTTCTCAATGATACAATTTCTTCCAAGAAAAATATTAACCAATAAAATATTTTTTTCATATATAGATTCATTCAAGAAATGTTAGTAAGACATGCCTAAAATTAAAAATTGAGGTTTTTTAATATGCACGAAGAGAAGTATGTATAGCATTGCCTTTACAGGAAGAATAATATAAAAAATTAATTAATTAATTTGGATTGTGACTGCAATTTGGTTTCTTAAATAATTAGTCATCCAGTCATTTTAATTTTTTAACAATAGTTGAATCTTTTATCTTTTGCAATTATAATTTTTTTAATTTACGATATAAGTATAAATTCTTATGCATTTCTAAACTCTCTCATTGTGTTAGAGAAATATTAGTATATGATTAAATATTTCTATATCAAATGGCAAGTATACCAAATTAAATATTATTCAAACTTATTTGGATAGAAAAGTGTAAGTAAGTTGGGAGGTTTTCGTGCTTTCACACACTCCCGAATTATGCAACTAACTTTGGTTTGGCTATTTGCTACTAGAATCACTTTCTTTAAATATTAATCAAGCAGAACAATTTAAAATTTGGATCTTTTTAAGATATAATAATTTTATAAAATATGTGCTAGAAAATATATGCTTTAAAATAATATGTTCAATATGAGACAATTCGAAATGATGAAATTTTTTTTATGATTATAATATACATTAAATTAATAATTTTTTGAAAAGTATGGATTAGATATAACTAAGTAATCATTTGTCTTTCATTTTCTATATATTGCATTTCGTCACACTTTGGTACAAATATTACATCCCATCCAAACTTAAATATTACATAATGGATTATTAATCTCAAGTATAATAAATTAACTCAGTTTTGTAACAGAAGCTTTGAACTGAAAAGTTCTTTATCAATAATATTACATATATCTCTTTTTTTATTTAATAAATGAGAGTAATAAAAGTAATATAAGTTTTAGCTTGAGATATGAAAAATATACTAATTTTTAGATATTTTACTAAAACTAAAAGTTATTACGCTAACACCAACTTTAATTTTTCATATATATTAAATTTATAGAAAATGCAATATATTACTACTCAAATATATACACTAATTTCAAATATTGTAACTAAAACTTCAATATTAACAAATCATTCATTTTTCTAAATATTACTTACATAGATTTTTGTTATATGTTTTCGTAAATGACTACTGAAAGAAAAACACATGCAAGATTTTGCTATTATAATATAAATTTAATTAGCTTATTTATTAATTTCTTATATTAATGAATACTTTAACTTTCATTATCCTTCTGAATAATTGTAATGGTCTGCTATCCAGAATGCTGGATACTAGAGTCATTCAACAACGTATTCGTAAAAATATGCTAAAGCTCAGTATAATATCAGTAATTGCCGTAGTTAAATACACAATAATACTTTGTAGAAAATAGAACTTTTATTCAAAGGATAAATTTATATTACAATAGATAATGACAGAAATAAAAATAGAGAAATAAATAAGAATGAAGATAACATTTTAAAAATGAAAGCAACCTAAGATAATAAATATAAGGCTGAAACGAAAACAGAGTTTGTCTATTAGTTTCAGTTACTCCTTGTAGTACGCCTTATCTTCAATTTATTCCATCGTAGATATCTCAAAATCTGGACATACACACATAGGTCGTGGGATCACAATCAAATATAAAGATAATAGCAATATAAAAAAGATAAAAGAGTAAAAGTAACTGAAATAACCATGAATAGTACATATGAATGTAGATATAAAACATGAATTAGTTTATTAACTAAATTCTTGAAAATGTTTATTTTAATTACAATTATGCTCTATACAATAAGTCACATATTTCAATTTAAGTATCATATATTATTAGAGAATCTTACTCATATTATATCCGTATTTTTTTATTGTCTCCTACACAAACCCAAAAAAATGATTACTAGAATTGTCTGGAGCTGACTCAGAGCTGCACAATGACACATAGTAATTTTCAGATGTAATCCAGTCAATCCCCATGCACCTATGGTGCGTGCAAAAATTAGTTGTACAACTTAACAGTATAACCGAAACACGGCTTTCACATCAATAAGTATCTCCTCCAGTTCAGTATTGTTTACAATTGTCAATATCATGTAAAATCCTGTACAATAAATTTCTAGCCAATATGATCTTGATTAAGTTTGAGTTAAAGTATATTTCAAGTTCATTATAGTCCAGTAATTCTTATAGAAATATTTTTAATTGCAACATGCTATCGAAATTTCAACCACTAATTTTAGTGATTTTTGTCTATATATCATAATGACACATGTCTAGGCAATAGTAAAGAAGTGGGAGGTTTTTCGCTCAAGTATGTTCTTAATTAAATAACCACTTTTCTTTAGAACTCTTTTCTAAACAGTGTTGTCATACAATTTTATAATCATCATCACCATCAATTAGCATTTCAATTTACTATTTTTTTAGTCAATTTATAGTAAATGCTTCATTTGAATTTTGTGATTTTACCAAATTTCATGTAATTAGACAACACTTAATGATATGGACATATCTTAACGAGGAATTCAAAATAATATAAAATAAGAGTTTAACATTTTTTTGGAAATAAGAAATAAATTAATTTAAACAGTTCTTATTGAAAGAAACAATACATAAACAATTGTATAAAATAAAAATATAATTCATTCCTCTCTAATAGGAATGGTGCATGGAAAAGTAAGTTCGAGAAGGAATTCACCTTGGCCTGAAATTGCGGTCATTAGCTTCACATTCATTTTTTGATCGAAATTAATATCTACACAAGGAAACATTGTAAAATATTAAAACAACTACATTTGATTTTTTTGTAATTTTAGGAAATTTTTTGAATTAAATGTAGGAAAAAATCCACTTTAGTTATGGAAGGCTAGTAGGTTTGAAAAAATTAATTAATAGAATAGTTATCTTATTGGGTTTATAAGATGATTTGATGTAGATTCTAATTAAGTTATTATGGATATAGCTGTGAGAACTAACCTACGTCCAACAAAGTCAAAACTTAAAAGGAAACAAGAAGGATTATAACTAATCTCAATTGGAAGAACTCGTTATGAAAAGTTGGGTGATGAGGAGGCGAGATGATGCTTTGATGGGACAATGATGATTCCGACGTCAAGTCAGAGTGGCTTACACAATGAAAGTGCATTTGATTGCAAAAAATACTTGTAAGATGACTCTTCTGATGGTCGATGATATTTCGGCGGTTGATGATGCTTCGATAGTTGGCGCTCTATTGCTGACAATGACAGTGTTGGCGATCAATGGCGCTACAACAGTTGGCAGTGTTTCTACGGTCGACAGCGCTCCGACGGTCGATGAAGGTGGAGAGAAGGAAAAAAGAAAAAGTTTGATTTGCAGACAAAAATATAAGATAAATGGAGGATTTATATAGAATTTATGTTGTTTGACTTAAGTGAGAGACTAATGAAATTAAATGAGTTAAAGGCTCATTAATATGAGTTAGAGACTAATGATTTTTTAAAAGGTAATTTTAAAATTAATTTAAATGAGTAAAATGGTTATTCATTAGAATTGATTAACGACTGATATTTGGAATAAAATGATAGAATTAAATTTTAAAATTCGAAATGGAAGTTATTATTTCTTTATAACAAAATAAAAGTTGACTTAATAATTATGTGTGATTTGTAGTTTAGTCATATAATTACTTAGATCTTACATTATTATTATTTTATTTTGAGTTTGGGCCAAGAAAATGGGCTTAAGACCTAATGAGATAATTATTAATTGATTTTGGAACATAGTTATGGGCTTTAAGAAAAATATAAGAAATGTTTTATGGATTTAAAATTATAATAAACTAAAATAGTTTCGTAAATCTAATTTTCAATTATATGCAAATATAGTTATTTATTCAAATATATTAAATAATTATATAAAAAATTTATAAATAAAATATTAATAAATAATTATGTATGTCAATTTTGGATAGTTACAATAATATTTTATTTAGCAATATATAATATACAAAATTCACCATTCAATTATTAATATGTATATCAATTCAAATAAATGATCTAGCTTTTCATGACTATTTACTTTTAAAAATTTATGAAATTAATTGGACACTAATTATATAATTATATTCATAAAGGAGTAATTAATTAATATTAATGGAACATAATTTAAATTATGAATCTCAATTAGTATTTAATTAACTACATGGAATGATAATAGTGACATATTATAACGTATGATTAATTGTGTAATTTGTTTCTTATAATGAATATCTTTATATTATCACAAACATAATATTACTGACACTTTTATAAATAAAAGGAAAGTAATAAGTTTAGTTGAAAGGTTAAAAGAGATTTTTTTTTTTTCTAAAAAAAAAAAGAGAGGAACTACACATCTCTTAAGAAGGTCATTTATGATTATTTTCTGAAAAGAATAATTGTAGTCTCTTATCTTTTCTAAGAAATAGAATTTAATTAGGATGGAAATAAATAGACAAACAATTATATGTCCAATTGTATTAAAATATTTAAAATGTATCCATTAATAATTTCAATCACCATGAATGCATTATTGGAATATAGTAGAATAACACATTTGATACTTATTTTTAGCAAGAATTTAGTGAGACGTATGTTTATCGAAGAGGATAATTATTCTCCCTCGGTTTAACTTTGTGGCATCTTTTTCTAATAAAAATAAATAATAATACTACAAGAAAAGATTATGTGTTAATCCAATTTTAATAGAATAGGTTTCAAGAAGACTAAACCTTTTAATAAATTACAAGATTAAATTGTTGGATTTTTTCCTCTAAAATTACAAAAATTTAACAATAAGAATTATTAAACAAAATAATGAAAATATAAAGACATTAGTGGACTCTGGAAAGGCATGTAATCAATATCTTAAAGGACATATATCGACCTTGTGCAGTTAACCAAGGCAAATATATCCGGTAGCGATACAATTTCTTTTCTATCAGTGTCCTTTGTGCACAAGTTTCAAGTCAGTTTGACCATGAATTGCTATCTCAGATATGCCCAATTTTGATAGAACGATAAATTAAAAGAAGAATTTTGCATAGGCTTTTTGGAAAGCAAAAAGACTAGTTATTTCTATTTTATTATTCCAAAAATATTTACTAAGCTTCTCTTAATATAAGAGTGAATAGGACTAAAGGACTAATGGCTTGTTTAAAATCACCATTAATTTGGATAGCGGTTGAAAATAAACTCAATCACTTGATCCATAATATTAATCAATAGTGAAAATGATAGTTATGATTTTTCTCATAAAAGCAATAATAATAATAATAACAAATAAGAGATTTAATCTGTTTAATTAATAGTTTTCCAAAATTTGCCATAAAAATATGAACCTATAAAGAATTAAACAGTAACAATCAGCATAAAGAGTATAAAAAATTTAGATCTTCAATGATGTGAATCTAGCTCGAATCGGACATGAATCGAGCCTCCAGATCATCAAAATATTCTTAACAAGTTTGTTAAGCTCGTAATGAATTGGGTCTAAAACTACTAGATCTAATCCACTTAAAATTGATTATGATGTCGTGATTGTTGATAGAAAAAAAAAGAAGGAATTTTCAATGAGATTGCCTTTTTTGAGATGTTGTTCAAATGGTGTTACTGTTATTGATATTGTTGTTGTTAATGTTGTGAATGTTAATGGCGCTGAGAATGTTCTAATTGTTGTTGAAAATATTAAGGGATCATTATTGTTAATCGGATAAAGATATTGCTTTAAATCATCTCGAATTTTTTGATTTTCTTCTCTCATTTAACCAATGATATTCTTTTTCTGAAAACTTTTCACTCTATTCTAATTTATTTTTATTTTTTCCAAAAAATAAATTAAAAAGAAGATGGTAGAAGATAAAGATGAGGAAGGTGGATCTTGATCTTTGATACCAAATTTAATGTATGACAGAAGAAAAATTAGAGTTTGTGGCAGAAAATTTGGGAATGTAATTAGGATTTTGAAGATAAAATTAGCATTTAATATAAAGGAGATATGATTCAGATTTCACATTCAAACGAGTCGCATGCTCATTCTCCAACAAAACATTGGGGAAAAGTTTTAAAAGTAACAATTCACTCTTTATTAATTATTTCCAAACATGATTATAAATATATATGGATTACTGTAGCTAAATGGCTAGCTTAGGAAAAATTACGTGAAATAGCAACAAAAATATAGTGATCCCATAATTTTTCTTTAAATTTTTTAGAATTAATATCTCTATATCCTTAACTTTTTTCGCATCAATTTTCATAAATTTTGGAGTTCATTTATCATTTCAGCAAGTAGATAGAAAATAAATACATTATATATGCGTGTGTGTGTGCGTGCGTGTCTATATACATATGCATATATATGAGAGAAATGGAAATAAACTGACAGCTTAAACAAGCTACCTGACCTTCGGTTCATTAATTTCCGCTATCTCCATTAAATTTTTAAAAAAAATCTTGTGGATTATGATCTCGACCCTTTAGGGTTCATTTATATCCAATTCCTTAGTTTTTTTATTTTGATTTAGTTCTCCATCAAGTTCATGTAAATTTTAGCGGTTTTTAATGAATAAATATTTTATATCAACTTGATGAAAGTGTAAATAAACTCCGAAATTAATGAAATTTAATTTTATTAAGTTAAGAAAGTAGATATCCTAATTTTAGAAAAAAAATGAAGAAAATTTATTAGATTACTATATTTTTACTAGTATCTCATATAATTTTCCTAGCTAAATACTCACTTATAGTAATATATATATATATATATATATATATATATATATATATATATATATATATATATATATATATATATATATATATATATATATATATATATATATATATATATATACATACATACATATATAGAAACATACATACAAACATATATACATACATACACACACACATACACACACACACATATATGAGAATAGTGGAATTGAACCAACAACTTATGCAAGTTACCGAGCTGTAGTTCATTTCCATTATCTCTAATATTTTTTTTTAAATTTTTTTTGGATTTGATCTCGACTTCTAGGGTTAACATATACCCAATTTTTTGAATTTTAATTTTGATTATCTATTATATCAAGTAGACCTAAAATTAATGGTTTTCAGTGAATATGACATTTTATATCCACTTAATTAAAGAATAAATGAAACTTTAAAAATTATGAAATTTAATCTTAAAATAGTTATAAAGATAGAGATCATGATCCAAAAAAGAATTTGAGAAAAAAAATAAAGTCATTCCTTTTTCACCGCCGATTTATATAACTTACATGAGCTACCGACTCATACACTGTAATCATATATATATATATATATATATATAAAGTGAGAGAAAAAGAAATGAGCTGACAGTTTACGCAACTTAACTGAGCTGCAGTTTATTTATCTCTAATATATTTTTTTAAAATTTTCTTTTGGATTATGATCTCGACCCTTTGGGGTTAACTCATACGCAGTTTCTTGGATCTTAGTCTTACTTTGGTCCTCTATCAACTTGACATAAAATTTAATAGTTTTATATGAATAAATATTATGTATCTACTTGATAGAAGTGTAAACGAACTCTAAAATTCATGAAATTTGATCTTATTAAAGCTAAAAATATAAAGAACCTAATTCTAGATAAAATTTGAAGAGAAATCAGTTGATCACAATTTTTTTGCCGCTAGCTCACGTAGTTTTTCCTAAGCTGGCGGTTCACCTACTGTAATCTCATATATATATATATATATATATATATATATAGAGAGAGAGAGAGAGAGAGAGAACGGAAAATTCACTGACGGTGAAGAGAGTTCCTTTACCGGCATTTAGGTGGCCCAATAAAATTATTACACGTGATGCCACTCAAGATAACAAATAAAAGAACTTAACCGTTCTTTGAGTGACGTCATGTGTAATAATTTTATTGGGTCATCTAAGCGGTGGTGAAGGAACTTCCTTTACCGCAGGTGAATTTCCCGTTTGCTCTGTGTGTGTGTATATATATATATATATATATATATATATATATATATATATATATATATATATATATATATATATATAATGGTATATGATATTGGTGGGCTTTGATTTTTTATGAGAAAAGAGAGATGTCGAGTTATAGCAGTAGAGAAATAATTGGATCCGCTCTTGTAACCTTTATTTTTCATAGTGAATACTTCTCATATTTGTCCCGTGGACCGTACGTACGTTGAGTTTGGTCTGTGAACCACGTAATTATTTGTGTTCTACTTAATTCTATTTATGCACGGCAATTTACTATTGACGCACAGATTTAAAACTTGCAAATAATTATAAGTTTGTTATTTTAGTTATCATTTTAAATGCAAAATGATTTCTTAAAAATTTAAAATACTATCGTCGTCCTATATATGCTCTCTCTCTAAAACCCAAAAAACACTTTCTTGTGGTATTTAAATCTAAAAAAATACATCTCTCATAAACTCATTAATCTCGAAGGAGGCGGTCGTTTGGCTCGGATTGTTGGGGTTGTGATAGCCGAAATTAAGAGAGAGGGATAAATTTGGAGAGAAAAAAAAGACGCATAGAGTAAATTTGCGATGTATTTTTTATCTCATTTGCTAGATTTCGTGATCTCGTGGTATTTCGAGATTTGATAGAGAATTTGATTCCCAACAAAAACAACACAGTGCATCCTGATATTACATAGAAGGAGTTGGGTAGAATACTTACTCCCAGTTGTAAGTGTCATAATTAAGGAAAAAAAAATGAAAATATATGTTTATCTGGAATTGTGAGTTTTCATAACTCCTTATATTTTATAGAGGTAAGATGCAAAATAGTGTCAAGTGTTGGATATTGATCCTGAAGTTTGATCAAACAACTATTTTTCCCTTTGTTTTTATTTTTTATTTTTACTATTATACTTTTCATTATACAAATAGAGGTGGGGCCAGACATTCGAACGAGGCGAGCAAAATTAATAGGGGGTTGAGCTGCTCAGACAGCTCATCAGGATGTAGGAGGCAAAGTGTGCCTACTAGTTGTGTAGGGCAGAGCCCCAAATCCAAAAAGTTATCATATTTCCATTATATAATTCATATATAAATTTACGGTTTTACAATAATAACTTAAATATTCCTAATCTATAATTTTAATGCAAATTTAATACATTACAATATAAATATCATTTTTAGACATTTTTATAATTGATTTTTGGATTTTGAAATTAAAAAAACATTTTATTTAGTTCAAAGAAAATGAGATAAGATCTTTATTCAATTATTGAGCCATTCATTTCTTATAATTACAATTTTCAAATTTGAAAATTAAAAATTTGAAAGGGAGGATAATCATAAAATTGAGGATTAAGCATGGGCCGCGTTAAAATTTTCAAAAATGAATGTATATCAAGTTTTAAAAAGAAAAATTGAGAGGGGGCAATTGTCTTGCATAAGTTTTGAAACAAAATTATCATTAGCTTTTGGACCAAACACAAATGGTCATAAGGTGGCACTTATGTAGCATGTTAGTTTCAAAATTTTCTTACTCACATTATATTTTGGCTTAGAAAAGCCCTAAAAGGTAGAGAAACAAGCCAAAAAATTATTTTTTTTTATTTATATGTCATCATTACTATTCAAAAACTATACTTTTATACATATTTATACATATAAAATAGATAAAAATATAATAATTTTGTTGTATTTAATCAATTAAATAATACTCACATTACATCCTTATATATTTTTTTCTTCTAAAAATTAGCAAACAAACACAAAAAGAACTTTCTTCTTCTACTCCATTTTGAAAGTTACTTCTTAATTTTTTTCTCTACTTTCACTAGTTCCAAGTGAGCACACAGTAACTTAAAAATGATACTTGGGCATCCTATCTGGATTTTGATGATAAGGATTATTTTAACTTATAAAAACTAAACTAAGACCATGTTAACAATTAAGGAAAATTAGAGATACTTTTGTGCTTTGATTTAAATTTAAGGACCATTCTGTGGTACCCTTAAATATAAATTCTTTACTTAATAGCCTATTGGTTAACTATATTCATTAATTCCCAAAAAGTCTTGGATTCAAATATAACCAAAAACTATTTATTTCATCTAATTTTCCACAAGTTGACAACATGGGCTCAGATCTAATTTGTGTTTGTTCTGTGCCGAGGTTGAGCGGGGGTTGCATGGGCCAGATAGAGCCTGAGCACAAGGACTAGTGTTGGAGTCGGAAAATTCTAAAGGCACACCCCCAATAAGGGACACCCCTGCAAACCCTCTGTGTTGGAATTTGGAAAATGATCACTTACTTGATAGTTGCTTTCTATTACATTGTATTTAAGTCTTTATTTTTTTTTTCTCTATAAAATAAAAAGGAAAAAAAAAAAAGATGCAAAATACAAAAGAAATGACAATTGACTCTGTACTTTGAACTGAAAAATCATTCGATTTTTTTTAGGTGTCATGACTCCTTCGAGAAGAAGTATTGGATGAGAATGAGAAGTTATTTTTTATTATGTCACGATCATAACATTATCAAACTCATTATCGTTAATCTCTCCTTGTCACCTAGATAATGATTTAAACTCAGGCTGTTTGGCTCATGTTGCTCAAGATAATAAATTGTGATAGTCTCATATTCACACCCTTTAGTTTTACTATTATTTGAGTGGGAACGACCGAAAAATCTTATCTTGACGTCCACCATTTGTTTGTTTAATGATTCCTTCACTTAACAAAATGTCTTTTTCTCTCGTATATTCTCTTAGCCTGTGTTTGGATTGAGGGAGAACGAAGGAAAAGAAAAAAAAAAAGGTGTGTTTGGATTGAGGGAAAAATAAAGGAAAAGAAAAGAAAAAGAAAGGAAAAGATAAAAGAAAAGAAAAGAATATGAAAATTGGTTTCTTTTTTATGTTTGGTTAGAAAGAAAACGAAAAAGAAAATCTCAAGGAAATTTTAGAAGAAAACAGTTTCTTATATTTGGTTGCTCAATAGAAAATTAAGAGGAAAATATAATTCTAATTAAACCATAGAAAATTTTAATATTAATTTGTATATTATTGATATAATTTTTAATTTTTAAATAATTAAGTATATAATAACCGAAGGGTCCAAACTTCACAAAAGTTAAAAATATATTGGAACTAAAATTACAAAAAAAGGGGTATTTACTGGTTTGTCCCTCAAATCTTTATATATTATGATTTTGTCCCCCAAATCTTCATATTTAGGATTTTGTCCCCCAAATCTCATAATTTACAACAATTTAGTCCTCCTCTCTAATTTTCCCTAACACAGTTAAATATTTGATCACTTTACCCCTCTTTTTCTCTTCTATTTTCCTCCTCTCTTCTTCTTCTCTCTTCCTCCTCTCTTCTCTTTCTCTCTTCTTCCTCTCTTCTCATTTTCTTCATTATTTCTCCTCTCTTCCTCCTCTCTTCTCCTTCTCTTTTCCTCCCCTCTTCTCCTTTTATTAAAAGAGAAGGAGAAAAGATGAGAAATAATGAAGAAAAGGAGAAGAGAGGAGGAAGAGAGAAGAAGAAGAAGAGAGGAGGAAAATAGAAGAGAAAAAGATGGGTAAAATGGTCAAATATTTAACTGTGTTAGGGAAAATTAGAGAGAGGGACTAAATTGTTGTAACTTATGAGATTTGGAGGACAAAATCCTAAATATGAAGATTTGGGGGACAAAATCATAATATATAAAGATTTGAGGGACAAACCAGTAAATACTCCAAAAAAATTCTAAAAAAATTTATCTCCCTTTTTCTTTTTTCTCTCAACTTTTCTTTTCTTTCATTTTCTCCTGGGTTTGAGGAAGAAAAGGAAAAAGAAAAAAAAAATCTAATACATTTTCTCTCACTTTCTTTTCTTTTTATTTTCTCTCTAATTTTTCCTCTAACCAAACTGTGGAAATCAACTTTCCCTTTCTTTTTCTTTTCTTTTCCTTCATTTTCCCTCAATCTAAACACAGTCGAAAAGAGAAAAGGAAAATTTTAATTCTACGTGAAGAAGAAAATTTTAAGGAAATTTTAGAAGAATGCAGTTTCTTATATTTAGTTGCTCAATAGAAAATTAAAAGATAAATGTAATTTTAATTAAAGTATAGAAAATTTTGATATAATTTTTAATTTTTAAATAATTAAGCATATAATAACCAAATTGTCCAAACTTCACAAAAATTAAAAATATCTTGGGACTAAAATTATAAGGAAATTTTTACAAAAAATTCTCTCTCTTTTTCCTTTTTCTCTCAACTTTCATTTTTTTTTTCATTTTCTCCTGGGTTTGAGGAAGAAAAGTTAAAAAAAAAAAACCTAATACATTTTCTCTCACTTTCTTTCCCTTTTATTTTCTCTCTAATTTTCCCTCTAACCAAACAATGGAAAGCAACTTTCCCTTTCCTTTTCTTTTTTTTTTCCTTCATTTTCCCTCAATCCAAACACAGCCTTAACAACGAAAAGAAAGAAAATAAAGTATTGAATTTTTTTTTTTAAATATTGCTCACAAGACAAATTGATTACTTTCTTTATACTTAGGCTCAAATCACGAATTAGTGATAATATTATTAAGCTTGTGTCATGAAATTCATAAAAACAACTCTTTTTTGGAGAGGCATTAAGATTCATGAACATCCGTCAGTCTGATAATATTTTGCTAATGAATCACTTAATTATTGTCCCACTTTTTCAAAGATTTTGGGATCCGAAGAATTTGGTGCTATAATGCAAATTCAAGCCTTAATGGAATATGGTTGTATGAGCACAACTATTTAGAAAGATAGCCAGGAGAAAAATAAGAAAATTGGTCGTCCAATTTATCCCCATCCAACTTACGGTAGAGATAGTAATGGACTCGTTTATGGATCCATTTTTAATCCATCTTTTAAAAATAAAAATTATATTTTTCTAATTCAAAATTTTGTATAGGATATTCCAAAATTAGATCCATAGGTGCGTCCATCACTGTTAGGGTGAGTATCGGTCGGTTCGGATTTTGGTAAATTTTTTTTACCAAAAACCAAATAGAAATATTAGAACCGAAACCGAAACCGACCGAGCTTCCAAAAAAACCGAAACCGAATTTTCGGTTTGGTTTGGTTCGGTCGGTTTTCGGTTATTTGGGTTTAAAACTAAATATGTGATAAATGCATGTATTTTATAGAAAAATAATAATTTTCCTTTCAATTTTTTAATTTTTCTACCCATTAAAATAATAATTACATATTTTTCATCAAAGATTTAAAACAAAAACATATTGAAAATAAATCAAAGAAAAAGAATAAGCTATAATTGCAAAAGTTCGGTTTTTTCGGTCGGTTTCGGTTGGAGCTAAAGCCACCGAAATCCGACCCGAGATCCGTAATTAATTTTGGTTTTTTAACTGAACCGAACTGAAAACCAAATAAATCAAACCGATTTGTTCGGTTCGGTTCGGTTTTGTATTTCGGTTCGGTTTTTTCGGATTTCTGCTCAGCCCCTAATTTACCATCCCTAACTGACTGACAGCTCTCTCCCTTGGCAACAATCATTTGGTTAATCCGCTCCTCGCTTGTCTTCTTATTCTATGGTCAAATCTCGCAAAAGGATAAAAAAGAGAAAATAAGAAAACATGCTAGGAGATTTGTGTAACAATTAATCCAAGCAAATAAACTAACATAAAGAATGTATAGATCTAAAACATTTATCTTATAAAAAATTGTTTGTCTTCTCGTGCTTTACTTCAAGATGATAGGGGATATATATATATATATATATATATATATATATATATATATATATATATATATATATACACGCTTACGATGATTTGGTCATGTGCAACGTAGGCCTACAAATGCACCAATTCGACGAGGAAAGTTTATCAATGTAGAACAAGTCAAAAGAACGAAGGGAAGACCAAAAAAAATATGGATAGAAATGATACGAAAAGATATGAATTTTAGAGGTTTAAATGAGAATATATTACTTGATAGAAATGAATGGAGAAGGACTATCAAATTGATTGATCCGGCATTATTCTTTTTTTAGTTCATTTAGCCTACCCCAAATACTTGGGATAAAAGGCTTAGTTGTTGTTGTTGTCATGTGTGTGTGTGTGTATATATATATATATATATATATATATATATATATATATATATATATATATATATATATATATATATATATTAGGACAATTTTTTGGACTTTTGGTTACGACTTGGACTTCTGTATGGACTCCTGAATTAGGTTCTCGCAGAGGATTTGGGCTTTCGGACTATTGAATATTTGGATAATTTGTCAGCCTTTATGATTGGATTTTTTTTTGAACAGATAGTCCTTCTATGATCCTCTGAAATTCAGAACTCATGCTTGAAGCATATATTCAAGAGTTTGAATGTTTACTCTGCCTGCCCGTCTGGTGGTGGATGGTAAATTGAAAATAAATTCAAATGTATTCTCAGACAGACTCTCCTAAAAGTGTGATCAGAATCTCGTATTCTTATTTTATAAAATTCTTATTGCAATTACATTTAATCTTATCCCTTGCATAAATATTTCCACCAATAATTTTGTCGTTTGACGATCTCTAAATGGAATGAAATGTGTTGATTTGATCAATAGATTCACAATCATCCAGAATGCATTGTTGCTTTTGACATTCATTGACAACCTTATCACAAAGTCCATTGGTATATATTCACTTCCACTCTCATGATATTCAACCTTTACTTGCAAGTAAATGGAATACTTTAATATATATTTTTAGCAATCTCTTTTTTCATGTCTAGACACCCTAATCTAGCTATTGGTAGCTTACACCCGACTTAACTGAGGGGGTGCCTTTAGAAATTAGTTTAGGTAGCATTTTATTATTTATGGTTCCGATGAATGTTCGAAAAAAACGTAGAGATTAATAAGAGAAGTACTACAAAATTTACGATATAATTTTTTGATAACTAGAATGAGAGCCGAAATAATTTAATATTAAGTAATTAGCTTATTCTGAGAATTTTTCAGAAAATTTTGAAGAAATTATAAAAGATCACAAGAAATAGAAAATAATAATCTCAAAGACTGAATGACACTTGGAGTTACGGATTTCAAATTATATTTATCAAAAGTCTAATTGGTCATAAATCGAGCCCCATGTTTAATGGTTTTTTTGACCTTTTTAAAAAACTATGAGAAAATCACTGTAATCTAAAAAAAATAGAGAAATGATGACTTCAAAATTAGAATATTATTTTTAGTTATAGAATTCAGAAAAAATCAAATTCGTAATCATAATAGTTAGCGATGAGGATTTTGAGCCTAATCATTACGCCATAATGGATACACAGTTTGAAATTAAGGGTGTTACACTTACTAATGACCTTTGTGTATATGGTTAGTTAGACGCAGAGGTAGACCCAACCAAACTAAAACATTACCCAGCACACTTCGAAGAGCTTTTCATGCATTCATAAGTTTTTTTGATATCTAGATTTTTATCTATCTTCTTTTAGGAGGATTAGTTGGAGCATTGGCTTTGTTGTTACATCTGCTTTATTTTCAATAAATTCATTTTAGTTGCTACTCTATTTGTTTACTATTTATTTTCTTACTGTAATTTTCTGTAAATGACTTGTAGTGAGTCAGGTTTTGTGAATTTTTATGGGTATGTCGCCTAAAAACTCCAAAATCTGTATTTTGGATATGAAGCATTAATATTATCGTGATTGTTGCCATGTTGCCGTAGTAGGTTATATTATATGAGCTTCTTGATTTCATTTAAGATGAGATTTTTTTTGTAGGAAAACTACTTCGCATGTGACACTTGTGTGAGTTATTTTTTCGGTTTTAGTGAGGATAATTCAACGGTCTGTTGCTTCTTACATGACATTGATATATCTGGGAGTTTCCAAAGGGACACACCATTTAGTGAGCCCAGTTTTCCTAGTGAGCCCACCATCTCTTTTGAGAAAAGAGGGTTTTTCCTATTAGGCACACCAAAAATACCCAAATTACCCTTCATTCCCTCTCCTATTATCTTTCCCAGTTTCCCTAAAACCCAACTCTCCAACTCTTCTTTTCTAAATTTTTCTCTTCTCCTCTCTAGGGCCGACTACTGCAGATCTCTCCCAACATACCGCTCTCTGAGTGTTGCCAGCAACGCTCGAGATTCACTCTAGTAGCCCATTGTCGTCACTGCTGCAGGTTGAAAGAAAGAGAGAAGAGCTGAGATTCAAGGAGAGGGTGAGATGGTTCAAAAATTTTAGCAGTAATTTTGTTATAAAGTGAGAGTTTTAAAGTCGGCTCACTAGAAAAAGTGGTGTGCGCATTTAAAAACTCCCATGTTTCTTCACTTCCTATAGAAAAATGGGGTATTTATAGGTTTGTCCCTTACATCTTTATAAATTATGATTTAGTCCTCCAAATCTTCATATTTAGGATTTAGTACTCCAAATCCTCTAATCTTCATATTTAGTATTTAGTACTCCAAATCCTCTAAGTTACTACAATTTAGTCACTCCGTTAGTTTTTCTATCCAAATAAAAGGCAAAATTTTATTTTTACTTTTTTAAAATAATAAAATAACTTAAATACTCCTATAAAGAAAAAGGGAGAAGAATAGAGAGATAGAAGAGAAAAAGAATAGGGGAAGCTAATGAACCCAATAAAGAAAAGGAGAAGAGAGGAAGAAGAGAGAAGGAGAAGAGAGGAGAAAGTATGAAGAAAATGAGAAGAGATAAAAAAGAGAGAAGGAAGAGGGAAGAAGGAATTAAGGAGGGGTAAAATGGAAAAATCAGGTCAAAAAATAAACTAGGCTAACGGAAGTTAGGGAGGGGGACTAAATTGTAGTAACTTAGAGAATTTGTGGGACTAAATCCTAAATATGAAAATGTGGGGGACTAAATTATAATTTATGAAGATGTAAGGGGCAAATCCGTAAATACCCCTAGAAAAATATATCCTATTTGTGCTCTTCTAATCGTTGATGGAACCTGCTCAATTGCAATAAGTGTAACCTACACTCTGCCATTCGCTCCAAGTTTAGGAACTTAGGTCATATTACCCCCACAATTCAGTATTCATATTCTGATCGAGGAGAAACACCAAAGTGTGGGTTAGGTGCATCTCTCGATCGATGGAAAGTCATGAGGTGAGTCCCCCCAACTAAAGAAGTTAGCGCACAAAATATGGACACATCAATGTACGAAAGCTAGCTTAAGTAAATCATATATCCGCCTCACAAAACAAAGCCTAACATATTATATTTAGTATGTGGTGTTTTCATATTATATTTAGTGAGTTGGCACACATCAAAGTATGGGCATGCCGCGTCCATGCCATGCTGGGCACGGCATGTTGTCTTGGGCATGCACTCGGGATAGGGCCGGGGTCACGGCCTGCCCGGGCAAAAAAAAAAAAAAAAAAAATTGTTTTTTTAATGTTAATTTAGTTTAGAGTTTGCATTTTATGATTTTAGTTATAAACTTATGCCTATATTAGTAATTATCTAATAAAATTGATACGTAAATAATAAAAATAGATGATTAACTAAAAAATAGGATGAAAATAGAATCTTATTTCATTCAATCTCAGATCTCAGTAAATTTACAAATTTACTATATAAATTTTTTTGAATATCATACAAATCCTAAAGAGAGGTGAGAGCCATCACGCTCAACTTATTTTTTATATTACTTCCTAGAAAGTTACGAGTAATAAAAAAATTGCAAAAAAAAAAATTATAAGTGTAAAGAGAAAAAAAATAAAGATTAATAATGTAGTAGTCTTCAATTTTCAATCTTCTTGGCGTGAGTTTTCTTACTCCCACTCATTTGTAAGTCTTTGATTTCTTTCTTCTACGTCAAGCCAATTTTATAAACATACACATATTTTCAATGTGTTTGCTGTCATTTAACTTATTCATTCTATTAGCAATCTCCCACTTGCACTAAAAATAGACTCTAATGTTACTGTGGACAACGAAGGGGTTTGTGTATTACGGGTCATGTTGAAAAGCACATAATATGTTTTCTCCTGTGATTTCCACCAGGCCAAAATATAAAAAATTTTAAAATGTTCACGAAAATTAGTATTTGCATTGGTCCTATCTAGATAGTGATAGTAATAAATTTCATTTATTGAAGTGTGTTGTCTTAATTTTTTTGCTATGAAATAATCTTGATAATATTTTTTTTTTTTTTTAAGTATTATCATCATCAAGACCGGTTGGTTTGCTCTATGTAGTAATTTGTTACCATACATATCTTCATATAAAGAGTACATAATATTTAAATATGTTTTAAATCGTTCATTAATTTTTTAACATTATTTATATAAACAATATTTTTTTTAATATTTCTATTAAGTATATCATTCAATCTAATTTTGTAATGTATAAAGGTGGCAAAATAAAGTAAATATCGAAAATTTTGAAAATATTTGCTAAATTTAATTTCCATTGGTCTAACAATATCTACAAGAATGGGGTTATTCCTATTTTCATCAAAAATCGAACTAATTTCATTTAAATAATATAATGTAATGTGTATAGTTGGATAATAAGTCTCAAAAATTGCCTTAATTACACTTTCGAATTGTCTTAGGAAATTTCTAATGCAAATTAATTGATTCCATTCATTTGGATCCAATAGACAAGAATTTAATTTTATTTCGGTAAATAATTGTAATGCATCTCTATAATTAATTACCTCATCCAACGTCTTGAACGTGGAATTCCACCTTATTCTAACATCCTGGGGTAAAACTTTTGATAAGAGTTTTAAATTTTACAAATTTGTTTGAAATTTTGTTTTCTTAGTCTACTACATTTTATGAATACTACTATACTTATAACTTAATTATGAATTCGTTAACAATCCTTAATCCATCTTAAACAAACAAGTTTATTATATAGCAAATACATTGAACCTAAAATAATTTTTCTTCTAAAATTGATTTTATATAATTTTTTAAAATTTCAATTGCAGCCATATTTTTGGATGCATTATCAAAAGAAATAAGAAAATTTTTCGTTTTATACCAAAAGAAGAAAAAACAATAAATAAATATTGAGAAAGATTATATGCGTTGTGAGAAAATTCAAATCTTCTAAATCATATTATTATTTTTTTTTTTTAACCAAACTTAATTTATATAACGGGTTGTTACTCATAAAAAATTAGTACATTTAATCATTCTCAATAATCAAAAGTAATGTCAACTCTTTAAATTAAATAAGTTAAAATTATAATTAATGTTTGTCTTTTATCATTGAATATTTTAACTGTACCAAATTTATATGTTGATCTTGAGAATTTTTTTTAATTCGGAGTTATATACTGTTCCAAGAAAAATTTCAAATTTCAGGTTTTCAGTTATAGAGAATGGTTACTCGACATGCACTATATAATTAGCTAATTGTTCTCTACAGGTTAAGGAGTTATATTTAAATATTCCTAAAGTTTTATCAAATGTATTGTGTTTTATTAGGACTCATTTGGTTGGTGTGTTTTATCTAAATGTCTGTTTAAATGATCCATTCCACTTTCCTTAGATAATGAGTATGATATTTGACAATATTTACACATAACTTTTATACACCATCTTTTATAAATTTTTCAAAATAATTCCAAATATCGAATTTAGAAGTTTTAGAAGAGATAGTTACACCTATAAAAGGCTCAGAAATTGTAGATTCATTAGGTTCTTCTTGTGACAAATTAGAACAACATATTTGTAACGCAACAAATAGAACTTATAAAGATTGTTCTAATAGTGCTTACAAAAAACAATATTCTTCCGTTGTTAAAAAAGGAAAAAAACTACTCGATGATTAAGAAGAAAATGCGCCAGGCAAGTATGAATCCATTGTAAAAAATCACGAAAAAAATCCCAAATTAAATCTTGTTTTAAAAAAGTGTACCTTAACACTGCAATTCGAAATCAAAGTTTTAGAGTTGAGATTTGCTTGTAAAGAGAAAGGAGAGAGGACTGAGTGCACTTGCTCTTTAAAGGAGGATTGAATCTATTGATAAAACTTGCTTCTTTTTCTTCTAATTCGAGAAATGAGGGCTTCAATCTTGATGAATTGTGTTGCTTCAACTTTGTATTTGAGAGAGTGAGAATTGTAGAATATAGATTTTTTTAGAGATGAAGAAAGATAGTTTGTTTGAGTGTAGTGTGGAAAAATGAATTTAAATAAATGAGGAGACATCTAAGAGAAATTTTTTGCCAAAAAATTGCAATCCCCCATATGACCATTTTGACTATTGGGTATGCATTTTGAATTTTTATTTTTTGCAGAAACCTCCTCCCAACAGCTAGTTTATAGTTGTTTCGGGGATTTCTGCCAAAAAAAGGATTGCAGATATCCCTCCTTTAGATGGCAACGGCTCTTAGAACCATTGCCATTTATAACCATGCCGGGCAACTCGGGCTGCAAACCCGAGTGGCATGGCTCGAATCCCGGCCATAGCCCGACACATGCTGAGTTAGGCGTGGTTAGGCGTGCTGTCCTGTTTACTTGTCATCCCTACATATCTATAAAAATTCAAATTGCATCAGTTAATATCAAATATAATTTTATAATTTCCAAAATATATCCATATACGATTTTAGCAAATAAAAATCTTAAATTTACTACCCACCACACACGTATATATTCTATATATTCGTATCCATAACCATAAGAAAAAACAATGCAAATGTAAAATATACCCATCTCTCTCCCGATCTGATATTAGATCGGTTTAGGAATTGCCCACACTTGCACACCGCCCCCTGATAATACAATTCTCTCTCCTCCCCATCGCCTCTGTCCTCCCCGCCGCCTCGCATTTGATTGTGAACATCCGTGATCCATCCGTCATGTTAGACCTCCACACGAAGAAAGAAGGCCCGTATGCGGTTTTTATTTTTTATTTTTAAAGAGAATGGAAGACAGAAATTGATAGCAGAACCCAAGGAAATGGACAAGAATTTGGCAAAGCGAGGAGAGAAAAAAAACAAAAATAAAAAATGAACTTCCAGTTACCATATTTTGGCATGCTCGCTAAAAATGTGGCTCTATAAAAAAAAAAAAAAAAAAAAAAAAAAAAAAAAAAAAAAAACAATTACAATGTAGACAGTAAAAGAAATAGAATAACCAACTGAAACCGCTAGACGCCAGTGTCCATAAACCAAGTGTGCGCAAACCAAGCATACACATGTGACCCAGGTGAGTGCAGCACTGCATGCACCCGTGCACTGACTCACCGCACTTGTGCCCAGGTCGCACCGTCCGCGAGTGCAGCACTGCATGCACCCGTGCACTGACTCACCGCACTTGTGCCCAGGACGCACCGTCCGCGCCCAATACAGCCCGTGCGTGCCTAGGGCCCTTCGCACCCCAGCGCTGTGCATGCGCGCCCAAGGCCTGCACGCCCCCAGGGCACCGTATGCACACCCAGGGAGCTTTGTGCGCTCTTCTCCATGTGCGGAGTTGTTGTAACAATCCAGATGTCGCTATCGTAATAATCCGAAAGATCTATTGCAACTTCTCATTCGATTACGAAGAGATTTGAAGAAATGGTTACACTCCCTCACTCTATAAAAAGACATCTCTCTAACAGAAGAGATAGACAGAGAAAAGTCAGTGACATAAAAATAGAGACCGAGAAAAATGGAATGAAAAAGTCAGAGAGAAAAGAAACACTTCAGATTTCTTCTTCTTCCGACCAAAGCTTAGTGCTGTAAAATCAAAGCTTTGCGTTCGAATCGTCAATGGAAGAAGCAAACATCTTCCGCTGCTTAAGATCCCGCAAAAAAAGTTAAAAAGAGAAATAGAGTCATCTCTTTTCTATACCTATGTAATCTCGGATAAATCAATTATAATTTTTTTTTTTTATTTTGTTGTAATTCTCTACAAATGGCAATGAAAGAAAATTCTCCAAATTCAGACAACAATGAAAGGAAATTCAAATTCTCCAAATTCAGACAACAACAATGAAACAACAATGAAAGGAAATTCAAATTCTCCAAATTCAAATTCTCCAAATTCAGACGTAATGCAAGTGTCACCATTTCTCCTAAGTGGAATCTTTTAGCAAGCGGCAAATAATAAATTAGAAAAAAAAATTATTTTATTATAATCTTTGTTCCAAAATTATTTTATTAAAAAATTATTTTATTATAATTTTTGTTCCAAAAAAATAAAACTAAAAAAAAAATACGAGAAATGTGTATTGGACTACTCTGCTGATAATAAAGAAAAAAAAAAAAATCAATAACAAATCGAGTGAATAAAAGTATTCAAATAAAAAAAAAACAAACAAACAAACAAATGCAACGACTATAAAGTCTGATAATTCCCGATCCGAGGCATTCAAGGCAAGGGTTGGAACCAGCCACTAAATAGAATTTCAACTCAAATTCAAGATAATAAATTTTCAACCGAAGACCAATGATTTTCATAAAGCCCTGAAAGAAAATGAAGCTACAATCATAAAGACATGCATAAGAATAAATACTCACTTGATTATCCGTAATGCTATTCCAAATATAGATCATTACAAGCCTGGTTTTAATTTTAAGAATCTCACGACTGTACGCATTCAATTTGCATTGATGTGCACCTGCATACTGATACTTCTATCTATCCATCTTTTGTTCCCATTAAAAACTTGCTCGATCCCTGAAGAAACCCCAACAACTGTCTGTTGCAACCAAAAAGCATCCGTTACTAACAACACCCAGAACTAAATTAAACCGGCTACACCTCTAAACCCTACTATATCAAACGTATCTAAAGCCTATATCAAGATGGCACCTAGAGGATGAAATTCCGTATACATAAACACCACATATGTAAGCAAACAAAGAAAATTCCGACTGGTAGATCTTATGGAATGATAACTAGCCGAGAGAGCCCTCTAACACATACTGCAAACAACAAACCATATGAATGATGCTAGAAGAAAGAGAAACAAACATAACCATTAATGGGTTCAAAGCTTGAAGGACCCACTTTAACCATTAATGGGTTCCATGATGTGGAAGATTCAAAGCTGGAAGCATTGCAAATAACCATTAGGGCTACATTGTTACATAGACACACGAAGACTGCCTCTGGCAAAAATGGTTATTGATATGGGCAGTAAAGTGCAAGAACCAAGCACAACAGCAATACCACAGACAGTTTGATTCTTAGACGAGACATGCTCAAAGCTAAGCATTAGATCAAAGGACATAAAGGGAAAATCAATTGGTTAATTTAACCATAAAGAAAAGAAAGGCATCAAGGAAATCCATTCAAACATAAAGAAAAGAAGGCATGAAGGCACTTTTCTGAGTGGTATGACAGTACGACAGTTCATGAGGTAAGCATGCATGCTACATATTTGAATTTCTACAGATAGGTGGTAAATCCTGCCATCATCCTCATACTCCCATGGTACAAGTCTTAGCACCTTGTGGAGTACCTACTCAAGCTCATTCACTAACATATAACCGCATGAAAAAGTCGCCTCTACATGAAACCTCCAGAGTCTCATTTGGCAGCAAGATTTAGAAAGAGCTTAGCAGTCAAACAAAGGAAAAAGAGCCAGAAGTTTATTGTAATGATGGCTTTGGAGATGGTCACAGTTTGGTGCTCTGGAAAGGTTTCCATTCTGTTTAGTCCCCGACTTTTTTGCCAAAATTACTGAACTCCAAACCTCCAGTTAGGGAGGTATTGAATTTAACAGTTACCCACTTGATGTGATATCCCTACTCCCCTTCAATCTCTCTTCTTAAGATTCTAACACCTACTCCCAACCACTGCCATCAATCTCTCTTCTTAAGATTCTAACACCTACTCCCAACCACTGCCAACCAGACCGACTAGTTCCTTGAACATGAAAATAGAGCAGGGGCAATATAATGGCCTAGGAAGCAAGCATGGACACAGAATTAGATTTGAACACAGGTATAGATACGGATATGAGATGCGATATTTGTGAAAATATCAGGATACAAACATAACAAAGATATAGAAAAGATATCAATGTAATATATATTCATCTATTATTAACATAATAATTTTACCACAATATCCAAAACAAAACAGTGATAATATACGGATTCGTGTCTCTTCATGTTTTTACAAAGGATAAACCTGGCCACGCATCAATCTCTCTTTCCTCCCCCCTCTAAAAAAAAAAAGATAAAAAGAATAGAAGGTGATGACAACGGATCATGTATTAGTATAGACTGTGAATGCAAAAAATAGTTTCTTCAAATATATAAATCAAATAAGACTCGTATCCAAAAAAAAAAATATGTTAAAGTATAACTTTATAAAACTAATTATATATGGATTAAGCATTACCAATTTAGGAATGTCTATTTTAATTTTTTTCAAACTATTTAGTTTTTAACACAATCTATAAGAAACATGGATACGGCAATGCCATGTTATTTTTTTCTTTATTTTATTAGATACACACCCGCACAGTATTTGGTGTGTTTGTGACGTGTCTACATTGGACACTTGTCTGACACGGATACGGCATCCTTAACGATGTGCCCATGCTTCTTAGATAATGGTTCTACCTCTATAGGAATATAGGTGTTCACGTTTTGTGTAAGATCGAAAGGCGAAGGGACCCATAGTTTTTTAAGTTATACTTTGTTTCTTTGTCATTTGGAGCATTTTGTATAAAAGTAAATATACATAGACATTTGTGCAGGAGAAACATCAGGAAGAGCCCACAGGATAGATATTTGTGGACATATGTGAGGAAGATGCCTTGGGGCATCCATATTGGACTACAATCCAATGTTTAAAATAACGATAACGGCAACAGAATGTTTTGTCTCTTTTAGGTTATATAGCATATAGCGTAACGCATAACGTAGGTTATGCGATTTTCTATTTATTAAATTAAAAATAAATATAAAACTATATAAAATAAATTTTATAAATTGAAAATTAAATTAAAAATTCTAAAAGAAAATATAAAAAATTTATATCCCAGTATTAACTCTAAATGTCTAACAAATTTCAAAGTAATAATCATATTTATCTGCATAAATAAAATTACATTCACACCCATAATTTCATCCATAATTTCAGTCATCATCTAAATAAGAAAACAAGATTTCAAATTTATTTTCAATTATTATCAATCTTATAATTTATATTTTGTAATGATCAATTTATATTATTTTTTATTTTTTATTTTAGATTAGCTGAGAATTCAATTTAATCAGCAAGTAAAAAATTTCATTAATTGAAAAGAAATTATAATTAAAAAAATTAAGTAATTGGAAAGAAATTATAACATATAAATAAAGATGTACAAGTTAACAATACCACAAGCAATCAAATAAGCTGAAAAAAAAAAAAAAAAAACCTTCAACAATTCGCTAACAATCAAAATAAATAATCGAAATCAATATAAAAACTATATAAAAGTCATTGTAAATAACGTAATTTAACTAACGTAACGTAACGTAAAATAACATTAAAAAATGCATCGTTACGATGTATTGAGTTATTTTGAACTGTTAAATAACATTGACTTTCTGTTAGTCATAACGCAACATAACAGGTTTCATAACACGTTATTTTCAATATTGCTACAATCCTTGGATAAAGGTTCCCATCAAATCAGTAAAAACTTGTGGACGCATGGAGTGTCAGAATCGGAAACAATTATCCACAGGATCAAAAACCTTCAGTTCAAATCAGTAAGCTATTTGATAAGCTGCAGCAGACTGAAAGGGAATTACAAAACACAAATGCGAGAGAAAGAACTGCAAACAGAATAAATTAGCCCCTACAATAACATTGACCTCTGATTGCTGCACAGTTCAGATTGACCAGCCCACTCAACTGAACTACAGGCTAGCCGGTAAGCATAGTCCAGATGAGTCTTCCCTATGGTGTTGGAACTGCCCAATGGATCATTGGAATTGTTGTTGGCTGTTGAACTCCCTTATGGAGTTTTTCTCAAGAGATAATTAATAAATGGAGAGAAAAATCTAAGAAAAAGCAAACTAGCTTGTTGAACTCTCAATTTAGGTTAATAATAAGATTCTCAAGAACATAGCAGAGTCCAATGAGCCCGGCACTATCACACCCAACCATAATCCAGTGAAAATTATAAGAAGCCGAAGTGAGGCTGGACTTGAATGATGGAAGTTAGTGTAGGGCCACCATGTACTAGAATTAAGGGTGAGCAAAGATTCACTTCAACTAGGCCTGATCTCCACCTTGCATCACTCTAATATTAGAATTACCCTCTGCGGCATCCAACAAACATAGATACTCCAACATCCACTTCAAATATGACAGGACAAACTACAAAAACAACTTGGTATCATGTATCATCATCTCTAACAATTAATTGAAGATCTAGCTTAAGAAACACAATCCAGCAAAGTACAATATTCAAAAACAAAAGTCTAGCATAATCTCCTTTTAGATCTCAGCCATTGGATTAATATGATAAATTAATCCAGAAAAAGGATGAACCTAGACCACACTTGGCCACATATTTCTAGACAGAAAACCCTGATGCATCTTAGCATCTAGGATCAAAATAAGGATCTCAGAGGAGTATTACCAGAAACTTATTAAGGAAAACACTGTCTTAAGCTCCTTCACAAAGGAGCCTGAATGATACAAATAAACTAAGGTTTTAAATATCAGACAATATTGATATATATTGCATAAATGTTATCAAATTTAGAGATACCGCATACGCAACATAGCATAAATTATGGTTTGATATTGCCGACAATTCTAATATTACCGACAATTCTGATATCGCCAGTACGATACGTTCGATATTGTTAATATTTCTAATATCATAAGTATGATATTTGCAAGATATTATCCAATATTGCTGATTTTTGATACCATAAATGGTAGGCCAATATTTCAATATTTCCAAAAATTTTAAACCTTGGACAGCACCTAATAGCATATCACAGAAAATAACATAACAGCATATGAACCCCACAACCAGCATAGCTACAAACAAAGCTATATAAATAACCCACTCATTTTAGCCTTTAGCCTAATCTCCAACCCAAAATGAGACACACACTCCTGGTATCATGCTATAAATACAACTCTGATCTAGCCCTACAACATGACCAGAAAACCATCTCTATGAGCCATAGTGCAACAAATTATCGGCTACCTTGGCAGGAACATTTGTGCTTGCAAACTACAATATAATGACGTTCAATGACAGCTAGCATCAACATTGTCAACTAAGCAATCTAACAATTCAAGTATGCAAATCAGAACTGCAACATCACAAAAAACAACTACCTTAACTAATTTTTGGCGCTTAAAATACCTGAGGCTTTAGCTTAATTGATTATTCAAGTTAAATTCACCGGTTTGACATTGCCAGGAGTCGGACATGGAACTATGTTCTTAAGCAGATGACGAGATAAGGTGTTACCGGCTGGACTAACCGGCTCTCATAGTGCTATAGAAATTTTAAGCCCCTGCAATCTACAGTCTAGAAAACTTAAAAGTCTAAATCACAATGATCAAAACAACAATGCAATACAAAGTCAACACCCACACTATTAAAAGGAGAAGGAATAACCAATGTACAAATGCACCAAAGCAGATCATTTCACACCACAACATAAGAATCTAGCAAACGATAAAGAAAGTGCACTATTAGTCCTTGGTAATGAAATATTTAGCATAGCAAGAACAATATGCATCTTAATTGCCGATTTTACGCCAAACTATTAAACAAAAACATTCTTTATTCCATAGTAATCCAAGGAATTCATAATACATCAATTTCCACCATAACCATAGACTTCACTATATGCAAAACTCAATTACAACGAGAAATGAGAATAATTTCCCAACGATAAACGTGATAGCAACTCCACAATCACGAATACCTCCAATTAATTAATCAAAAATCAAAATTCTATCTCCATAAATTCAAAACAATACGAAGCTCACAATTAGAGACTGAGATTTATTTATGAAAATATTAAACGAAATATCCAAAACCTAATCACCACATTTCACGATACATCCATAACATGGCCAGTGTATACAAATCAAGACCCATACAACAAAGCATCAAAAAAGCCTTGAATCAAAACAAGTACCGAAAACACAAACCTGACGATCGCCGCCATAACTCCGATCGCCGCCGCCTCTCAATCGTTCCTCTTGAGCTTCTCCAGCCTCTGGCTTACCTGCTCCAGCTTCACCAGCAGATTAGTCACCGCGAACAGCAGCCAATAGAGGACGAGCGCGGTGGCGATCAGCAACGCGTTCCTCTGGCTCTTCATGATCGACTTCTGGTGCCGGAGGTGCTCCGACGGCGTGCACGCGTGCTCCTGGTCGCAGGTCGGCCGCGTCTCGTACTTCCAGTAGATATCCATCAGAAGGAACAAGCAGAACGGCACCACCGTCATCAGCGGCTTTAGCGCGTTGCGGGTGACGGCGATCAGCCCCTTGCGGAGGCGGTCGAGGCCGGGGAGCGTGATGAGGAGGAGCATGACCGCCTCCGCTCCGGCGGCGTAGCCAAGGACCACCCACTCCAGCGCCATTGATTTTGATTTCGAGATCGAGAAAACCCTAACCCTAGATCGAGATCGAGATCGAGATCGGAATTGGGGACGAGGGATGTGAAGGGACACGAGGAAGAAGGGGAGGAGGTTGTTGGGACCACTTATTGAGAATGTGTCTGTGGGGGTTGGGCGGCGGGGGGAGGGTTTGCCAAGTGGCTATTTATTTGGTGGGACCCATAAACACTTGTGGCAGACAGGTGAGGTGAATTTCTGGGTGATATTTGAAATAGGTATATTTACTTCGCGAAGGGTTTTTATCTGCCTGCGTCTTCTAGAAGTAAGGAAAGGATCTTATGCTCAGGGTTGAACGCGAAACAGATTTAATTCCAATAACATATCGCCACGTAGCATGAAATTATTTAAAGGTGGTGGGAGTTAGTTGACTGGCTTTTGTCAACATTTGTACCCTTTAGCAATGCAATTCTCGGATCGAGTCTAAACATAAACGCCACCTTTGACAGCTCAACCCAAAATAAATGGATCCAATTTTTTTATTGATGTTATTTGATGATTTCAAAGATTTACACCCATTGTTCTTATTTTCTTGTAATTAAGTTTGAACATGAATGAATTAAAATGTAATAAATCTTTTGATCAGGAAATTCTATTTACACACGGCAATTTACTCTTGACGCACAAATTACTCTCTACGTTTACCTCCTATTTTAAATCACCACCAATTTACTCTATATATCCCTCTTTTTTTTTTCAAATTTAACCCACCATCTCTCTCTTGGTTTCGGTTATCGCAATCCTAATCTCCCAAATAAGTGCACCCTCTGACTCAAATGAGCTCCTTCTCCGAGCCATGCTCCACATTTTGGTCGCCTTCATTGTTGCCAACCCAACTCCGTCGCCACCCACTGCCTCCAGCCGCCACTCACCAGTGACCGACCGTCTTCTCGCGCCAATATAAAAAAAAATAGTAATAATAAATTGCAAACAAAAACACATCATAAACTAAGAATGATTTTAATCCGTACTTGAGATTTGCCCTTCGACATCAATTACTCGCTTAATTTTTCCATTTGATTTTTAAAAAAATCAAACTCTAAATCCTAATTTCGCTTATCATAGTGAATTCAAAAAATTTTAAATTCTTCCTAATTTTCTTAGGAACGCAAATGTAAAAATTTTCGAGAATCAGGAAATCAATGAGTTTGTGGGAGATGTTTTTTTTAGATTTAAATACAAAAAAAAGTAATTTTTTTTTGGTTTTAGAGAGAGAAGAGGAGGAAGAGGATGATAGTATTTTAAATTTTTAAGAAGTTTTAGATATTTAGGATTTAAAATGATAAGTTAGTCAAAATAAAAAAATTTTAAACTTGTAATTATTTGCAAATTTCAAATCTGTACGTCAAGTAAATTGTCGTGTGTAAATAGAATTTCTCGTTTTGATGAGGTTTTAGTTTGAGCAGGCTTCTTATGAAGAATGTTGTTAATTTTTTTGATGATTATTTTCATTGTGAAGGACGTTAATGTTCTTTTTTAATCTAATTGACGTAGATAATTGTAATTTATGAAAATTTTAAATTTTTTTCCTAGTAAAACTCGTCCATGCATATTTCTTGTGATATTATTCAAATTAAATTACTAATATTTAGAGAGAAAAAAAGTTATTACCTTTGTATTTGTTTATGATAAAATATAAAACAATTTTTCTCAATCCTCACATAACTTCGGAGATTTGGTACAGTAGCCGAGATTTTAAAATGATATCAGAAAATGAGCTTTTAACTTGCAGGGTATGTTAAAATACAAAACAATTTATCTCAACTCTCACAATATCTTTAAAGTCTTGGTGTAATGAAAGGGATTTTAAAAGTTTCGCAATAATACAGTCTAAGGCAAATATTCGAAGTTGCTCATCTGCTTAAGGGTTTTTTTGCCAGTTTTTTTAAGGACAATCATCTTCTGGGCCCATTAGTTATGTTACGAATGAATGAATGAAGGGAAATTCTAAATGCATACCACTTTTTTCTTAGTGAGCACCATCTGTTTAGTGAGTATTATGTAACTTTAAAATATTATGCTTTTTTCTTAGTGAGCATCACCGAATTTTCAATTTTATCTCTCTAATCTTTTTTTTTTTCCCTAGTCCTAGTGAGCACCAACCCTAGCTAACTCCCCTTGCCTTTGCCTAGTCGCCCCTTCCCCTCGCCTCTTGTCATTCTCTCCATCAACGTGCGAGGAACTTCACCGCTCGCCCCTTACCTTCTTGCAGTTCGTCGACGCGTGCAGGAAGAAGAAGGAAAGAAGAAGAAGGATTAGGGAAGAAAAAAGAAAGGTCATGGTGCTCACTAAGAAAAGGATGAAGCATATTTTTGTCCAAAAAATAAATAGCAAACTTGTATTTATTTCAAAATTAACCCATGGTGCTCACTAGGAAAAAAATTGTGCTCATTTAGAATTTCCAATGAATGATGCTACTTCCTTTTCAACCTTTTGCCTCCTTTTTCTTTTCTTCCATTTTCCTCCATTACAATGGGATTTAATGCAAATTCTAAATGTACACCATACTTTTCTTAGTCAGCCCCAATTTCTTAGTGAGCATCATATATTTTTGAAATCTAACCATTTTTTCTGAGTGAGCACCTTCCAATTTTCCTCTTTACTCTATAATCACCCAACAAAATCACATTTTCCTCTTTCATTTTTTTTTTGTCTAGACAATGTTTTCTTACTACCAGTGTTACCAGTCCGGACGTATATTTAAGTATACAACAAACTTTAATCCTATCAATTTTTTTTTAGAAACCAAAAAAAAAAAAAAAAAATACTGGTCAGAATTTCAACTCTAACTGGGATCTCAACCTCGACTGGTTACTGTACATGCCGAGAGGGGATCCCGACCAGTGTTTACGTGTCTAAACCCAGGTAAAATGCGTGGTAACTCTAAATAAATTAAAATCTTTCAAGTTTTTATTAATAATTGATGGATCAAATTATACTTCAATTGAGTTAAAAAAATATTTATGCAAACCTCTAAACATGGAGATTCATCCAAATTTTATTAATTTTGTATTCTTGTTCTCTATTTTCGTCAATCTCTCCTTATCAAATAATAAATTTTCCTTTTCACATTTGCACAAAAAAAAAAAAAAAAAAAAATCTCAAACAGATCCTATAGAGTGATGCCACTAATGAGATTGAAAACTTTCAAGGAGATTTAGGATTTTTAAGAAGAATTTTTTTTTTTTTTGAATTTGAATTTGCAGGAGATAAACAAGGGTATGAGAGAGGATGATGCTCGTGGAGGGAACGATGCTGACTAAGAAAAGAAAAATGGTTTTTTTTCAAAAAAAAATTAGCGCAAACTTATAATTATTTATTGGTGACTTCGTGCTCGCTGAAATATGGTGCGCTTTTAGAACTTACCGGCTTTAATCTCGCGATTTGAACTGCAGAATGTCTATTTGCCACTAATAACAACGACAAATTGCTGAAATGCCAAGGGCATTATCGCAACGAGATACCCCCCACCCTCTCTCTCTCTTCTCCTCCCCCATCTTCTCTCTAATCCAAAGATTTGGTTTGAGCCATTCTCTCTACATCTAGAATAGCAATTGACAGCAAGTGAAGGTAATATTCTTTCAGAATTTTTCAAATAAGAACTTAATTTTGGTCATCTGGGTTCATCGTAGAATCACTTCTTTCAACACAAATCTAGCTCTTTTTTCCTTCCTTTTCAAATTGTGTTGTCTTTAAATTTCATTGTCAATGTCATTGATCAATTGGATATCATTCTTCTTCCTCTATGGGTTTTGTTTTTATGAGGAAGCAGTGATGCTTGCTTTTTGATAATTGCTCGTAAATTTGGTATGCTGATCTAATTTTGATTTTTGTTGGCCTTTTAAGTTGTTATTGTTGCAGTCCTGCTGCAAGTTGATTTTTTTTTTTTAAAAATTCTATTTTGGGTCTACAATAGTTGGGTTTTCGTCAATGGGATTGATTTTGATGAATAAATGAATAAATTTGGCATGAAATTTGGGGTTTAGTTTTTAAAAGTACAAAAATTTGGAATTTTTGGATTTAGCGTGTGTGCTGAGAAGAGAAAGAGGGGATGTGCTGGGAACGAAGCTAGAAGGGTAAATGGTGACTTTGTCTGACAAACTTGTAATTTCTAACTTAGGGTGAGGTTCTCTCTAAGTTGTGTGTTCATTTATAATTTTTCCAAAACCATTTTGGAGGAAAAGAAAAAAATAGTGTGCTCTCATAAGTTATTCCTGTTTTAAAGACAGGAGAGCATGACCTCAGATGGAGCATCGTCTTAGATATTTAGGCGCGCCTTTAGAATTTCCCGAGAGTTGAAGAGGAAAAATGGGCTCACTTGGGGCTGAGCCTTGGATCCTCTCCTTCTTCTGATAGGAAACCATCCATCTGCTTCTCAATTCTCACTGGTTTGGCGCTGCAAATCCCGCCAAAGCTCCATCGCATTGAAAATTAGTTGGTAGGCGTCGTTATCTGGTGACTTTGTTGCCAAGAATTTGTGTGAATCGGGTGAGGTTTCATATGATTTGTTAATGAATTGATTTTTTTAATTTACTTTTTCGTTTGCCAGTTGATCTCAAATTATTGTTTCATTTTATTGTTATTACTCCTGAATTATTGCAAAATTTTAGCAACGAAGACCAAATGCATACCTAATTGAATGAGACTGCAATTTTTTTCTCTGCAAGGAAACTGCAATTTTTTTCTTCTATGTGCTTGTTTTGTTATGGTTTTGCAGTATTAGAAACTGACATATGGTTGTATTGTATTGGCAGTATCTACAATTATGAAAATAATGGTACCAATGTTGAAGGGTCTATATTGCAGCTCAATATATGACACAATATTCGGTATGGGCCGGTACTTAAAAATTTGGCTCCTAGCAAGGTTTTAAATATCAAAATTGGTGTTAGTGTTGACTGATCGTTTGTCGTATCAAACCGGCAAAATCAGAAATGCCGACAATATTGGACTGACATATATGATATAGTGTGTAATGGGCGTGCGGTAGAATTAAAAATTCTATTATTTCTTTCGCTCCATACATTCCAGTATAATTCTGCTACGAGGGTTCTAGCCAAATGTGATTTTTTGTCTCTAACACATGATATATCATGTATCTAGTACCTCAAAATTCAATACAATATATGCGATATTAGATTGGCCAATATTTAAAACCTTAGATAATAGAATTGATGCCTCGATGAAAATCAACCATTGCTTATGGCCACAAAACATTTTATGATTGGATATTGATTCACATTTGAAGGATGCTTTTAGAGAGATTTATGAATTTCAGTAAACACGAGAATTAAGTGCTAGTCAAGAACTCCAGATTTATTCCAGAAACATTGAAAGAAATAGGAAATTAAATTATGTATTCAGATTATTCCATAGGTGGTATGCAAATGGTTAGTCAAAAAGTTACAAATGTTGGGATGGAAATTTCTCTCTCTCGCAAACCTCTTTCAAGATTATTTTTATTGTAACTTGAAGTAGGTATTGCAAACCTCTTTCAAGGTTTGCAACCTTTAGACAGTCAAATATCTACTGTTGCATTTGAAATGTAATGTTGTTTTTCTGAGAGATTTGAAATTTAATGTTAACCTTCATAAAATCTTGTTGTTTGAAAAAGTTGGTAATAAAGATCATTGCAATTGTGGTTTGCAAAGTTGAAGAGCAATGTGACATAATAAACAACAATGCTTTCCCTCTAGACCCATCCCCTCCTCCTCTGGACCCCTTAAACCGCTGCTATGGCTGAGATGGAGGGATGGGGAGTTTCTAGATGGCACACCATTTTTCCTAGTGAGCCCATTTAAAAACTTTTAGTATATTACAATCTTGCAATCTAATTTTTTGGACCAAAATGTATGTCTTCCTTCTCCCTTTTCTTTCTCTTCTCAAACGAAAGCTCAGTTAACTAAAAAAAAAAAAAAAAAAAAAAAAAAAAAATCTAAAACCCAAAAGAAGTGGCGAAAGAGTATTAACGGCAGCGTTGTCTGGACCGGCGACGACGAGCAAATAAGAGAGAAGAGAGGCTGCATAGTATTGGATTTAGAAAATAGAAAAGGAAGAGGACAGAGGAGTTGGGTATTTAGATTAGAGAAGATTTTTTGAAAGAGAAGAAAAGATGAAGAGAAAGGAGAAAGAGGAAGAGGAAGAGAAGATGAGAATGGGAGAGAAGGAATGGTTTAATGAGGGAGAGAGCTCCTTGATCCGGACTGTCTAGCCCGAATCAATCAGTGTGATCCGAACTAATAGTCCTGAATCACCTGTTTCTGATCTGAAACTGTTAGTCCAGGTCAAGGAAACAGAGGATATTTTGGAAATATTATTATGCTCAGTAGGAAAAACTTTTTCTTTTAAAAAAAAAAAAGAGTGTGCTAACTATAAAAAATGGGCTCACTAAGGAAAAAAAACTGTGCCCCTCTGGACATTCCCGGAAGGATGGGGTGTTTGATTTGAGATAGCGGCTCCCCCCTCCCAAGCTCCCCTTTCAAATCCAAAACCCCAACATCCAAATCCCTCCGTTTTTGGGCTGTACAGCAGGTTCGGTTCGCAGAAGGAGCTTCACCAATGATTGAACACTCTAAACAGGGGAAAGGAGCCCTTGTTTCACCTTCCTCTGGACCACATTGTTGGCCCCTTGGCTTTGTCTTTTGTTTGAACTCAGGTGGTGGTGAACCTCGGTGAAATTTACTTAGAAGAGAACTTAGGGATTGAGGTTTTTGAGCTACTATACTTCGCTCGGAGACGGTCGTAGTTACATTGCTGATCCCGTGTGTGTGAGAGTCGGGATGGGCGGGAAAGAGAGGTCAGTGCGCTGTCTGAGCTTGGATCATGCAAAGGCATATCAAAATGCAAGAGGAGGTGAGTCGAAGGAGGTTGGATTGCGAGTAATGCCGACAAATATGGAGGCCAAGCCCCTGTAGGGGTGCTGGAATATGTAAGCTTGAGAGCTACCTGGGGCTTGAGGAGGGGGTGTACCAAGCGGATCTATTCCCTCATTGGACTGACGAGATCAAGCCATCGCCAGGGCAAAAGTGATGGGCAAATTTATGGTCTCGAGGAAGTTCTTACTAGCAGAAGACATTCTTGAGTTGGTGGGAGTTGAGCAACTGGTGGTTGAGGAGGGGAGGAGGATGCGGTGGCCGTCGTGGATGGAATCGTTGGAGGGTGCGATCAGGTCTGCTCGTTACCGTGGAAGAGGTTAGCAAATTTTTTTAGAGGATTGGAATTGCTCAATGAGTTGGTATGATGTTCAGGTGATCAGATCGTATCATTTCGGTGACTGGATTTGTTTGTTGGTTCCTACGACGAAGTGTAGACGGGTCGACGAATTTCTATTAATATTCAAATTTTGAATTTGAACATTGAACACTGATGGCGATGGCTAGCGACAGGTGCTAGTACCACGTCACGTCGGGCATTGCGGGGAGTTTCTAGATGGGCACAATATATTTTCCAGTGAACTCACTTTAAAAGTTCACTTTTTTTTTACCACTTTAACATTTAGTTTTTTTTGTCAAAATTGTCTTTTTTTTTTACCTTTTATGAATTCCATCCGGGACTACTAGCCCGGATGAGGCCAACCCATCCGGGCTAGCAGTTCTGGATGGAGTGCACATGTCTGAGCTAGCTAGTCCGGATCAGGGATATTCAACTGCACTGATCCGGACTGACTAGCCCGGACAGGGTGCCAGAGTGCCAGAGGTTTAAATCCTTGAGGTATCTTGATTTTCAACCTAAGGATAGTTATCCAGAAGCAATTTTTTTATGCCACGCCAGTTGAAATGCATAAAGGCCTCGATACTTCGGGAATACAAATGAGAACACAAATGAATCACCATACAAATGAAGCACTTGTTTTCTTGGAGTCGATTCGGGTTAAAACATGCACGTTCTCCAAACATTGAACTCAGTATCCATCACAATAAAGGGGTCCAAGAAAAATATGGATGCAATGTTGGCTGTTATAAAATATAATAGGTAACTCAATGGTAAAATGCGCAACTTCCAATTTCAGTTCCTTCTCATAATAATTGTCAAACGAAGTCAAACGCCGGATCGTCCGACTCCGGCGACGACGAGTCATCGTTATTCCCTTCCCAATTCGCCCCTCCGTCTCCGCCGAAGCCCCAACCCTACTGCCCCTGCCGAAGGGCCCGTCGTCGCCGTCCCCATAGAAGAGGTCGTTGCCATTGCCGACGTCGAGGGGCTTGCGGCAGGCGGCGCACGAGCGCTCACGGGGCGCAGGTGGGAGCGTGGACGTCGGATCGGACGACGGCAATGGGGCTGCCGCCTTCGCCGTGGGCAAGACGGGGGAGGAGGAGCTCGGAGTGGGCGATCGCTGCCGAGATCTCCATCAGGGATTTTTGCTAAAATTAGGTGTTAAGGAGATGGGTTTGGAAACGTGGGAGAGAGAGAGGAGGAGATGGTGGAGGACAATTTGGGTATTTAGGTATGCTCACTAGGAAAAACCCTCTTTTCTCAAAAGAGAGGGTGTGCGCACTAGGAAAAGTGGGCTCACTAGGAAAAAAACCTGTGCCCATCTAGAAATTCCCGGCATTGTGAGTGGTGGTGTGTCTCAACAACAATATCCAAGCTGGTTTTTAAGTTTTGGGATGCTTTTGGATATTACCATATTGGGCCGGGCTGTTAAGATAAAATCACCAGGCTTGCCGTAATATGGTCTAAAACGAAAATTTCTAAATGAGCACATCATTGGTCTTAGCGGGCATACTTCAATAAGTTTTAATAATTTACAAGATTGCCATTATTTTTTTGACAAAGTTACCTTATCTTCAACTTCCAACTCTTCCTTTCTCTACCAACAATTCCAAAGAGTCTCTCAAAAATTTTGAACCCATAAACTCAAAAGCGGAGGGGATAGACCGTGCAATCGGTTGGGGGAGCGGAAGGGTGGGTGCGGACATGGAGGCAGAGCAGAGGGCACGGTCGTGGAGTGGAGGGAGAGAGAGATTTGGGCTTTTTGGGGGAATTTCTTGAGGGTTGCGAGAGAAAATGGGTAAAATGGAAAATTTTGGTGTGCTCACTAAGAAAATCTCTCTTTTTTCAAAAGTAATGGTGCACTCACTAAGAAAGGTGAGCTCACTAAGACTAGTGGTGTGCTCGTTTAGAAATTCCCTCTGAAACTCGCCCCTTGAATCATGATTATTACTTTGCCAAGAGGACTTATTATCTGATTCTTGTATTTTATGTTTGTTATTTACATATGTACTATGTACGATCCGTTCTTCAGTGAAGGATTCTTATATAGCTATGTTTAGTTAATTTCTAATTAATGGAACGCGGAGGCTCTAGTCTGCTGTTTATGCCAAAAAAGTTGAGGAGCAGTGTTTTGTGGTAATGGAATGATAGCTATCGAGATGTGTGTTAGTCCAAGGTTTTAAATATCAGAAGGATTACTAATATGATAGTATCATATCAGATTTTGAGTAGAGGTACTCAGAACACGATAATTGCCAATATTGCAAATATGATATCATAACATGATTAGCTAATACCGATGCCAATTATGATATTTTAAACAGGCCAAAAAAAAAAGAGATTATATTTAAAACAAGGTGAAGGAAGTTGGGAACTAATTACTCTGAAGGAAACTAGAGGTTCTTTTTTATTTTGTAGAAATGCATATAAGGAAACTGTCTAGGCATATTTAAATAATATAATTTGCTGTTGCAAGACAAAGAGTGGAAAATTGTGAGGCTGGAATTGAAGATACTCTTTGCAAAATGGGCACTTTCTTATGAAGCTGTGGCCATGTTGGACACGTGTTGGGCTTGAATATTATACGTATTGTTTAGACCGTGTGGCATGCGAATAAGTCGTGCCCATGTTAACATTGCCATATCCATGCAGCAGAGAAGATAATTGAACTCGCAATTTTGTTGTTGAACATGCGGAACCATCACAACTGTAGATGTTGAAAGAGGAATGCTGCATATAGAGATATCGACTCATGCATCCTAGCTTCTGAAATTTGAAGAGCATCTAATCACATTTTGAACTTTTAAATGATGGGTAGAGATTCAGTGGTCAAGTCTCTTGCACTTTGTGGAAGCTTGTTATGTTCCATGAGAGAGTACGAGGAGGACAAATTGAATTGGGGCAAAATGTTCTCTATTTCCCTTTGGAGCACCTTAGAGGAGTCCTCTCCCCCTAACTTCTGGGCTTCTCTTATAACAGAAATTTCTACTCAATATTTAAAATAGCGATAACGATCACGTAACGTTTTGTCTCTGTTAAGTTATGTCGCATATAGCGTGACGCATAACGCACAACGTAGGTTATGCAATTTCCTATTTATTTAATTAAAAATAAATATAAAACTATATAAAATAATTTTTATAAATTCAAAAATAAATTTAAAATATCTAAAAAAAGAATATAAAACTACTTTGTAATACATAATCTATTCTAATGTTATATTAAAATTTAGAATAATTTTCATATTTATCTTCATAAATTATATTAAACCTCCAATCGTAATTCTAGTCATTAGTTAAACAAGAAAACAAGATTTTAATTTTTTATTTCAATTCCAGTTATTATCATTGCTGCAATTTATATTTTGTAATATTCAATTTATCATATTTATAATTGTTGATTTTAGTTTAGTTAAAAATTCAATACAATCAACAAGTAAGATATTTTAACAATCGGAGAGGAATTACAATAAGCGAATAAGAAAACAATTATAAATTAACAAGTTAGCAATTCCATAAGCGATTAAACATGCCAACAATTAATCAAGAAAATTACAGTAATTCGTTAATAAACAAAATAATAATCAACAACAATATAGAAATTACTAAAAAAATAATTAACAACTATATAGAAACTACTAAAAAAATTTGTAAATAACGTAAGTTAACGTAACGTTATGTAATATAACGTAAAATAACATAAAAAACGTACTGTTATGATGCACTGAGTTATTTTCAGTTGTTATGTAGCGTTGGGGTTCCGTTAGGTTACGTAACGCAATATAACGGATTTCATAACGTGTTATTTTCAACATTGTTTCTACTGTTATAACATTCCAAGCCATATGCCAATAGCATATTGTTATGCTATGGGAAATTAGACTTGTTTAAAGTTAGTGCTTGTGCATGGTCCTGGAATCTGCAACGAAACATGCAATGTTTGTTGATGCACGATCAGTCGAATGAACACAATTTCAGAAATGGACAGAAGTCCAATGCTGGCTGAACACGAATACAGAGTTTTGAGAAGTTGTTCCACCAATCTCCTTGATTATTGATTGGAGTTGAGGTTGGGAAGATCCAAGAGCTTGTTGATCAATTCACTACCTTGTAAGAGCTGCTTTAAAGATCTGCAACCATCAACAGTTTAGTGAACATGGCCAATTGCCTTGCCACCTCCAATGCTATAAAGCCTGCACGGAGACTTTTTAGAAAAGTGAGGGGCCGTAAAAGAAGTTCTGGGTCAGGACCCTTACATATAGAAACTTGAGAAGTTATATGCTTGAGAGTTGTTTGAGATTGATATACCAAGTCAGCATGTGTCGGTCCGCAGGCTAATGGCTTTATCATAAGCTATCTCTATACTGCTGCATATCGAGCCCAGGCCGATTTACCATTTTGAAAGGTGATGCTTACATACTTTATATTTGTCTGGCATGAGAGAAAGCTTCACCGTCAACGTATCTAGCTTTATTACTGTACCAAGCTCAGCTTCTCTGTTTGGATGACGGTTCCAGGATGCAGATAGTTCCAGGATGTAAGGATGAGAGTTACGTTTTGACTGAAGCCGAGAGAACAATCAAATATAGTTGCTAATTTTGATATTTGTAAATTTTCTCAGCTTTGGCAGCTGACATTTATCCTATAGTTTCGAGTGTAGCCTGGAGCTTGTAATTCAGGGATGTTTGTTCGAGATATAAATTCATTACAACATTTTACATCTTATATTGGCTGCATATCCTCAAGCAGTCAGGCAAACAAGAGAGGTAAATTTGGTCAGCCATGCTATTTGGAAGTTGATTGCATTGAATATATTTCTGCTCTCGTGCCATCAATACATAATGGTTGTTGATTTGCATTGAATAATATCTCTGCTCTGCAGTGTGATGATAGATTTGGAAGGGCAGGCATTACCTTCAACACTGATGTGAGGCACCTGTAAGATGACCATGTTGTCCTACAGGCCCCTGCTGGCTCCCGTAAGTGCTAGGCAGGTAGGCCTTTGCTTTCGTGTTGAAGGGTGAAGGCCCATAAGTCCACCAGGTTTGGTCCCACAATCCCCGAGTATTATTATGGACCCAGATTGGAAGGCCTCTTAGTTGGGCATCACGGGAAGGGTACATAAATTGACCAAGAGATTAAGGGTGTGTTTGTCAAGTTAGAAGTAGTAGAAATAAAGAAGAAATTGAAAAGTAACTTTTAAGACTGAAGTAAAAGAAAAGCGATGTTCTCGTGTTTGTTTGCTAATATATTAGAAGAAGAAAGTGTCTTCGGAAGTGAAAGAGTATTATTTAATTAATTAAATAAACATAGTTTATATTATTTTATTTATTTATTAGAGTTAAATATATAACTTTTGAAAAACAATGATGATATGCAAATAAAAAAAATATTTTTGTCTTCTTCCTTCACTTTCTAGTTCACTTCTAATCCCAACATATGAGGAAGAAAGTTTTGGAAGTGAACTGCCATATAGGTATCATCTCATCAATTAAGAAGTAACTTTTAATTTTATTCTTGAATAAACAAACACTTGAAGCAGTGGAAGTAGCCTTACTTCCACTACTTCCATTTTACTTCCAAGCAAACAAACACACCCTAAGCTCTGAGTGCGCATTATGCTCAAATTGAGTGACACCCAACAAGGTTGTGCTATTAAATTAGGACTATATTTATTTCAAAATAGTATAATAAATCATATTATGTTACGCATAATTACTCGAGGGTCAAGTTGACTAGACATCTCATCAAGGGTGTAGGGGGTGAATCTCCCCTGCCAGGAGTGCGAAGGGTGGATTCCTCAGCCTAAAAAACATATCATGTTTCTCTTCTATAAGCCGGAACAAATTTTTTGCATTACAATAATGTAGATGTCTATTTAACATGATATATGAGTACAATAATATAATCTAAAGTAATAATTTTTGATGCAATTTAAGAACAGTGGGACTAGAAACTCTTTTTTTTTTTAATCTTTGAAAAGCAAAGTGTTTATGCCCACATCTCGACTTTAGGTGGTGCAGATTTCAATAGAGATTGATACGTAGGACCTATTGCGATTTCAAAATAAAATAAAAATTATTTTATTTAGCCCATGAAAATGAGTTATCATCTTTAGATAATCATTGAATCATTTATCTCTTATAATAACCAAAATTGAAATTTTAGGAGGCTTAATTGTAAATTTGAGGATTCACGTAGTGCGGTGTTGATTTTTTTTGAAATTAGAAGAAATGGGGTTGGAATTTTTTTTTTTGGGGCTTATTTAAAAGACTTGGGAGGGATTTTCAACAATATGGGGCCCTGATTTCCCATATTGAATTTGATGTTTTATTTTCTATTCCTCTAATGTTAATCATCCTGTAACAAGACTTGACCGTATATCTGTTTTTATTATCCCATACCAATTTAGGTGTATCAACATCCGCTATATTTGGTGTTTGTTTGTTTATTAGGTTGATCAAAGCTTTCTTTTGTGTTCTTATTATTGGCTTAGTTATTTCAATCCCCGGTCTGAATCTTCTCCTGATATAATTGTCCTTAACAGAGCTTTTTGGCTTGCTTTCTAATGGGGGCAGATTCTCCCTCCATTTCCTAGCTTAAATTTTAAACCAGCCCCTTCCATGCCCTGCTTTGTAGGTTATCACATGTCAATACAGCATTACGATGTACCAGCCATAGGAATAATACATCAAAACTAGTAAAAATGACATGACCGGAGGAGTGATTGTTATACTAAGAACAACACTAGCAACACAGACAGAAAAGATAGAGAATAGAAGTATGTGATTGGGCATTGTCCCTGCATCTAAGATTGAAGGTGAGGGAATTGTTTACAATGTCAAATAAGCAGACAAAAAAATATTCGTTTTTTTAAGCAAAACGGTGAACAATGACTCCGCGTTCCCTTCCAAATCTAAAAGCAACACTGCCAAGTATTGCTTCTAGTGTATTTATCTTTAGGGTTAATTACACTCAGACTCTATGTAGTATGGAGATGTATAACTTATTATTCCTAAAGTTTTAAACTCTCACTTAGATCTTCTGAACCATGGAAAAAATATTTTCGTTTGAACTTCCCCATTAGTTTTTTTTCTGCAGTCCAAGGGGTTTAAGTGAGAGTTTTAAACTTTAGGAGTAATAAGTTATACACTCCTCATACTCTAGGGGGTCTGAGTGTAATTAACCCTTATCTTTATAAACTGTGGAAGGAATTGCACAATGTTTCCTATGGCTGGTACATCGTAATGCTGTATTGACATGAGATAACCTACAAAGTAGGGGATGGGAGGGACCAAATATGCGGTTTATATGTAGACAGGGAGAGGAAACAGTTAAACACATCTTTGTAACATGTTCATTTGCAAACCAAGTGTGGGACTTAATTAATAATGGGGAGGGATGATGGGAAATGAATTTCAAAAAATTATAAGACATATGGGAAATCCTAAAAATAAGAAGGAAAAAAACTACACAGATCGTAAAGGGATAATGTGCACTTGCATATGGTAGATTTGGTTAGAGAGAGATGATAGAGTATTTAATAAAAAAAAATTAATACTCATATATTGATTGTCATGCAAGTAATATACAATGACATGTTATTATCTACAGGTATCGACATCCTAGCCATAGGGTCCTTCTCAGCACCAGAAGCTCGTAGAGACTTGCGTTGAAGACTAGAGTTGCAACCAGATAAAAGGGATGATGCGGGTGGTTGAGACGAAGCATAGGACTAGGAGGCATTGAGCATAATAACAGGGAAGGGGCCTGAATAATTTCATGCATATAAACAATGTAATCGGTATGTGATACTCAGTAGTAGTAGTAGTAACTTTCCTATAGAGAATATTTTCTATATACTATGCACTCTTAGTTTCATTATGGCTTATTAATGAAACACGGGGGGACTATAGCCCACAGTTATCCTCAAAAAGTTCAAGTTGCCATGAAAGCCCCATTTTAAGTGAACCTCATCCTATGGACCTCGCATAATTGGTACAAATCATGATTCTTAACGGAACCACACTCGAACACAGTAGTAAGGGTGGCAAGCCTATGCATGCTATCACATTCTTTCAAGATCCATTGGCTTTTTTCTTCATATGAACCTGGACATGCAGAACTTATTTCTACCTTCAATCTTTTTATGCAATCTCCAATTTTAGAGCCATGTTAAAGAATTGCCTGCCTCTTCATCACATCATTAATGAAGTAGAGAGGAAGCTTGACTATTGGAAACAAGTAGGCATCCTTAGAACTCGCCTGCAGGTCTTCACAACATTATTAAAGTAGAGTGGAAGATATAGACAATAGCAAAAACATTGATTCAGGTCTCTATAACCATTAGGTGAACCTAAACCAATGAACTTGGCCTACTCCTATTTGAGTTGATATGTTTTTATTCAAGAGAGACCCCATGGTGCATGGGTCTGTTCTCCACTAGACAATTGATTACAGTCCTAATTGCAGGGCCTTTAGCCCCCTAAATATTAAGATATGCACTAGCTTTACTTAGCAATTTCTTGCAACATCCATCTTCATGCACTGATTTCTCCTTAACTTTGATGTGGCCTCTGCCGATTGAACGTGTAGGGCAACTTTCTTTCCTTTTCCACTTATTGAATGTATAAAGATAAAGTCATTGAGGTACGACGAGCTGAGTGGTGGCCACATTAATCCTTGAGAATTGATTGATGAAAGACTAGTAATAGTATATACCCTAAAGAGAGTCCATCCAAAAGACCCTCCCATTGATATGGTAGTAGTTTATTTGATCAAAAGCTCTATAATGACATAAAACCGAATTTGCACAAGAAATGGAAAGAGTATGCTATGTGTATATTCAAGAGGAGCCCCATTTACATTTCATCAAAAGCTATTTTTTTTTTTTTAAGTATTGCTTTGCTATCGCTTTATTGTTTTGAGTTGTTAAAAGTGATAAGGCTATTGGAGATCGACCTTTGGATTCATTAGCAAGATCTCGAAGGCAGGATTCAATAATTATTCCACTTTGTAGCTAATTGTCTTGAGATACATGGTTGGGTTGCATCAGCACAGTCAAAATAAAGAAAGTAGTGATGCTGAAAGTGATTCCTTCTTCTTTCTCTCTTTTTTGTTGGAGTGATACTGATACTGTTTCTCTTCCAATTCTCTCATACAGATCCTGATGGTGATATGTGGAAGTGAACAGTTGGTATATTGAATACTGTTGGAGTTGCCTCTTAATCCTGGAAGAAGACCAAGTTGTTTCATAGCGGAAGGGGCCCCGATACAGGGGTAATATTGTAATTCTGCCTGTACATTATTATGATTTGTGTATATATGTGTGTGTGTACGTTCTAATAGTTGCACACAAATCTCAACAATTGGTATCAGAGCCAGATTGATGTAGAACGGATCGCGGATGCATTTATGAGCCGATTCAAAAAACAAAAACAAAATAAAGGAAAGTGATGACGGCCTAGTTTAGAAACTAATGATGACGGCCCAGTTTAGAAACAAACTAGTTGTAGGCAAATTTTATTATTTTTATTTCTGTTTTTTTTTAGTTGGATTAGAATTTCCGTCTTTAAGTTGGATTAGGGTTTCCGTCTTTAAGTTGGATTAGAGTTTCATGTTTGGCTCTATAAATATGGTTGTTTTTCATTGTTGAGAGATCAGCAAATTTTATAAAATTTATATATTTCTCTTCAACTGTGAGTTTCAGAGGTGAAACTTTGTCTATCTTTTCTGAGAATAATCGTTGATTATTTTAGATCCTTTTCTACGCTAACTCGCTGCGTCAGGTGGTATCAGAGCGGTTACAGTTCAGACTACAATGGCCAGCTTAGGAAGCGGTCATGTCCAGAACGTTGTTCAGGATGTGGAAGCCTTGCGAACCAGAATAGAGGCTCAAGAGGCGGCAGTCAGAACCTTAGAGCAGAATTTTGATCAGAGATTCCAGCGTATGGAACGACGCTTTGAAGATTTGATCGACAAATTTGATGCCCTGGGAAACGATGACAACAGAAACGACAATGGTGGTAGGTTGCGACCAAGAGAAAGGAATGCTCAAGGCGAGCCTGTTAACAATCGTGGGCAACCAGCCTATGATGAATCAGATGACGAAGAAGATTTAGTGTTGAATGAAGATCGAAACAGACATACCAGACAAGGAAGAGGTGGCGGCAATGGTAGGTTTAATAATTATGATTTCGGTTATAGTGATAATGGTGATTTTAAATTAAAAGTGGATATTCCTAGTTTTAAGGGGAACTTGAATATTGAAGATTTTATTGATTGGATTGCTGAAATTGATCGATTCTTTGAGTATATGGAAATTCCACAGGAGAAAAGGGTGAAACTGGTAGCCTGTAGATTGAAGGGAGGAGCTTCTGCATGGTGGGAGAGGTTGCAGAATAGGAGATATCGGGAAGGAAAGCAGCATGTCAAAACCTGGTACAGAATGAAACAGCTTCTGCAGAGAGATTTTCTGCCACCAGATTATGAGCAGATTTTATTCCAGCAGTACCAAAGATGTCACCAGGGCCAGAAAACTGTCCATGATTATACTGCAGAATTTATGAGGTTGGCTGAAAGGAATGATTTGCGAGAGAGTGAAGGACAGCAGGTGACATGGTATTTAGATGGATTGAAACCTCAAATTAGACACAAAATTGGGGTTCAAGTATTGCGAAATTTAAATAAAGCCAAGAACATGGCTGTTAAAGCTGAACTGATGATGCAAGAGAAGGGTGGAGGCAGGTTTGATTCTAACAGGCGTTCATACGGGAATGATAATTTTCAGAAGAGTTCTGCAGACAGGACTAAATCTGTCCAGGAGTTGCAGAGTCGTAACGAGCGGAAAGATGATAAGGAGGCTGGAAAGAAAGTGGCTGTAACTAAGAAGGGTCAGAAATCAGCCAATCCTTATGCGAAACCTATGCTTGGGAAGTGTTTCAGATAACCAGCCTGGTCACAGATCTAATGAATGTCCTAACAGAAAACCAGTTAATATGATTGAAAGGGACGATAATGAAGTCTGTATGATGAGAGTGATGAGCAGGCTTATGTGATCAGAAAATTGATGCTAACGCCTAAGCAAGAGGACAACACTCAAAGACATAAGTTGTTTCGCACTAGATGTACTATTAATGGTCGTGTGTTTGATTTAATCATTGATAGCGGCAGTTGTGAGAATATCATTAGTAGAGAGGTTGTGGAGGCATTGCATTTATCTTTAGAAAAGCATCCTCATCCGTATTCTATTGGATGGATTAAAGCAGCAGAGAAAATTCATGTGAAGGAGCGTTGTAAGGTACCTTTTTCCATTGGTAAATATATGGATGAGGTATATTGTGATATTATAGATATGGATGCATGTCATCTTTTATTTAGTAGACCTTGACAATTTGATATGAATGCACAGCATGCTGGTAAAGATAATGTGTATAGTTTAGAGAAAGATGGGGTGAAGTTTACATTACTCCCTCTAAAGGCAAGCAACCGTCCTAAAGCTTCTAAAGTGGAGGGACGATCTTTCCTAACTATTACACAGACTGAACAGGAAATGGAGGATGCAGTTAGAGACTCACAGATTGTGCATGCTTTAATTGTAAAGCAAATTACAACAGTTGGTGATGAGCAGATAAATGAGGAGATGGCAAAAAATGTGAAGCCTTTGTTAGAGGAGTTTAAGGAAATTATACCAGAAGAATTACCTGATGGCTTACCTCCTATGAGGGATATCCAACACCATATTGATTTTATTCCTGAAGCTAGTTTGCCGAATCTGCCACATTATAGAATGAGTCAGAAAGAGAGTAAAATTTTGTAAGAAAAAGTACAGGAGTTATTGCAGAAGGGATATATTAGGGAGAGCATGAGTCCATGTGCTGTTCCTGCATTATTGACACCTAAGAAAGATGGAAGTTGGAGGATGTGTGTTGATAGTAGGGCGATTAATAAAATTACAATTGGGTATAAGTTTCCTATTCCTCGTTTGGAAGACATGCTAGATAGATTGAGTGGAGCACAAGTGTTCAGCAAAATTGATTTGCGAAGTGGGTATCATCAGATTCGAATTAGGCCTGGTGATGAGTGGAAGACAGCCTTCAAGACAAAAGAGGGACTTTATGAGTGGCTAGTTATGCCATTCGGGTTGTCAAATACTCCTAGTACTTTTATGCAAATCATGAACCATGTACTAAAACCTTTTATTGGCAGATTTGTTGTGGTTTATTTCGATGATATTCTGATTTATAGATCAGATGAATAGCATTTTGTGCATTTGAGGGAAGTGCTTACTGTTTTGCAAGAAAATAAATTATATGTGAATTTAAAAAAGTGCAGTTTTATGGTCAGAAAGTTGTTATTTCTTGGCTTTGTAGTTAGTGCTGAAGATATTCAAGTTGATGAGGAAAAGGTCAAGGCAATTAAGGAGTGACCAGCCCCTAAAACGGTGACCGACTTGAGGAGTTTTCTTGGATTGGCTAGTTTTTATAGAAGATTTATTCGACATTTCAGTACTGTAGCAGCTCCTCTTACTGAGTGTTTAAAGAAAGGAAAATTTCAATGGTGTGATGAAACGGAGTCGAGCTTTGCAGTGTTGAAGGAAAAGTTGTGTTCTGCCCCAGTTTTAGCATTACCAGATTTTGATAAATTGTTTGAAGTAGATTGTGATGCGAGTGGGATAGGGATTGGAGCAGTTTTATCCCAAGAACAGAGGCCTGTTGCATTCTTTAGTGAGAAATTATGTGACGCTAGACGAAATTGGAGCACTTATGATAAGGAGTTCTATTCTGTTGTGCGAGCCTTACGAACATGGGAGCATTATTAGATTGGTAGAGAATTTGTTCTGTATTCAGATTGTGATACTTTGAAACATTTAAATAACCAGACCAGAATTAGCAAAGATATGCATGCAAGGTGGGTTCAGTTTTTACAGAAATTCCCATTTAAATTGAGGCATAAGGCGGGTGTGCAAAATAAGGTAGCTGATGCATTAAGTAGGAGAGCTACTTTGTTAGTGACATTAAGTAATGAGATTGTAGGGTTCGAGCACTTGAAGGAGTTATATGAGGCGGATGAAGATTTTAAAGAGATTTGGGAAAAATGTAGTAGTAAACAGCCTTGTGCAGATTTTCACATTCATGATGGGTTCTTAATGAGAGACAATCAGTTTTGTATTCCTCAGTCTTCTTTGAGGGAGAAAATCATTCGTGATTTGCATGGTGGTGATCTAGCTGGTCATTTTGGTAGAGACAAGACTATTGCTGCTGTTAGTGAGCGATTTTATTGGCCTTATTTGCGTAGAGATGTGGGCAGACTGGTGCAAAGATACTATGTATGTCAGACAGCAAAGGGTCAATCGCAAAATATTGGATTCTACATACCTTTGCATGTTCCTGACAATATTTGGGAGGATTTGTCCATGGATTTTGTGCTTGGACTACCTCGTACTCAGCGGGGAGTCGATTCTGTTTTTGTTGTTGTTGACAGAGTTTCAAAGATGGCGCACTCTATTCCTTGCAGAAAGGTTGCAGATGCTCAAAGCATAACCAAGTTGTTCTTTAAAGAAGTTGTGCGTTTGCATGGGGTCCCAAAGTCAATTACATCTGATCGTGACAGTAAGTTCCTTAGTCATTTTTGGCGAACTCTTTGGCATATGTTCAATTCTTCTTTAAATTACAGCAGTACTGTCCATCCTCAGACAGACGGTCAAACTGAAGCCACGAATAGGACTTTGGGAAATTTGATTCGCAGCATTTGCAGAGACAAACCAAAGCAGTGGAATGTTGCATTGGCGCAGGCTGAATTTGCATACAACAGTGCTGTTCATAGGACAACCGGAAAGTCACCTTTTTCAGTTGTCTATACTAAAACGCCTCAATATGCACTGGACTTGATTCAGCTGCCTAAAGAAACAGATAATAGCATTGCAGCGAAGCATATGGCGGAGCAATAGCAATCTGTTACAGAAGAAGTCAAGCAGAAAATTGAGCAGTCTAATGCAAATTATAAGAAGGGAACAGATAGGTATCGCAGAGGTCAGATTTTTGTAGTAGGAGATCAAGTGATGGTGTTCCTCCGCAGAGAAAGATTTCCAGTTGGCAAGTATAGCAAGTTGCAGTCCAAGAAATATGGGCCATATCCAATTGAGAAGCAAAGTAATGATAATGCCTATGTTGTTGGGTTGCCTAATAGTATGGGAATATCCAAGATATTTAATGTGGCAGATATTTATCCATTCTATCCAGATGATGAACCGCTATATCCGGAAAACTCGAGGTCGAGTTTTTCTCAGGTGGGAGAGAATGATGTAGAACGGGTCGCGGATGCGTTTATGAGCCGATTCGAAAAACAAAAACAAAATAAAGGAAAGTGATGACGGCCCAGTTTAGAAACTAATGATGACGGCCCAGTTTAGAAACAAACTAGTTGTAGGCAAATTTTATTATTTTTATTTCTGTTTTTTTTTTTAGTTGGATTAGCATTTCCGTCTTTAAGTTGGATTAGAGTTTCTGTCTTTAAGTTGGATTAGGGTTTCATATTTGGGTCTATAAATATGGTTGTTTTTCATTGTTGAGAGATCAGCAAATTTTATAAAATTTATATATTTCTCTTCAACTGTGAGTTTCAGAGGTGAAACTTTGTCTATCTTTTCTGAGAATAATCGTTGATTATTTTCGATCCTTTTCTACGCTAACTCGCTGCGTCACAGATTCATATGGCGAGTTCTTTAATTGTAAAGTTCGATATGATGAAGTTCGATGGATTTGGAAATTCTGAACTATGACAGCGAAGGGTGAAAGATTTGTTGGCGCAACAAGGGATGGTGAAGGTGCTATATGGGAAGAAGCCAGAAGCTACACCAGATGCCGATTGGGAAGAGCTCCAGGTGCGAGTAGTGGGTACAATTCGGCTCTATTTGGCGGACGAGGTCATGTATCACGTTATGGATTTAGAGTCTCTGACAGAGTTTTGGCTGAAATTAGAGAGTCGCTATATGTCGAAATCCCTCACAAATAAATTACATCTGAAGCAGAGACTCTATGGGCTTGAGATGACGGAGAGGTCTTGTGAGCAGTCGCATATAGGTTGGGGAGTGGGGGGGCGTAGCCACCCGCCGTACTCATGTATTTAGTGGGGAGCTCCAGGCACGAGTAGTGGGTACAATTCGGCTCTATTTGGCGGACGAGGTCATGTATCACGTCATGGATTTAGAGTCTCTAACAGAATTTTGGCTGAAATTGGAGAGTCGCTATATGTCGAAATCCCTCACAAATAAATTACATTTGAAGCAGAGACTCTATGGGCTTGAGATGATGGAGAGGTCTTGTGAGCAGTCACATATAGGTTGGGGAGTGGGGGGGGGGGGGGGGGGGGCGTAGCCACCCGCCGTACGGTACATGGATAATATTTTAATTCTATCCGTACATCATTAGGGATTGCATATAGAATGGGAAATTCACCGGCGATAAAGGGAGTTCCTTCACCGCCGCTTAGGTAGTCCAATAAAATTATTATACGTGGCACCACTTAAGGTAACAAATAAAAAAACTCGCTTAACAGTTATTTGAGTGGCACCACGTGTCATAATATTATTGGGCCACCTAAGCGGCGGTGAAGGAACTCGCTTCACCGCTGGTAAATTTTCCGTTCACTCACACACACACACACACACATATATATATATATATATATTTATATATATATATATATATATATATATATATATATATATATATATATATATATATATATATATATATATATATATATATATATATATATATATATATATATATATATATATATATATATATATATATATATATATATATATATATTGTAATCCTATTTTTCATATTGTGGAAATTTAGCCGCCGCCCCGTGGATTTAGGCACATTGCCGAACCATGTAAAATCTCTATGTTGATTTCTTTCTTTTTTTTTTCTCTATTATTTACTATCTAATAATTGCACACAACTCTCAACAAATACTGATCCCTTTTACACAATGTATTACTTTAACTACTTCTAATTGGGTAGAGAAGCGAAGCAGGGGGTACGCTGTTAGAGCCAGCAAGTGAGAACTTGTTTCCATTGTATAAACTGTTCAACAAAAGCATTGACAGTGATGTATTTATCTGATAGATGATATCTATTGGCGATATTTGCTAATATAGTGTTACAAATCTAGTATTCGTTTTTTCTTTTTTCCGAAGAATACGATTTTATGTACTTTAAGTGTTGCATAAGCTCATATTATTATTTAGATATGAAACTTTGGTGACGTCCCCTAGTACTAGGTTAACCGAAGGAAGAAATAATTGACCCTAAAAGCAAAATACTGTACAGATTGCTGATGTGCTAATATTTATCCTATAAAAATCTCAAAGCAAAGTGCACGCCATAGCTAGTGGTACAGATTGCTGATGTACTAATCTTTATCCTATAAAAATCTCAAAGTAAAGTGCAGACCACTGCTAGTGGTTCTGAACATAAAATAGAAAGCTATCACCTGCATGAAACCAACTTTGAAACCTAAGCTAATTATGAAACCATATATGCAAAAAATCTGATTAACTTAAGAAAAACAAAGCATGCGTGCTCATCTATGAACAGAACCTTACTGTATAGCTTTGCAAGTTTGATTAGAAAGTTTAAACAAGTCCCGCACTACAACATCAAACCATCTATCAACAAAATTGGAGTCGAATAGTCATTATTTATAAGTTTCTTATAAGTTTCCCTCTGTAAAATAAGGATAAAATTGTTTTAAATCAAAGACATATCTTGAACTTGTGACCTCTGTTACTAGAAAAACACCTTTATCGACTATAATATACCTATCTCAATAATTTCACATCGGATGTAAGGTAAGAAATAAAGTAGAAGCGATTTTCGGCGAAGGCGATTTTCGGCTGCAGGTAAATGATTGAAGGCGATTTTCAGCGATCTTTGAACTCCAGGTAAGAGATCTCCAGCGAAACTCCGGCGAGATAAGAGCCTTGTATTCTTCCCTCCAGATACACTAAGCCTCTCTCAGCTCACACTTTTTCATCGGAGAGGACCACAACCCCCGGTCGCCGAACACCTCCTCCTTCCTGTTAAAAAAAAAAAAAAAAAAAAGGGGAGGGAAGGTGGGAAACAGAACCAGAGAGACCGGAGTAGAGGGTGGAGTGTATTTTTGCCTCAGGTATCTCATCATCGACAGTCAATCGGGGGCAAGGTGGGAGGCCGGAGTAGACCTTCAACCACTTCACTGACTCCGATGGATTTTGGATGGGGCTGGCTTGGTCGGGGGAAAAATCGAGATGAGGTTCCTAGTGAGGAGGACAAAAACCCTAAACACCGAAGGAAAAGCTGGTTAGAAGTGGTCAGAGAGTCGCCGGTGAAGGGGATCCATCCCTCTTCTTTCTCGGTGCTCCCTGACAAATATCCACACATCAACTGTCACAGTTCCTACTCGGGGGAAGAGGTTCTTGCGCTCCTAGCGGCTGCGAGGGGAGAAACCTCTCGACCTCTCAGGAAAGAAGATGAACTGCAGAGCAATTGGCAGCTAGTCAAATCCCGCAACACAACCAGAAAGGAACGAGCCAGTAGAGGAGGAACAAAAAGGAAATACTCTCCGGCTAGCAATCCAGCAACTGGAAGCCCAGAGGCATGTTGGATCTGCGGGAAATCGGGGCATTTCAAAGACGAATGCCCATTCATCAGGTGCAGATTCTGCAAGGTTCTGGGGCACCGAATTGGAGAATGCCCGATAGCACCAGACAGGAATGAGGGGATTCAAGGCAAACCTATCAGAAATGGGGATGGACCAAAACGAAAAGCAACAGTTCAACAAACTTCTCTTCCCCAAAATGCAAAAAAGAACCCACAACCAAAACCGGTTACCTATATCCCGCTGTCAGAATTAGCCATGACCGACAAATTGCAGCTTACCAGGACGGTAGGAGTCATATACCCAGGGAAAGGCAACCCAACGGGAATGGATATCATAAGAACTTTAAAATCCTTGGCCCTTGGATTCACAAACCACTCATGGAGATTGGATAGAAAAGGAAACAAATTTTTATCGCAATTTCCGTCAAAGGAAGGACTGGCCATTGCAGTGAGTAAACAAGTGATTGTATGCGAGACGACGGGGGCTCAATTCAAAGTTCTCGGATGGAGAGGGGATGAAGATTCCCAACATTACCTATTTCCGGTTATGGCCTGGATAGCCATTCATGGCATCCCACTACATCACTGGAACATGACTGATATAAGCAAACTACTTGCTAAATATGCCCATGTGCTGGATATCAGCGACCAAACAACCAGAAGGCTCACCCTAGACTTTGCTAGAGTCTTTGTGGGATGCGAGAATCTCGCAAAAATTCCCCGAAATTTTTATGCAGTCATGGGAGAACATCTTTGCCATATCAAAATAGAAATCACTTGTAACTTTGACGAAACAGAACATATCTCACCGGATTATCGGCTTCCGATCAATACCCCGCTAATGGTGGAGACGATAACAGCACCTGCAACCGGTGTGGTCGGTCCATCCGACCAACCGCCGTGCGGTGTGACTATTCCCCCCGCCGGTGTGCGGCGGAGCTACGCATGGAAGAGGACAGAACCCGGTTTTGGGGCCGCTGGACAAAACACAGTGGACAAAAATATGCCCTTGAGCAGTACGGATGCAAGACCGGAGCCAGAGGACCACAAAGGGAAAAACTCCCAAATCGAAAGACCAATTCCATCTAAGGCAGAGGACCAGAACCACCCTCTGGGTACAAGCCCTTGTCAGACAAGCCAACCGAAGAGAAAAGATGGCCAACAAGCAAGAGATCAGCTCCTAGGCAAGGTAGATCCAGATCTACGAAAAGATTTCTCGCAAATCGATGAGCAAGGATCCAACCTTGACATCATTAGTCGAGATCCTAGGGGTAGACTAATCTTAGACCTGTCGAAGTGGGAGCGATCTAAGGGGGCAAAGCAGGACAAATGACAGAAAAATCTTACCGAGGAGGAAGGGGAGATGCAGAGTAGAGAAGACTGGCAAGAGCTAAGACCGGAGCTCGAGAAAGGAGGAGGAAGCGACCGGTCGCATTTATTACGACTGGAGAGGGCCAAAAAGAGGTCAGATGGGTACAACCCAAGTAGAGGGAGAAGAAGGGTTTCGGAGGAGGAAGGAGGATTGGGAAAGCAACAGGAAGTGCTCATGCGAACCAAAGAAGGAAAGGAAGTCAGAAACAAATTAATGCGCGTGGAGGAGTGGGAAAAAAGGGGCGGCTCCTATTTAATGAGCACAAGACTTTTAAAGCTCTGGATTCGGATCCCAGTGCACCCAGGGGCGGAATTTCAGCCTATAGAGTCGATTCTTTATCCAGAGAGACTGACTAAGGAGACAGAGGGCCCACTCAAGAGACAAAAAATTCCAAGGGGATACAAGTGTAGCCCCAGAAATGCAAGATAATGGAGTGGAGGCCTGTTGCAAGGCCCAAATAGAAAATGAAGCCCAGACAAATTTTGTGGCCTCTAATATCGAAGGCTGTTCCAACACAAATAAATCCCAAAATGATTATTTGGACCTTATCACACATCTCAAAAATCTGGACAAGAATTTTGCCCGGGACACAATAGCAAAGCTACTAGAGAATGTGATGAAAGGAGAACAGACAAGAACCCCATAAAGACACGGCGTAGACAGGCCTCCCGTCTACCAAAGAGGGTGAGAGATAGGAAAAAACTTCAGATCCGAATAAGCAGTCAAGGCCTACCTGGAACACCTCCAGGAAAATTACTCCTACACACGCCGGATACACTTCCAGCAACAGAGACATGGAAAGAGGACGCCCCAGAACCAGCTTCTACCATGAAGGATACAAACAAAGCTTCTGATATAGAAGAGGGGACCCATCAAGGCATTCCTGTGATCACCCCAAGCAGAAGAAGCAGGAGACTGGAGGAGAAAAGGGGGGTCAGCAGTACAAAGCTGGACAAACTACACTATCAGCTGCCAAACGCAAGGCACTGATTTCAGAACTGGTCCCATGCATACCTTCCGACGAGGAGCGCATACATATATCAGAGGGATTCTCGGTAGATGATCTTGATTTACCTGACCAAACTTGATTGGCACCCTCACCTTACAAAACAACCACTCTACAAGAAGTGTTGTACTCTGGATCTGGTGTTACACTTATGTATCTTTTCTATTTTATTTCGTGCAAGCAATGTATTATGAATCACTCATTTGAAGTGATCGAACTAGTTTACTTTTGTATGGTTCTGTTAACCCCTTACTAATAGAACACGGAGGGTTTCCACCCGCCGTTTTATTTCAAAAAAGAAATAAAGTAGTTTCCAATGATTCACATGAAACCACAAAGTAATTGTAGCTATTTTATTTTAGGGGAGAAATCCATGACTAATTATAAACTATTTTAATTCATGGTATTTACCTGACTTAGTATATTTCTAAGCGAATATATTGCCGGCATTCTGCACGTGGCTAATTATAAACTATTTTAATTCATGTTATTCTTTCAGAGACTTAGCATATTTCTAAATAAATATGCTGCTGACGTTCCGCTATCCAATTTTCAGGTGGGAGACGTTATATCGATTCTCATCAAATTCTTATGTCCCTTAACACGCGACATATATCTGAGCTAGTTTATTTCATAGATCTCCGTTTTAATGCAAAGGCAAGTTTTTATTCCACAGAATGCAATATCAGAGGATCAAAGAATTCAACCCAAGACCCTGAACTTTAAAAAAATACACATTAATTTGAAACAATCAACATCAATTATGAAACATGTGAAACCTATTTTCTTGACATTGATTTACAAAGCCATCAACAATTTATTCAGACTTATTTTTTATCAAACTAGTCATGTGTACATGTTGATTCCAGTCACCAACCACTCAAAGGGACAACACTGTAGACACAAGCCATAAAGGCATATAAACCCTAGAAAAATTGCACATACAGCCATGAAATAATTAGATAGAACAAAACATATGCAACTTATGTTTTTTTTTTTTTTTTTTTTTTTTTAATACACATAAAAATCAAATGCCCTACATAAGTTGGTGGGCCCTGGAATCTCCTTCTTTTTTCTATTTTAGCAACTTTCCCTACCCTACAACACTTATTTCAAGGTGACCTGCTTCCCTTATCCTAACTTTTTCAAAAGGAAACCCCTTATCTTCAAAAGGAAAATTATGAAAAAGGACTCCTAAAAAGCTAAATGCAAAGTAAGGTAGAGACAGGTCCTCCCTTGATAATTTTCCACCGGCCATCCCGCGCAAAAAGTAATTAAAGTCTGCCTGCAAATAATAATAGTAATAATAAAAATTTAAGAAAGTTTGATTAATAGAAAATATCGGATTCTGATCTGTAAACTTACTATTTACTACTTCCGACTCTTCTGAGGAACGATGCAAAAACAATTATGAGTGCAACTCCGGCCACGAGGCCGATTATGATTGCTAGTGTCTTTCCTGCTTCCTCACTGCTATCTGTAAATAAAAATAGTGAGAAAGTTAATATACGACACGATTCAAGAAATTCTAAATAGATATGATGCCTGACCAAGTAATCTGAAAGATGTTATGAAAGATTTAATTACAAGTAATCTGCTACTATGTATGAAATAACAAATGTGACTGTTAATTTAAGGGGATTTATGAAATTTACGACAAAATTGAACTCTTGAAACCAAATTCCTCATAATTTTCTCCCCAAAAAGCCTCAGGAAGATGAAAACAATGAAGAAGAAATTATTCAGAAGAAAAGATAAAGCAAAAGGTACTCAAAAAAGTGTATCTCATAATAACAGACTTGACACTTGCCTCTCCAATGCATCATTGCAATCCAAGTTTAGTTTAAGAGCTGTTTGGTTTGCTGCAAACTTGTAGCTAAATTTTGTAGCAAACAGAAAAGTAAATTGAGTTGCAGCTCCTTTTCCCAACTCAAGTAAACAAATTATCTTATTGCAGGACACGTAGCAAAATAAAAGGTGCCCCTTCTTTTAGTAGTTTCCAAAGGAGCACACCACTTTTCCTAGTGAGCACAATATCTGGTGTATCTTAAAATATGAAAAGAAATTATTCTTTTGTTTAAAGAATGAAAAGAAAAACCTTTTTCAGAAATTATTTTTGTTTGCAGACTTGCTGGGAAAGTGATCAAGTGCTATTATACAAATGGGTGAGGGGCTTTGAAAAAAAAAAGTAAAGTGGAATAACAAGGGGAGTTTCCAAAGGAGCACACCATTTTGCGTAGTGAGCCCATTTTGCGACAGTCCGGACTTTCAATTCAAACCAAAATTACACTATCCAGTGGATTCACTATGAAAAATGGTGGGCACCTTTAGAAATTCCAAGTAACAAGCTGTCCACTAACCAGTGCTGTATGTGTGGAAGTGTTAGAAAGCTAACTCACAAGTTAAAAGATATTAAAATTCTCTGTTTCATTATGTCTTAATGTAATAAGATCAACAATACATTCATTTTCTACTCCTTATGGTAACTAACTCGTACAACATACTGAATAATTTTAGAAACGTAGTAGAAAATGAGGTTTGAATTGATTTGATCACTAAAAATGTGATCCACATTTCTACAAATATGATATTGATTTCGATTGTTAGTACTTACCATCCAACTCATGTCCATAGGATACAGGACCATAATGGCGTTGGGAGCAAAGGTAGTTTTTCGTTCAAAATTTTAAAATTAGCAAATAATTGTCAATTTCGGAGAGTAGTATCGAATTGAAGTCTTTTCGACATAATGTGCGAGTTAATTGCATGAGCGAACAAATTTGTCGCTTTCTACAGTTAAGTCTCCCATCATGTATCATTTGTTCTTTAGCTCTAATAAAATGTTTCGATAGCAATATCATAGAGACAAGTCTTTTCCTTTCTAAGTGAAAATATTGGACCCAAAGCCACCTAATCAAATTATGCAATGTGCATTTGTTAACTCAACTAAAGTTTTACGCTAGTAGTCTTCACATAAGTCAAATGTATATCCATCCAACTACTTGCTCACTCGACTATTAAGGCTCTTACTTCATCTCAAGGATTGATATGCTGTTATATTCTTTAGACTATCTAGTTATTAAACTAAAACATAAAATAAAGATCAATATTATATAAAAGAAATCTCATAAACTATTTGGATGTGCCCCCACACTAACTAGTTAGATGAATTTATCTAGGAATACAATGGTTTCAGTCCTTTGCCAGTTAATTTATCATGAATTTTATCTTCTCACAAAAGGAATATTCTAGTTTGCGATAGTATCTGTAGTTTGGATATTGTTGATGGTAGCCTAGCTCAACTCGGGAAAATTCTACCTTTATCTCTACGCTAACTTTTAATTTTAAATCATTCAATGTTTACTTCATATGTCCATTTTTTTTTTTGTCTTTTTATTTCCATTCCATTTTATTTTGGTCGGATAATATCTGACCCAACTGAAACTTTGTAGGTATTGATGTCCGGTATTCAACAGTGAGTTGTGAAAGAACAGTTTAGTCAAAAAAAATAATGACGAACTTGTAATTTTTTTGAAAGTTTCCAAGTTGTGTGGGGGTGTGAGGAGCAAAGTGGTGTGCGTGAATAAGTAGATTCCAATTTCACCCCTTGAAGAAAAGAAAAGAGAGAGAAAAATAAAATAACTAGAACCACCACATACCATAGCCAATCATATATCACATTATCATTATATCATACATACATGTAAATATACAAAATCTCAAGTCTGCAAACAAAGCCATTAGACTAGTAATGATGCCACACAATCATAAGCAAAATCCTCAAACAAAAAGCCTAGCAATCATCAAGCTACAGCACCCACCCAAGCATCAATGAAAGCAGGGAGTACAACCACCACCGGTGATCATAAATTAGCTTACCGTTGTCATGGCGATAGCCGTCCGATGACGAAGATGATGAGGAGGAAGAAGAATAGACCCCACCACCGGAATAGTACTTGGCGAAGCACTTGCCGAGGTACACGTCCCCAGAGACTGCGTCCCCGCACTGGCTCTTGACCTGGTTCACAGCATTCGATATGCAATCCGAGCAGTCCTTTGCGCTGAGGTCCCCCACGCACTGCGCCGCCGCCTGCACGTACCCGGCCGCCCCGACCCTGTACGTGCCGCCCGTGCCCCCCGACGACACGATGGTCGAGAGCGCATCGTCACGCATTCCAGCGAGATTTGCATCGTACCTGAAATTGAGAGGAGCTGTTAGCATGCCCCGATAAGCGATAAATATGTACAGATGCATGCGACTATACCCGCTGGGCGGGGCAGGCCCGCACTTCTTGTAGAGGAGGTTGGTCTCTTCCTTGCCGATGAAGGACTGGCTGTCGTACCGGAGGAAGCAGCCGTCGAGCTGGAGGGCGGCACCGGAGGATGACGGGCAGAGAGGGGAGAGATGGGTGAGGGCAGAGCGGATGCAGGACTGGCAGGCGGAGGTGTCGAGGTCGCCGCGGCACTGGTAGACGCCGTAGGCGGGGGCTGAGGAGGAGGCAGTGTTGGAGGTGAACTTGCCGTAGAGGGAGTTTGAAGCGGCGTTGGCGAAGGAGGACAGGAGGGATTCCACGTTGACCTGGTAGGCCGAGCCCTCGTCGTACTTGGCCTGGGTGCAGCCGGCGTAGACAAACGAGTCGGCATCGGCGTCGGCTTGGGAGGCGATGGAGGCAAATATGAGGAAGAGGAGGATAGAAAGCTTGGCCATGTTGGGTATAGAGACGATAGTGTTTGGTTTGTGGCTGTGAGAGAGACTAAGAGAGAGACTTTGAGAAGGTTGGGTAGAGCTGAGTGAGAGAGAGAGAGAGAGAGGAGAATTTGGACCATTCTTATTAAGAATGAGAAAAATAGAAATGAAGCAGCTTAGCTGAGCAGCAGTTTATTTTCCCCGTCTCTAATACAAATTTTTCAAAAAAAAAATTTGGATTATGATCTCGACTCTTTAGAGTTCACTCATATCATCAAGTTTGATACAAATTTTACAGTTTTTAATGAATAACATTTTATATTTACTTGATAAAAGTGTAAATAAATTTCAAATTTGTGAAATTTAATCTTATTAAAGTTAAGCAAGTTGAGATTTTAATTCTAAAAAAAAATTGAAGAAAAATAATTGGATTACTAATTTTTGATCTCTTCTTATAATATAAATGTATAAAAGAGAATTTTGATCCTTCAAGTTGGTTATAGCTGAGATTTATGTAGGGGTGCTTTTTCAAGTTGGAGACTTGTGAAGGGGAATTAGGGAGACTTACTGTATCTTTGAGCTTCAATTGGGATGACTTGGGGGAAGTGCAAAAAGCTCTACAATATATCCTGCTAAAAGTGCAGCTAGACCGACTGTGTGATGTAAGTCCCTCGCGACTTGGACGGACGCGCAAACATATACTTGTGATGGGAGAGGTCCCAAGTTTCAGTTCAGATTGTGGATGTGTTTACCGGTAATAGGGATTAAGTTTGGGAGTTTCGAATTTGGATTTGACGGATTTTGACCAAAGGAAGCTTGCGGTTGTTTTTGTATCATGTCATCGAAGAAGTTTTTATTGTATCATATTATGCACGATAGGAGTTCTTCGTTACTCATATTTTTAATGTTTATCTGAATAAAGAAGCCGAGTTTCTTATTTCCAACTCAATAGTAACATAAAGAAAATCATAAAATCAATAAAATAGTTTAACCAAAAATGATTTTAGAGAAAGAGTCAGCCCCTACATGTGGATGGTTACTATGTGTCCTTCCATGCCAAGGGACCACAGAACAAACTGGAGGTATCAGAATAATTCGAAGTTTGTTCTACGCATAACGCACGCTTTCTGAAATTCGTGTATCAGACATTATTCGATTGGTATTTTCCAGCGTTTCAATCTTCTCAAACTCTTTCTACAAATTTTTGTGATATATATATATATACAGTTTCTGACTGCAACATGAGCTTCTCCATCCGATGAAATTACATGAATTTGTGTCTTGTTGCCTTCATGTTTGTTTGGGTTCTTTCCGGAAATTTTGCTTTACAGAGATTCGACATTTCAACCCCCCCTTCTCTTTTCACGCTTTATGGCATCCTTATATCCTGTCCGGCTGGTGAGGACCAGGTTCATGTGATGCACATAGAATTATCGAATTCTAGCTAGTTTTAGGGTACAATGATGGATGATATCAATTGATTTGTTACACATGACGCATGTACTGGTCACAGAGTTCAAATTTCCCTGTTATGTGCAGTTCTCTGATCAGTTGAACAAGGAAGTACTCATCCACCTTACAATTTCATTTCCATTGAATTAATTTCGATGGTATGTGTTAGCAGTTCATCAAGAACATTGAGTATCCGCGTTTAATTTAGATTCACTCTTCGAGTGCAAATATATCTGAATGCGCCCCTCTCCCAGCTTCTGTAGTAGTTACATGTCATTCTTTCATGTCAGCCATTTCAGTTTTATCATCGAGCAATTTGTAATCCATTTTAGAGGATCTTCATTGAGCAGTCTAAAGATATCCAAGAAGAAACCACTTCAGCTTGGATACTAGTATACAAGCAACAAGAGGAGAATGCCAATGCAATCAAGCTGAAATAGAAGAATGTTTCACTCAAGCAAATCGGAACTAAGAAAAAGCGAGGAAAAATTATAATTTTATAGAATTGAGGATTACAAGAGATAGAATACTCATTTCCTCTCAAACAATATGAAAACTCAGTTTAGTTATTGTAATTGTTCGATAAGAATCTCGCCTTTCATTTGAGTTTGGAGACATGTGACGGTGGAAATCAAGCCAGAGCGACTCTTTGGCTCTGTAGACGATCCAACAGTAACTTTGACACAGAGATTACAAGGAAAATCACAAAAGAGGAGAGATTTGCTACAGGAGTACTGCAGAAATATAGTATAAAATGCTTCACAGCACTATGAGTTTTCTCCTCAACGAGCTTTGTTAAGTTAGTCCATTGTGAGTATAGTGTCACATCGGATCGGATAAAGAAAGTCTATGGGTTTAAATACAAAGTTGGGGTCTTGGCCTAATGGCTTAAGCTTTTGGGTCAAGTTGGTTCTCAGCTTTGTGTTTAGGCTCATCATGCTCCCCGTTGGACTTGACGTTCTCCCCAACAATTGGTATCAGAGCTCAGGTTCGGCCAAGTTGTCGTCGGGTCAATGGGCCAGGTTATGGCCTAAGGGGAGTGAAGCCGATGTTTGAAACCCGAATTGGTCGATTTAACGTTAGGTTTGATTTCCCACGTGTCGGGTCTCCACCATCGCTCAGGTTCGGCCAAGTTGTTATCGGATCAATGGGCTATGTTATGACCTAAGGGGGAGTAAAGCCGATATTTGAAGCCCGAATTGATCGATTTAACTTTGGGTTTGATTTCTCACGTGTCGGGTCTCCACGTGGATGGTTGCCAAAGTTAAGTTGGTTGGCCCACGTGTCTGCCTCCACGTGGATGGTTGTCAAAGTTAAGTTGGTATACTCACATTGAAGGGGGAGATTGTTAAGTTAGTTCATTGTGAGTATAGTTCCATATCGGATAGGATAAAGAAAGTTTATGGGTTTAAATACAAAGTTGGGGTCTTAGCCTAATGGCTTAAGTTTTTGGATCAAGTTGGTTCTCAGCTTTATATTTAGGCCCATCATGCTCCCCGTTGGACCCGACGTTCTCCCCAACAATTGGTATCAGAGCCAGGTTCGGCCAAATTGTCGTCGGGTCAATGAGCCAGGTTATGGCCTAAGGGGGAGTGAAGCCGATGTTTGAAATCCGAATTGGTCGATTTAACTGTGGGTTTGATTTCCCACGTGTCGGGTCTCCACCATCGCTCAGGTTCGGCCAAGTTGTCGTCGGATCAATGGGCCAGGTTATGGCTTAAGGGGGAATAAAGCCAATGTTTGAAGCCCGAATTGATCGATTTAACTTTGGGTTTGATTTCCCACGTGTCGGGTCTCCACGTGGATGGTTGCCAAAGTTAAGTTGGTTGGGTTTTCCACGTGTCTGCCTCCATGTGAATGGTTGCCAAAGTTAAGTTGGTATACTCAAATTGAAGGGGGAGATTGTTAAGTTAGTTCATTGTGAGTATAGTTCCATATCGGATAAGATAAAGAAAGTTTATGGGTTTAAATACAAAGTTGGGGTCTTAGCCTAATGGCTTAAGTTTTTGGGTCAAGTTGGTTCTCAGCTTTGTATTTAGGCCCATCATGCTCCCCGTTGGATCCGACGTTCTCCCCAACAATTGGTATCAGAGCCAGGTTCGGCCAAATTGTCGTCGGGTCAATGGGCCAGGTTATAGCTTAAGGGGGAGTGAAACCGATGTTTGAAGCCCGAATTGGTCGAGTTAACTTTGGGTTTGATTTCCCACGTGTCGGGTCTCCACGTGGATGGTTGCAAAAGTTAAGATGGTCGGGTTAACTTTGGGTTTGGTTTCCCACGTGTCTGCCTCCACGTGGATGGTTGCCAAAGTTAAGTTGTAATGTTGGACCCGACGTTCTCTCCAACAAGTGGTATCAGAGCCAGGTTCGACCTTGGCAAATTGTTGGAAAATGGCAGAAGGTTCTTCGTCTACACCAGCTAAGCTTACTCTGACTAATGCAAAGTTTGAAGTTGAGAAGTTTGATGGCCGCAACAACTTCGGTATGTGGCAGTGCGAAGTCTTGGATATTCTTTATCAGTAAGAGTTGGATGTTGCTCTGGAAGATAAGAAGTCAGAGAAGATGACCGATAAAGAATGGGAAAAAATTAATCGCCAAGCATGTGGTACTATCCGATCTTATCTCACAAGGTAACAAAAATATCCTTTCATGAAAGAGACATCTGCAAGTAAGATGTGGAATGAGCTGGAGAACAAGTTTATGAAGAAGAGCAGTGAGAATCGGCTCTATTTGAAGAAGAAATTGTTCCGCTTCCAATATCAACCAGGTACATCTATTAACAATCACATTGCTGCTTTTAATAAATTAATAGCAGATTTGTTAAATTTGGATGTGACTGTTGAAGATGAAGATCAGGCTTTATTATTGTTGGCTTCTCTTCCTGATGAGTTTGATCACTTTGTCACTACTCTCCTTCGTGGTAAGGATAAGGTGACTTTTGATGAGATATACAATGCATTGTACAATTCTGAGATCAGAAAGAAAGATCAGAAAGAGCATGGGTATAATACAGCTGAGGTGTATACTGCCAGAGGCGATCTCAAAATCGTAAATCCAATCAGAGAGGCAGATCCCAATCAAGAGGTAAACCTGATAAAGATGAATGTGCTTTTTGTCATAAAAAGGGCATTGGAAGAAAGATTGTCCAAAGTTGAAGAAGAAAGATAAGGGAAAGGCTGATTCTGATGTATATGTAGCCAAGTGTGAAGATGATGATTCAGATTTTGCACTGGTTGGTCTACCTTCAGTTTCTCATTTTGATGAGTGGATTTTAGATTCTGGATGCACCTACCATATGTATCCTCACAAGGAGTGGTTCTTCAATTTTGAAGAGTTTGATGGAGGAACTGTTTTTATGGGCAACGACAGCTCTTGCAAGACAATTGGGATAGGTTCAATCCGTTTAAAGAATCATGATGGATCAATCAGAGTTTTTACAGATGTTCGATATGTACCAGATTTAAAGAAGAATCTCATCTCTTTGGGAGAATTAGAAGCAAAAGATTTCACTATATCTATCCGAGATGGAGTTCTCAGAGTCACTTCAGGCGCACTTGTGGTAATGAAAGGTACGAGGAAGAATAACTTATACTACTTTCAGGGTAGTACAGTTATTGGATCAGTAGCTACAACCTCTGAAGAGGATACAGATGCAGAAACATCCATATTGTGGCACATGCGACTTGGTCATGTAGGTATGGGAGTTTTGCAAAATTTAGTGAAGAAAGACTTACTAAAATGTGCAAAAACTGGTAAATTAGATTTTTGTGAGTATTGTATCATGGGAAAAAAGACAAGAGTAAAGTTTGACACTGCTATCCATAATACTGAAGGAATTTTGGACTATATTCACTCTGATGTTTGGGGTCCTACTAGAACACCTTCTTTGGGAGGTATGCATTAGTTTGTTACTTTTGTTGATGATTACTCTAGAAGAGTTTGGGTGTATTTGATGAAAACTAAAGATGACGTATTGAGAATTTTTCTAAAATGGAAAAAAATGATTGAGACTCAGACAGGCAGAAAGATAAAGAAGCTTAGATCAGATAACGGTGGTGAGTATAAAAGTGATCCGTTTCTGAAAGTTTGCCAAGATGAAGGTATTGTTCGACACTTCACCAATACAGATTCACCACAACAAAATGGGGTGGCAGAACGCATGAACAGGACTTTGCTGGAGAAAGTTCGATGTATGTTGCTTAATGCTGGGTTAAGTAAGGGATTTTGGGCTGAGGCAGTGACTTATGCATGTCATCTCATTAATCGATTACCATCAGCTGCGATTGAAGGTAAGACACCGATTGAGGTATGGTCTGAAAAACCTGCTTATGATTATGATTCCTTACATGTGTTTGGTTCCACTGCTTATTATCATGTAAAGGAGTCTAAGTTGGATCCAAGAGCTAAGAAATCATTGTTCATGGGAATAAGCTCGGGAGTGAAAGGATATCGTCTTTGGTGTCCAAATTCAAAGAAAATTACTTTTAGCAGGGATGTTACCTTTAATGAATCTGTCATATTGAAAAAGGTGACACTTAGTAATTCTGGAAAAGAAAAGAAGACCACTAATATTCAGCAGCAGGTGGAGAGTGCTCCGCAACAGGTGGAGTTTGAAAAAGCTAGATTTGACCCAGTTTATATCGACAGTCCAATGGCAGAGAAGGATGTCGAAGAAAAAGAAGAAGAGCTTTTAACCCAAGAACTTCCACAGCAAGCAAGCTCAATTGCACATAACAGGCCACGTCGAGAAATTAAGAAACCTGCTCGTTTCCTTGATACAGTGGTGACCTATGCACTTCCTGTTATAGATGATTCCTTCCACCTATAGAGAAGCAATTAGAAGTTCAGAAGATAAAAAGTGGAAGAGAGCAATGGATGAAGAGATGCAGTCTTTTCAGAAGAATCAAACTTGGGAGTTAGCTCAACTACCTAAAGATAAGAAGGCAATAGGGTGCAAATAGGTATTTACAAAGAAAGAAGGATTTTCTGACAAAAATGATGTTCGCTACAAGGCAATATTAGTGGCGAAAGGCTACGCTCAGAAGGAAGGAGTTGATTATAATGAGGTATTTTCTCCAGTCGTTAAACATTCTTTTATTTGGATTATGTTAGGCTTAGTAGCACAGTTTGATTTGGAACTAGTTCAACTTGATGTGAAAACCGCGTTTTTACACGGTGATTTGGAAGAGGAAATCTATATGACTCAGCCAGATGGATTCAAGGTTGCTGAAAAAGAAAATTGGGTTTGCAAATTGAATAAATCATTGTATGGATTGAAGCAATCTCCGAGACAGTGGTACAAGCGATTTGATCAATTTATGATAAGTTTAAAGTACACTAGAAGTAAATTTGATCACTGTGTGTATTTTTGCAAGCTACATGATAAGTCATTCATTTATCTACTCTTGTATGTGGATGATATGTTAATAGCTTCAAAGAGCCAAGAAGAGATTGAAATGTTAAACGCTCAGTTGAATCAAGAGTTTGAAATGAAAGATTTGGGTGAAGCTAAAAGGATTCTCGGCATGGAGATAAGCAGAGATCGAAAGAGAGGAAAGGTTTGGTTGTCTCAGAAACAATATCTGAAGAAAATACTACAGCGTTTTGGCATGACAGAATAATCAAAACCTGTGAGTATCCCACTTGCTTCTCATTTCAAGTTAAGTGCAAGTTTATCTCCTAGCACAGATGAGGAACGTGAGTATATGTCGAAGGTTCCTTATTCAAATGCAGTTGGTAGCTTAATGTACGCTATGGTGTGTACGAGACTTGACATTTCACAAGCAGTTGGCATTGTGAGTAGGTATGCATGATCCTGGAAAAGAACACTGGCAGGCTGTGAAATGGATTTTACGATATCTTCTGAATACCGTAAATGTTAGTTTGGTATTTGAGTGTGATGATACTCTTGGTCAGTATATGCTTGGATATGTTGATTCTGATTACGCAGGTGATTTGGATAAACGTCGATCAACTACTGGTTATGTGTTTACTCTCGCTAAAGCACCAGTAAGTTGGAGGTCTACTTTGCAGTCCACGGTTGCTCTGTCTACTACATAAGCAGAATATATGGTAGTTACTGAGGCTGTAAAGGAGGCAATTTGGTTACATGGGTTGCTTGAAGATTTGGGGATTATTCAGAAACAGATTATTGTGTATTGTGACAGCTAGAGTGCAATTCACTTAGCAAAGAACCAAGTCTATCATGCACGGACAAAGCATATCGACGTCAGGTATCATTTTGTGCGGGAAATTATTGAAGATGAGAAGATACTACTTCATAAGATTGGAACTGCAGAGAATCCCGTTGATGTGATGACCAAGGTAGTGATTTTGACCAAATTCAAGTATTGTTTGGATTTGCTCAATATTTTGGCAGTTTGAAGATTTTCATTTGGAGGCGCTTACGATGTGGGTCATATTCGCCAAGGTGGAGATTGTTGAATTTGGGTGGCTCTTTTAGTCCCACATCGGCTGGGTGCTAAAAAGATACCACCCATGAGTCCTATAAATAGGGCCTTGTGTTTTTGGTTTTGAGTATCCAAAATAATTAGTTATTATATAAAACTGTTCTGAGAAAATAGATTTTATTTTGGAAAGTTTTCAAATCTGAAAAATTCGAAGTTGTAATTTTGGATTTTTGGATTTTGGAAAAATTCTCTAATTCTTGGGAAACTTTCCAATTTACCAGAGATCTTTGTAAATTTGAAACTTTGGTGATAGTGGATTGATTGTTGGCGCCCGAGGACATAGGTAACATTTACCGAATCTCGTTAAATTTTGTGTCTTCTCTTATTTTTGCATTAGTTCTTGTGTGACACTATTTTGGGTGCCTATTTGTGTGGGCAAGATATCTGTATGCTCCCCGTTGGACCCGACGTTCTCCCCAACAAGTGGTATCAGACCCAGGTTCGACCTTGGCAAATTATTGAAAAATGGCAGAAGGTTCTTCGTCTACACCGGCTAAACTTACTCTGACTAATGCAAAGTTTGAAGTTGAGAAGTTTGATGGCCGCAACAACTTCGGTATGTGGCAGTGCGAAGTCTTGGATATTCTTTATCAGTAAGAGTTGGATGTTGCTCTGAAAGATAAGAAGTCAGAGAAGATGACCGATAAAGAATAGGAAAAAATTAATCGCCAAGCATGTGGTATTATCCGATCTTGTCTCACAAGGGAACAAAAATATTCTTTCATAAAAGAGACATCTGCAAGTAAGATGTGGAATGAGCTAGAGAACAAATTTATGAAGAAGAGTAGTGAGAATCGGCTCTATTTGAAGAAGAAATTGTTCCGCTTCCAATATCAACCAGGTACATCTATTAACAATCACATTGCTGCTTTTAATAAATTAATAACAGATTTGTTAACAATGAACTAACTTATCAAGCTTGATATGAAAGCTCTCTTCTCTGAATGCATAATAGAGTTTTGGTGAAGAAGCAAAAATCTTGTTGATGTGAACATCTTGCTCTCGGTGGCTCCTTAGGGACTTTCTTCGATAGTTGAAATATTTTTAGATCCCCTCAAAGTTGGATATAATAGGGTATTTATAGTTTTTCATGGATCTTCTGGTCCTTCAATTAATCTTAGTCTTTGAGGTGAATCTAATCCTAATTTGAACCATCCAGAGACTCCTTCTAAGTATATGATAGTTGAAAACAATCCTAACTCAATGTGAAATCAATTTTTCAACTCAGTAATCCGAAAATCTGCATCCAAACCCATATTGGGCTATTGGTTTAACCTACCACCAATGGCAGGTAAGTTTCCATCGATGGTGGGTAAGTTGCCATCAATACAAGCTTAACTGTCATCGATGGTGATAGCAAACCAAACAGCAAAGGTTCGCTCAGTTTGATAGGCTATCGATGGCCACTGATGTCTAGGAGTGGCCATTGATGGCTCCTCTCTTGAGCCAGCAGTGCAGCTCTTCAAAAAAGACTTCATAACTTTTTACTGCAATGTTCAATTGAGCTGATTCAAAAACCATTAGAAAGGTGACTCAGAGCTATATAACTTCTCCTAACAGAGATTTTCAGTTTAATATGTTTTATGATCAAAACGAGACTTGAAATCTATGTCCTATCCATGATATCCAATCTTTATTGTTTAGTACCTATAAGATCACCTTCAAAGTTTTCAAAACGATTTGCTATGAATTCTTGAATACTTTGAACTCTTCAAGTTGTGTTATAATAATTGGAGTACCTTGATCTTGTGTTTGTTTATCTCAAGTGATTATGTGCACCAAGCTGCCCTTCATACTACAAGCTATGATATGCACGAAACTAACCATAATAGCACAAGATATGATATGCGCCAAGCTAGCCTTGGTAACACAAGATGCAATCGTTTGAATCATGACTATAATGGTATCCAACGTCAAATGTAGGGATAAATCCATTTTTGATAAAGGTTTATTGTTGAAAATGGCAATTTCTTTGCAAGAGATGTACTGTTAGATGGTGCAATGGAACTTATAATGCCTCCTATCTGAAATTGGTATAGCAGAGTGCTGGCAATATATTCGTATAGAAATATACTAAGTTTTAGGTAGAATGCCATGAATTAAAATAGTTTATAATTAGCCACGAATTCCTTCCCAAAAAAGGCTAGTTACAATTACTTTTATGGCTTCATAAGAATCATTATAAACTACTCTATCTTTTATTTCATATCTGATATAGAATTATTGAAATAGGGGTATTACATTCTCCCTTTTAGGACTTGATGTTCTCGTCAGAGTACTCAGTAACACGTTAATACTTTACAAGGCGATGCGAAATTCTAGAGGTGACCCTACGGATTCTAGAGTTGGCTCTCTACGGATTCAAGTGGTGGCCCCCTCTTTTTTGTGTGGTACATAGTTCCGAGTAGCATTTAGTTCCATATGACACTTAGTTCCACATGCTTTCGATTGGTATTTGGTTTGATATACTTGTAACGCACCCCACCCAGAATTTGTGTAGTAAAATGCCGGCAATATATTCGCATAGGAATATGCTAAGTTTTCGGTAGAATGCTATGAATTAAAATAGTTTTTAATTAGCTACGGATTTCTCCTCTAAAAAGGCTAGCTATGATTAATTTATGGCTTCATAGAAATTATTATAAATTACTCTATCTCTTGTCTTATATCCGATTTAGGGCTATTGAGTTAGGAGTATTATGCTGTAATGACCTGCTACCTGAAACGATGGATAACCAAGTCGCTCGGCAATGCATTCGTAAAATACGCTGAGCCTCAATATAATATCAGTAATTGCCATAGTTAAATACATAATAATATTTTAAAGAGAAATATAACTTTTATTCAGGGATAAATTTGGATTACAATGGATAATATTGGAAATAAAGATAGAGAAATAATTAAGGGCAAAGATAATATTTTAATAGCGAAAGTAATTTAAAATAACAACAGATTGAAAGGAAAGAACGGTAATATGCCACTTCCGCTACTCCATCAAATTCTCAAATTACTCCATTGTATCTATCTCAAAATCTGGATATGCATATCTAGGTTATCAGATCCCGATCAAATAAAAGAAAATAATACTAATATGAAACAATAAAGAGTAAGACTAACTGAAATAGATATGAATAATGCATATGAATGTAAAATATAGGCTATGAATTAATTTATTAACTAAGTTCTTTATAACGTTTATTCTTATTATAATTGTGCTTTAGTTTGCCTGTTAAATATTTCAATTAAGGTGTCATAATTATTGGAGAATCCAACTTATATTCTATATCTGTGTTTCGATTGTCTCTCATATAGACCCAGAAAAATGGTCACATGATTGTCCGGAGCTGACTCGAAACTACACAATAACAATAGTAGTATTATAATGTGATCTAGCTAATTACCATACACCCAGAAATTAGTGTACAACTTAACAGTATAACCAAAACATAATATTTACATCAATTAGTGTCTCCCCCAACCCAGTATTGTTTACAGTTGTTAAAATCGTGTCAAATCCAGTATATTACATTTCCAATCAATATGATTTTGATTCAGTTCGAGTTAAAGCATTGTTCAAGTTCATTATAGTTTAATGACTCTCATATAGATATTTTCAATTGTAACATGTTACCAAAATTCAACCACTAATTTTTATGGATGTCTAACTGCATATTATAATGACATACGGTCAGAAAAGAGCAAAAAAGTGGGAGGTTTTCCGTGCAAATACGTCCCTTAATTAAATAACTAATTTCTTTTACAACTCTTTTTTTGTAGACACCGTTGGCATATAATATTACAATCATTATCACTATAAATTAACATTCCGATTTATTATTGGTTTAATCATTAGTCAATATTTTGATTTATATTTCATTTGAATAAAATTTTGAGATTGTCATATTTCATGTACTTAAATAACAACTAACTATAATAACATGTTCAAATGAGGAATGTAAAATGAGAGTATGATATTTTTGGAAATAAAATCATACTTTATTTAAACAGTTCTTGTTAAATAAAACAACACTTTATAGTTTGAACATGCATAAACAATTCTATTTTTTTAAAAAATTAAATATAAATTATTCATATCTAATAGGAATAGTGATGAGTAAGTTCGTGAAGCAGAAGCAAATAGACGATCACTATTTTTTTTTCAACCTTATATTTATTATTTAGGTTGCTTTTCGCTATTAAATTTTACTTTTATATGTTGTTATTTCTCTATCCTTATTTCCATCATTATCTAATGTCAAATACATCCATCGAATAAAAATTCTATTTTACTTTTATTTAAATGTGGCAATGATTGATATTGTACTAAGACTTAGTGTATTTTACGAATATGTTGCCGAACAACTCGGCTATCCATTGCTCCGGATAGCGGACCATTACAAAACTTGAGTTAGCAGAGGTTTAATGTTAGCATGCAAGAAATTTGCTATGCGTGTTGTTAATATAGCATAAACATAGGTAGTTCGAAAAAGGTGTATTGTTAAATATATCGAATAATAAAGAGCTTATCAGAGGTGTAATATTAAACATATTAAGAGATTTGCTTTGATTTTACAGAGGTGGAATGTTCAATATATCGAATGTTTGCAAGAGGGGTAATGTTGATGGTGCAAAGTAAGTGAAGCCATTGGCTGTTGAACATATCAAGGGGATTGCAAGGGACTAATGTTGAACATTAAAAAAGAGATTGGTTCGACAAATATGTGATGTTGAACTTGTGTAATGCCCCAAACTATATCCAAAAGTTTGACAGTATTTTTTTTTGGGTGAGACATTACCGATGGGTACCTGAAAATTGGGTTCACGAGGCCTTTATAATAAAAAAAACCACGCAATTAGATTGCACAAATAAGAAGAAATTAAATTGCTACAATATAAAAATATTATATTAAATTATTTAAAACAATTCTAAAAAGATTACAACATATATGATTGCAAGGAACGTTGTCTGCAATAGATATATTACAATAAGGAAGGAAAACATGTTGAACTGTAGGAATACAAGTGAAGACTAAAGACCATGGTTTCAATACAACGGATTATTATTGAATAAGATGTCTCTAACAATCTACTAGGTTTCTTACTCTTCGAAGGAAGGATATTTAACTAGCGGTGCTTCTTGAAGTTTCTAACATTTGGATATGTGGAGATAACTAAGGGGTCAGACCCGGTAAGAAATAAAATCGTACACGTGATATAAACTAATAATAAGAGAAAATTATTAAAGAGAATAACATATATGAAAACTGAAAATACCTACGTGCAGATTATGATAGGATGGTCATTAAAAGGCATGACATAATAAACAAACACATAATATCAATGCAATGCAAGATACAAAATCATGTATAATGGGACATAGTGATGAGCATCATATATTATATTTATATCCCTCATGATTTTATATTTTTATATGTAAATAATGCTACTCGGGTACATTTAGTGTGTTTTTCAAGTAAATGCTAGTGCTACAAGGATTTGGCATGAAATCCTTAAAAAATCGGAAAAACAAGTCCAGAAAGAGGAAAAGAGAAGAAAACTACAGAAACACAAATTTAGAAACCATCAAAGTAGAATCCAGTCTTGAACATGAGAAGAGAAGAACCAAAAGATCAAAACCAGAAGTTGAAAGCCAAATTCAAAGATTTTGCCGCAAAATAGTGGCAATTGTCGTTATTTAGTGAGAAAATGGGGCCCCTAGGTCCCAAGCAAAAGTGTGTTGACTCATATGACCATGCTATTTGGAAGTCAATGCTATTACTTGATGGCAAAAGTAATGAGTCTGTATCTGAAAATTTTATGAGAGCTTTATTGTAATTTTGTAGTTTTTTTCGTGATTGGATTAGGGTTTTGAGGTCCCGAGGCCTATGTACTGCCCGTGTCTTTATAAATTAGAGTTTCCTATGCATTATTGAGATTAATAAAATTAGAGGAATATGGAGATATATCAAAGACAAAAAAAGTCACCTCAGATGTCCATATTATAGTTATGGCTGTCTCAGAACAAAACCAATACTTTCCTTAAACAATGCCGTTGAAACAAAGTAATCAGTATATATCGTAAGAATAAAAAAAACGTGAAACTAGTTCTGCCAATCAAATGGCAGTTAAAGATATCATCTTCCATACTTCATTTTTTTTCATACATGGGCAAACATGTGGCATAGAATGAACAAGATACATCAGCTAGATAGACAGATTAGCGGGGATGTATTGAAGGAATACGTATACCGCCATTTTAAGCGGCTGTTTGGTAGGAAAAACACATTTTGTATTCATCTGAAAGAGGAAGCTTGGGAGAAGGAAGTGGAACTCTCTGATCTTGATGAAGATCTTTGGGAGGAGGAGATCAAAAGAGGGGTATGGGAGTTAGGCCAGGACAAAGCGCCAGGTTTTGACGGATTTCCATTATTCTTCTTTAAATTCTTTCCGAAAGATGTCAAGAGGGATTTAGCTTGGCTAATGGAAGATGTATTCAGGAGGATAAGCAGACTGGATAGAATCAACTACTTGGTCATTATTTTAATACCGAAGAAGTGTTCACTGAGACAAATTGGTGATTACAGACTGATTGCATTGTTGAACAACTCAATTAAGATAGTTTCGAGAATTCTGGCCAATAAATTAGCACCGAAACTCAAGTTATTGGTGACGGATTATCAAACGGATTTTATTACTGGCAGAAATATTTTGGAAGGGGTGACCACGACGTATAAAGTCATCTACCAGTGTAAGAAATCCAAAATAAATGGTTTCATATTGAAGCTAGATTTTGAAAAAGCATATGACATGGTGGATTGGAATTGCTTAATGGAGACTCTCAGACATAGGGGATTTGGAGCGAAATGGAGATTATGGATTGAAGCCTGGTTATATTCTGGTGAAACGCATGTAATGGTCAACGATATAATGGGGAAGGAAATAGTTCTGAAAAAGGGTTTAAGGCAAAGTGATCCCCTCTCTTCGTTGCTATTTGTCTTGGTAGCAGACGGTTTAAACTCCATGCTACAGAAGTTGAAGAAGGAAGAGATAGTAGGTCTCCCAGCATGTGCTTTGCTAATTTATAACATACAGATGATACGCTAATTTTTAGATGAGGCAATATACGAGAGGTTATAACCATGCTCTTTGTTGTTACAAGGCTTGGTCGGGTCTGAACATAAACTTTGCCAAGAGCTTGTTAATTTGTTTGGGATCAAGAAACTTGTCCATGCAATTAATTAGGGAGGTGTTTCACTGTAAGAAGGAACAATTCCCGATCACATATTTCGGAATACAGGTGAAACGAGGGAACCTTCGAAAAAGGATTGGTTTCCCCTTCTAGACTGCTTTGAGAAAAAACCAGAAGGTTGGAAAAGAAAATATTTGTCATTTGGTGGGAACGTTGTGATGCTCAACGTGATACTTTCCTCACTTTCGCTATATTTAATATCCTTTTTCATAATTCTGAGATGGGTGAGAGAAAGAATTGATCGGATTAGGAAAAGTTTTTTTTTGGACTGGAGTTGAAGCATCATCCAACAAATATCATCTAGTCCTATGAGGACAGGTGTGTAAGCCAAAAGAGGCAGGAGATTTAGGGGTCGTCGAACTCAGGACCTTTAATTTGCCCCTTATGATTAAATTGTGGTGACACCTAATTATGCGGAACTAAGATTCATTTCAGAAGTTATTACTCAATAAGTATGGCCCAAAGGGAGACACGTTGTATGGGGAAACAAAGAAAAAGTATAATACATCGGCCTTTTGAAAGGGGATGTTAGTAGCAAGACATTTAGCTTGTCACAGTCTAAAATATAATCTGGAAAAGAAAAACAACATAACCTTCTAACACGACATATGGTGTTCACAACTCCTCTCAAGACATTATTTTCAGATGTCTTTCAGAAAGCCAATGATAAAAATGATAGGATTTGTGACTATTGGGGACGTTCGAGATAGAGATGGAACTCAACAAAATTATTTAGATAGGATTTTGTCAGAATAAGATTACTAAAACAATGCATGAACGACTTAACTCCCTTTCTATCAGAAGTTGATAGACCGATTTGGAGAAGGGAGAATGATGGTAATTTCACAGTAAAATATACATATCAACATTTCATAAACAGTAGAGTTATCTCGGCAAATACTAAATGGATTTGGAAAGTTAAATACCCTCAGAAGGTAAGACTTTTCCTTTGGCTAACTCGTAATGAAGCTCTCCTAACCTGGCCAAAACTACAAAAAAGATGTTGGCTTGGCTCCAACATCTGTATCTTGTGCAAGAGGGATGAGGAGTCAAGCGAACACATCATATGTAACTACTCGTTTTTTAAAAGTACATGAGATTCGTGTGCTAGGGCATTAGGATTGAATATCAATACTGCCTTAGATGAAAATATTTGGAAAAGATCGACTTGATAGGGGAGATAACGATAGTCATGAGCTTAGAATTGTTATTACTGCATTTTGCTGGAATATACATAAAGAGAGAAATAATAGATTATTTAATAATAAATATCACACTATTGAGTACTGTATGAGACTGACTATTCATGATTTCATTTTTTGGGTAGGTGCTCTCTCGGATGCATAGAAGCTCCATTTATCGGGTGGCTCTTCGGGAGATGATGTTGATAGCACTCCGCCAAATGAGGAGTATGGTAGTACACCAGAAGCGCGTGGGCTGATGGATTGGTCAAAGAACCAGTTTCCTGCATGTCGGATCATTGTATTTTTATTTTCTTGTGTCTTTTCTTTTTAGTTCTATTTAGAACCTTTGCTTTATAAGCTTATTATTGGGTCCTTCTACTCGTGGACCATGACTATGATTGTTCTGTTATTATCTCTTTAATGAAATGCGGAGGGCTACATCCCGCCATTTAGCGTCAAAAAGGGAAAAAAAAGAAAAGAAAAGAAAAAGATATCATCTACGAGGAAGAAGACCCACATCTTTTATGTCGCAGATTGTGTTTCATGAACTTGTGCACGAGAGTCTCTCGTCGAGTTGTTTTTGCCATGATTTATATCAGGTTGTGGTACATCTCTCGTAGGAAAACTGAAAACTTATGTAGGATATGAGACCTCTAAATCTGCTGGTGAAGGCAGAGAGCCAACAATTGCATGGTACCCGTTGATGTCTACTTGCTGCAGCATTCAAGTTCTAGCCATACATGAAGATGTGATCTTAATTTTAATTCCTAGTACTGAAGTCAAAGCACATTATAATGCAGGATCGCAGAAGTTCTGCCTTCTGGCAAATATCTAAAAGGGCAGGATATGAGATCCAAAGAAAAAACATAAGTAGTGCATAACGATGAGGAAATAATTTAGAATACGATCCTCAAGAATAAAAATAAACTAGTCCATCTACAACCAGTGCAACGTAGACCTACAAGTGCACCAGTTCGAAGAGGGGAGTTTATCAATGTAGGACAAGTTAAAAGAACGAAGGGAAAACCGAAGAAAATATGGATGGAGGTGATACGCAAAGATATGGAGTTTAGATGTTTAAATAAGGAGATATTACTTGATAGAAATGAATGGAGAAGGAATATCAAAGTGATCGATCCGGTGTGATTCTTTTTTTGGTTCATGTAGCCTACTCCAAATATTTGAGATAAAAGGCTTGGTTGTTGTTGTTGTAGTCCATCTACAACCAGCATGAAAACTGAGAAGGGCACGTAGATACGAACAATTGAAAACTTAAGCAAACGTTCATCAATCGATAATCTAACGTGTTATGAACATTTCTTGCTACACATTATATATATATATTTTTTTTTGAACAAAGACGGCGGGTGTAAGCCCTCCGCGTTTCATTAACAAGTAGGTAATAGAACTACAATAAAGAGTGTTTAAATAAAGGAAAATACATAAAAGTAAACATCAAGGCTTAGCTAGGAAAAAAAGGACGAAGAATACAAATAAGTTAACTAGTGACAACAACAAAGTCTACGAAGCATAAAAAGCATCATGCGATCTTCGAAAAGTCCGCCAAAAGCAGTGAAAGGTCACAGTAAGATCCCAAAAAGCCTTCTATCCAGTCTGGGCCGGAGATGGAAGAATATTACTATCGTCTTCCCCAGCTGTCCCATCTGAGAACTGCATCCGCTCCTCATCCGAAGGTATATCTGCCCACACAAAGATATCATGAATAATAGCACGTAAACACGTGTGTAATGGGCATGCGATAGAATTAAAAATTCTACTATTTCTTTCACTCCATACATTCCAGCATAAAGCTGCTACTAGGGATCTAGCCAAATGTGATTTTTTGCCTCTAACACATAATTTGTCCTCAAGACTAGAGCATACCCCTGTGTTGATACTGATCCCAAACTTACTGGCACAGTTCAACCACAGTTCACGGGTAAAAAAACAATTCAACAAAAGATGATCGGTGGATTCGCCATCCTTATTACATAGAACACAAAAGTTAGGTCCAACCCAACCTCTTTTCTGTAAGGCTGGCCAGGTGAGCAAAGCTTTTTTAACAGCCAACCAGAGAAACACCCTAACTTTGGGTGGGCAAGCTATCTTCCAAATCCAAGTGTATTCATTCAGAATAATACCACTATCCATAAAATGATTGTATGTGCTTTTGACTGAAAAGATCCCATCTGTGCTCCATCTCCATTGGGGTTGATCTTCATTCGATAGAGTCGGTGTGAAGTTACTAAGGAGGGACCTCAACTCTCGACATTGGAGTTTTTCAATGGCAGAAAAAGGGTGGCGAAGATTCAAGCACCACCTAGCTCGACCCCACAACCTACAAACCTTAGCCTCCTTTTCCCGAGAAAGTAGATAAGCCTTCGGAAATAACTGTTTTAGAGGAATCTGAGAGCACCACCTGTCATGCCAAAATGGTATATTGCGTCCATTGCCTAGTTTAAACTCCAAGCTTGACCAGGCAATGGTTCGAGCTATCATAAGATGTATTACCCGGTCTTCGGGCATTGGTGCGCCAGGTAGCCGCTCTAGGACAATATTTAGTTGTCACTAGTTTTTGAAAAGAGCCATGTGGACGAGAAATTAAGTGCCGCCACCACCACTTAGCCATTAATGATAAATTAAAATTTTTTAAATCCAATACACCAAGCCCTCCAGCCTTTTTAGGTCTACAAATTTGTTCCCATGAGATCCAATGATATTTCTTAGTATGGGAAGCACCATTCCACATGAAGTTCTTCCTTATACTGTCTATTCTATTTCTCACCCAGCTTGGCAGTTGGAAGAATGACATATAATACAAGGGCAAAGTGGTTAAAACCGAATTAAGTAACACCACCCTCCCACCCAAGGAGAGCAAATTACTTCTCAACCTTCCAATCTCTTTTCAAAGGTATCGAGTAAAGGGCTCCAATCTTACTTAGTAAACTTACCTGGCTTAATTGGAATGCCTAAATATTTAATCGGGAACTCCTCGACACAACCAAGAATATTCAATATAAAAGCATGTGAGAGATTTTTTGATCCCAAATTAATTAGAGCACTCTTGGAGAAGTTAATTCGGAGACCTGACCAGGCTTGAAAACAACAAAGCAAACCTTTGATATATATAGCCTCCCTAATGTTACCTTCTCCAAATATAAGTGTATCATCGGCATACTGGAGGTTAATAATGGGAATAGAGGGAGCCCCAGCAAGGCCGTGTATCAAACCTGCTCTTGCCATCTTTCTACACATTATATTTAAACCATCCGCCACTAAGACAAAGAGTAGAGGCGATAGAGGATCACCCTGGCGAAGACCACGCCGCAATAATATCTCTTTGCCAACTTCTCCATTAACTATAATCTGTGTTTTGGCAGAATAAAGCCACTTTTCAATCCAGGATATCCATCTTACCCCAAATCCATACATTCGTAAAACTTCCAGTAGGCAATCCCAATCTACCATGTCATAGGCCTTTTCAAAATCCAATTTAAGTAGGAAACCCCTCAACTTGAGTTTTCTACTATAGTGGATGACTTCATATGCAGTCGCAACTCCTTCCAAAATATTTCTACCTGCTAAAAATTCTGTCTGATTGTCTCCGATCATCACCTGGAGTTTTTCTGCAATACGGTTCGCTAACAGCTTGGATATAATTTTGATAGTACTATTTAACAAAGCAATTGGCCTATAATCCCCAACGCGGTCTGCCTGTTTCTTCTTGCGAATCAATGTTATCCACGAATAGTTGATCCTATCAAGTCTTGCCTCGCCCGTATAGACCTCATCAAGCATCCACTTTACATCTTGTTTAACCTCCTGCCAAAATGTCCTATAGAAGAATAGATGGAATCCATCCGGACCGGGTGCCTTGTCAGGACCCAGATCCCACACTGCCTTCTTAATTTCCTCTTCTCGAAATTCTTCCTCTAACTCCACTAAGTTTGGGGTGATATTTATATACTTAAATGACTTTCAAAAAAAAAAGAGTCGGGATATCATTTGCATCAAATAAAATTCTCAAATTCAAGAACCACTAAATAATAAACAAATAAGACTTGACAAAGGTAAACACTAGCAGGCTCCATCACCCATGTCATACACTATTCTAAAAGATGTTGCGATATGGGTATTTTATACTTCTTCTCAAAAAAAAAAAAAAAAAAAAGAGGAGAAAAAACGATATTGTACCATGAAATGAAATATTTCTACCCGTATAAGAAAATCTAAACAACATAAAGTTAAACCAGTAAATGATTCGAGATTCATTTTCTGAATTTTATTGCACCATGCACAAGCACGCTTACATAATTGTCTTACACTTAAATTGATCAAACCTTACTTTCATTCCTTACGTATGAACGTATGACAAGCACGTGATTATACGTGTATGAGCAATTATACATGATCTATCTATGCACTTTGTTACCATCACGCTTTGTTTTTGGAAGATGCTCTCTCCTTCTCCAATCGATCAAACAAACTCCCGTCATAAACAGTTCTTATGGTGTCCTTCTGAAGCAATCCATTCTTGTCCTTGGCAAGACTGTACAAGAGCTTCCACTCTGCTTGGGCTGCGAGCCTATTCATACAGCGATGGAAAAAAAATTATTAGAGATACTTCTAGCATATTATGATGTTAGTAAAGAAGTAAAGGTACTAATGGCACCAAAAAGTCCATCTCACAACCATACTTAAAAATTTATCATAACCACTGTTTGAAGCTACTATTTGTATAACACGATTAAGAATTAGACCAATTTTATCTTATAACCTACCCTCCAGAGATGTCGCCAGGAACTAGATTTGCCTTAAGCATCTCGTCCACCTCATATGATGTTAGTGCAGTAGGAGTGGTGTGAGCATGCTTCTGAAAAATCTCCTCAAAGTTTGCCGGAACAAACCTGTAAGTATCATTTCAAAAAAGCAGTCCATGTTTAGAAATATTCAGTTTGATGAAAATCAAAAGGGATGAAAAGGTACATATAGCGTTAGAAAGGATTAGGCTCACTGACACTTGATATCATAGTCAAATGCAACAAGGTGACATAAAGAAAGGGGAGCAGTAAACTCTATCATTGATCAATAACAATTGCTATGATGTCGGAGCTCGTGAAGAATAGCATACAATGGTGCCTATTACTGTTGAATTCATGTATGTTTGAACATTAAATCTTTGAATTAATTCACTAGTTCAAACATAAATGAATTAGGTAAATGGAAAATGATTTCAAAGTGGAATGCATAGAAAAGGGAACAAAAGGAAAAAATAGTCTCACATCGGTTAGAGTGTTGTTAGAATATGAGTTTATATAGAATTATTTGTTCCATATCATTACTTATGTAATAAGAAGAGAAACCTTGATTGCTCAGAAAAAAACCTATAAACAGGCCCTCATTCTTCAACCAGTAAAGTATTATATATATATATATATATATATATATAGAGAGAGAGAGAGAGAGAGAGAGAGAGAGAGAGAGATGGAAATGAGCTGACAGCTCACGCAAATTATCTGAACTGCAGTTCATTTCTACTATCTCCAATAAACTTTTTTAAAAAAATTCTTTTGGATTATGATTTCGACCCCCTAGAGTTCACTCATACCCAATTTCTTGGGTTTTAGTATTGATTTGGTCCTCCATCAAGTTAACACAAAATTAACGGTTTTCAATGAATAAAATATTTTGTATGCACTTGATGAAAGAGTAAATAAATTCCAAAATTTATGAAATTTACTCCGAAAGAAGTTAAGAATGTGGAGATAGTAATTGTAAAAAAAAATTGAAGAAAAATAATTAGATCATTATAGTTTTACCACTTGCTCACGTAACTTTTCCTGAACTGGCGGCTCACCTACAATAATCCCATATATATATATATATATATATATATATATATATATATATATATATATATATATATATATATATATATATATATATATATATATATATATATATATATATTCTGCTACTTCCAAAAGTAAAATGTTTATATATATTTAAATCAATTCAAATTTCTTATCTTCTGCTCAGTCTCTAAAATAATCTAATAATAATTCTGATTCAACTAAAATAATCTAATAATAATTCTGATTCAATTAGACAAGAATCTTTCTAATCTTATTATTTTATATAGTAGTAATTCTGTATATTTACAACGAACGGTTCTATAATGTGGACACATATATGGTGCTTGTTAATATGATGTTGATCAATATATCTAGAAGACTAAAACAGCATAAAATCTCTCATTAATCAATAACAAATTAGAGTGCATAAACTAGTAGCGGTTTCTTCATGCACTTCCCAAAATAGAGTGCCCAAATTTTCACAAATGAAATTGAGCACAACATTAAGAAAATGAACTTCTCAGCTTGTTTCTTGGAAGGGGACATGATATATGGTCAAGTTCGTTAACTGGATAGTTTCCTCAACTCTTTTTTGTGAAACAATCCTCGTCTACAGTTACTCTTTTTGTTCGATAAAAGCCAAGAGATCGTAGATCATGTCCTCCCTAAGATTTTTGATTACTTTTCCCAAACTCAGCCTGTTAATGTTTCCCTTCCTAATTTTTTAATTCTACATCATGTTCCTTGCATATTTGTATTCAAATGATTATTTACGAAGTTATTCTATTGACAGATATTCTATCGGAAGAGGAGCGTGTGCAGATTTTAGGTGGGATATCATGAGAGGATTCCGGAGACCCTCTTCCTTCCCCGGACCTGATTTGATGGGAGGTAATAGCTTTTCTCATGGAGAGGTTTGACACACCGAGAGAAATTATTTCACTGAAAGTTGTATTTGAAAGATTTTTTCTTATTATGTACTCTTTTTATTATACATTTATGTTACTTTTATTATGTATTTTATCTTAGCTGAGCTTCGCCAATTCAGGGAAGCCGAACTATTTTGTAGTTCTATTATAATAAATAGAACACGGAGGGTTTCCACCCGTCGTTTTGGTTAAAAAAAATGTTTCAAGTCAATATCTCCAAATTATAAGAAAGTGCTTTCCAACGCCACCGAAAAGTTAGTTTCCTACATATCCTAGATAAGTTTACAATAGTAAGAATTAGTAACACAATTAAGTACTAATATCCAAAGGTGAATCCAAAGTTTTTTATCAGAGAACTTTCTAATTTCCTTCCGCACTCCATTGTGCATCTCCCGTTCCTTCGAAAAAAAAAGATATTTGTTCCTTTCTTGAAGTCTGAACATATATGTCAGCAGTATCCCTAGAATTATATTTATCTATATTTTCCAAGCAACTTTTAATGTTTTGAATGCCACATAGCATAAATTCAAAACAGAGAAATTAATATCATTTGCTTATAGTTTCGGATGGTAGGAAATATATGTTAAGTTATTTCATATGTGAGTATAGTCCCATATCGAATATAACAAAGAAATTCTATGTATTTAAATACAAAAGTTAGGGGTTTGATCTAATGGCTTAATTTTTTGGATCAAATTAGTTCTCAGTTTTGTGTTTAGGCTCATCATGCTCCCCGTTGGACGTGTCGGCTCTCTACGTGGATGGTTGCCAAAATTAAGTTGGTCGGGTTCCAAGTTGTCGTCGGGTCATTAAACCAGGTTATGGCCTAAAGGGGAGTGGGAGTGAAGCCGATGTTTGAAGCCCGAATTAGTCGAGTTAACTTTGAGCTTGATTTCTCACGTGTCGGCTCTCCATGTGGATGGTTGCCAAAATTAGGTTGGTCGGGTTCCAAGTTGTCGTCGGTTCAATGGATCATGTTATGGTCTAAGGAGGAGTGAAACCGATGTTTGAAGCCCGAATTAGTCGAGTTAACTTTGGGCTTGATTTCCCACGTGTAGCTCTCCACATTGATGGTTGCCAAAATTAAGTTGGTCGGGTTAATTTTGAGTTTGGTTTCCCACATGTCTGCCTCCACGTGGATGGTTGCCAAACTTAAGTTAATATACTCATAATGAATGGGGAGATTGTTAAGTTAGTTCATATGTGAGTATAGTCCGACATCGGATATGACAAATAAAGTCTATAGGTTTAAATACAAAAGTTGAGACCTTGATCTAATGGTTTAAAATTTTGGGTTAAACTGGTTCTCAGCTTCATACATAACATATATACGTAGTGTATATGATTTCATAAAGACAAAAACTAGTCAATTTGTTTCCTGTGAAAAGTGAATTCCAAAATTTAATAATTATTTTCAAGGATCACAATAAACAGTATAGAAGAAAAAAAATATTTCCGTGCTGAACTTTCATTACCTTCCCTCGGAGTCATAAACACCAGTGTCACTCCCATGCTTGCCTCTCTGGATATTTTGTACATAAATGGGAAGAAGAGGAGATGACAAGTTTCCCTGCGAACTAGAATTTGTCTGCAAATCGAAAGTATGGACAAATTATATCTCATGTCACATATGTACACATAGCCACAGAGTCACTCTCACACACACACACACACACACAATAGCATATATTAATGAATTCGATTGAGAAAAACTGGAGACAGGATTGAGCTCTACATTTACTTTTATTCCTATCTTGCCTTTGAGAAGCAAGCATCGATAGTTCCGTGTACATAGTGGTTGTTAAGAGGACATATTGCTCCAACTACTTATTATGTGTATTAGGATTCGAATCAAATGACTTTTAAGACTGTCTCATCATGTTTTGTACCTTGTTCATCGCAAAAATCTTGTTTTTTTTCCATTGATCATAATAATTACAACGAAAGAGGAATAATAGAAAAACAAACGAAAGGATTTATATTTTATCACTCTCTTTTTCAATGAAAAGTGAGTTCTAATGTGGCGATGGGATCTATCTAGTATAACATATTGACGATCCAACTTAAAGATCTCATCTTTGAAGAAGATGATGGTCGGCCCTAGCTTATCTCTTTGCTGATCTTAATAAATTCAAGACTTTCGCGCGTAACTTGAACTCCAAAAGATCAAAAAGGATCCTAAAGTCTCCTCAAATAGGGTATTTATAGATTTTAGTTAGTTATGAGAGTTTCCATAGGGATAGGAATAAAAGGTCTTTGTATTCATCAAAGATTCTAATCAAATATTTGATTTTGATTTAAATCTCTTGAATTTGGATTCTGATTGGACTCAATTCGGATATTGGATAAACTCAAATCTCAATTATAATCAATTTATGATTCTAAGAATCTGCCTATGCAGAATTAAGTACTCTGAATACGGAGCTATAGACTTAGCTTCGCATTTTACTCTAACGCGGAGCTAAGCTTCTGTTCAAATGCGGAACTACAGACTTAGCTCTGCATTCTGCAAAACTTTTTGCCATGTTTTCTTTATTTAGAAATTTTCACTACCAACATACCTTATGTTAAGTTTTGGCTCCATCATTTATTATTCTCTTTTATATTATAATATGATTTAGTATATTCCATCTTCGCCTTTCTCCTAAGTAGGAAAAATATTTTCCATTGCTTTTGTGACTCTTCAAGCATATCCAAGTTTTGCTTAGGACAATTACGAAAAGGCCGATGTATCCCGCAACCATGTAGTGTCTTAGATCAAACCTGCTCTGGGCTTCATGTAGACTAATGACTAGAAAATTTAGGTCCCTGCCAATGACAACAAGGGTTATATGCTTGATGAGCCTTCATCATCTATATATTCGACCAGCGCAAATCCCTGAAACTCATGAAATGTGACAAAAAGACCCCATTGCCCAAAGCTTCCAAAGTCCTACATGTTTCCCCGTGGTTATAAATATCAAATGATACTGATATATATCACAAATATCACATCGGATATAAAAATAAAACACGATAAGACTCTATGGTGTTGCTAATACTATTCACATTTTGCTCATTCAATAAAATGCCTTCAGTTATATCTCTTTATTAAGTTGCATCATTAGATTGATTTTGGCTGCAGTTAACACTCTTTATTCAATATATTGACCAACAAACTTTTTCTAATAGTTAAATTAAATTTCGGTTGAACTTGTCTACCCTACTCAATTATAAGAGCTTCAGAATGATATTTAAGGCTGTTAGTATTTCCGACAGTTTAACATACATATGAAGCCCCGCACTTGTTTGCAAGGCGTTAAAGTTTTGTTAACATAGTATCTTCTCTTATCTCAGAGAGTAGGACTCCACAGTGGCCAAATCTTCTCTTATCTCAAAGAATAGGACTCCACAGTGGCCAATACATGCACTTAAAAAAAAAATTTGAAAGGCGCTATAGGTCCAACTGAAAACTTTCAGTTTCTTCTAGTCCCACAGTTTTAGAGTGCTTAAAACGTGGCAAGCAAGTGTCATGCAAATGTCCATATTCTTGGCGTGGACACGCATACTCACAAGAAAGTGCCCCCATCACGTAACTATTATGCCCCCATCTCATAACTATGTCATAATTGTAATTTCGATTCCATTGAAGATTACCCTCATTTAGCATCGAAACTCCAGTTATTGATAAAGGACTATCAAACGGGATTTATTGCTGGCAGAAATATTTTAGAAGGGGTGGCTATGACATACGAAGTCATCCACCGGTGCAAACAATCCGGAGTAAATGGTTTTATGTTGAAACTTGATTTTGAAAAAGTATACGACATTGTGGATTGGAAATACTTGATGGAGACTATCAAATATAGGGGATTTGGAGCGAAATAGAGATTATGGATGGAAACTTGGTTATATTCCGGAAAAACACAGATAAGGGTAAACGGCACAATGGGAAAGGAAATACTTCTGAAAAGGGGTCTAAGACAAGGGGATCCCCTCTCCCTGCTATTATTTGTCTTGATAGCAGACGGGTTAAATTCTATGCTTCAGAAATTGAAGAAGAACGACGAGATATCAGGCCTCCCAGGGGCTCCCAACATGTCCTTTGTTAATTTGCAATATGCAGATGATACGTTGATTTTTGGAAAGGGTAACCTACGAGAGGCTATAACCATAAAATGGGCTCTCTGCTGTTACGAAGCTTGGTCGGGTCTAAAAATAAAGTTTACTAAGAGTTCTCTAATCTGCTTGGGTGCAAGAAACTTATCCATGCAACAAATCTGGGAGGTATTTCGCTGTAAGGAGGAGTATTTTCCGATCACATACTTAGGAATACCGGTGACATCAGGAAAACCAACGGCAAGGGATTGGCGCCCCCTTTTGGATAGTTTTGAGAAAAAGTTGGAAGGCTGGAAAGGAAAATACCTATCATTGGGTGGGAAGGTTGTGATGTTCAACATGGTCCTTTCCTCACTTCCCCTATATTTAATGTCCTTTTTCATAATGCCAGAATGGGGCGAGCGAAAATTGACCGGATCAGGAAAAGATTTCTTTGGAATGGAGTTGTGGCATCATTAAACAAATACCACCTAGTCCCATGGGTTAGGTGTGTAGACCAAAAGAGGTGGGAGGCTTAGGGATTGTGCATCTCAGAACTTTTAACTTGTCCCTTATGACCAAATGGTAGTGGTATCTAATCACGCAGAATCAGGAGTCACTTCAGAAGTTATTACTTAACAAGTATTGCCCGAATGGAGGTACATTGTATGGGGAAATAAAGAAAAAGCATAATAACTCGGCCTTTTGGAAGGGGATGTTAGTAGTACAATATTTAGTTTGTCACAGTTTGGAATACAAACTGGGAATGGGAAATAAGATAGCCTTCTGGCATGATAGATAGTGTTCGCAACTCCCTCTTAAGACATTATACCCAGATGTCTTTCTAAAAGCCAACAATAAAAATGTCAGGGTTTGTGACTATTTGGGTCGATCAAGATGGAGGTGGAATTCAACGGCATTATCTACCCAGGATTTTATCAGACTAAGATTACTTAAGCAGTCCCTGATCGATTTAACCCCATCTCCATCAGAAGAAGATAGACCAATTTGGAGATGGGAGAAGAATTGTAACTTCACAGTGAACTCTACATACCGGTATTTCATAAACGGTAGAATCATATCTGCAACTACTGCATGGGTTTGGAGAGTTAAATGCCCTCAGAATGTCAGAATTTTTCTTTGGTTAATTTGTAAAGATGCTATCCTGACCTGGCCAAAACTACAAAAAAGAGGCTGGCTTGGCCCCAATATCTGTTTCTTACGCAAAAGGGATGCGGAATCAAGAACACATTATATGTAATTGTTCGTTTTCTAAAAGCACATGGGAGGCATGCGTCAGGACATTAGGATTGAACATTAGCACTGCCCTAGATGAATCTATCTGGAGGAGTCCTGATAGAGGGGAAACTGGTAGCCATAGGCTTAGAAGTATTATTGCGGCATTTTGCTGGAACATGTGGAGAGAACGAAATGATAGATTATTTAATGATAAATATCATTCTATTGAGTATTGTGTGCGACTCACCGTTCACGATTTCATTATTTGGACAGGTGTGCCATCGGATGAGAAGAGACTTCACCTATCAAGTGGTTTTTCGGGAGATGATATGGAGGTCATGCCGTCAGATGAGGCGTAGGGACCTATATCAGAGACACGAGAACGGATGGACTGATCATGAAATGTCTCTTTTGCTGGATTATTGTATTTTTATTTTATTTTGTTTCTTTTTTTTCTTTGCTTTGTAAGCTTATTATTGGGCCACTCCACTAGTGGACCTTGAATACTTCTGTTCTGTTATTTTCTCTTTAATGGAACGCGGAGGGAAATATCCCGCCGTTTAATGTCAAAAAAAAAAAAAAAAAAAAGGTATAAGTTGTGGTGTTAAGGGCTTTTTTTTTTTTTTTTTACTTAGAGTAGGGGGATGAAATAGATTATTCATTACTAATAGTAAAATGAGAAGACTGAAGATACAGAGAAAATATTAAATGAACACATGAGAGACGTTGTAAGTGTGACAAGAATCCCGATGACATGTCAATCTCAATAGTGTAGTTGGATTATGATGGCATGTTAATTCCAATGGCATTGTTCTGACAGGTTTAGTGTGGGCTAATGCAAGGGTGGCAATGGGATTAGGAATGAATATAGAACGAATGCATATAGTTATCTATATCCAAGCCAGATAATATTTAAATGTACCCATATTTACCCATTCAAATATATCTAAAACCAATAAAAATTAACCAAAAACTAAGTATGGTTATCCAAATATATCTATAACCAATCAAAACTAACCAAAAACTAAGTGCATCCATACTCTATCCACTTTATTCGAAATTGGAGGGTTTTTATAGAATTTGGATTACAACCTTGATTTAATAAAATATTTTTCTAAGTTAGTATTATGAGCACAAGAAAACTGAAGCTACCATTTATACCATTAGAAAACTGTGGATAAAAGAAAATCTCGAGCTATCATTTACGTACAAAAAGTACATTACTTTATTAGAGCATTACTCTTCTTTTTTTTTTTTTTTTTTTTGACTAAAAAGGTGGATGGAAGCGTTTCGTGTTCCATTAACAAGAAAATAATAGAACTACGAGAAAGAAGTTCGGGGCTATGTTGCCCAACCCTAGGACTCGCCTCCTATTATCGGCACCTGATTGGTCACTAAACGGACACCCTAATATTACGCGGATCACCACACATAATATGTGGCTTAGAAGATGCTAGGCTACAGATTTGGTCTATTACCAAAATATATATATCAATAAGTTGTCCGAACTTCCCCAGTGGGTCTAGACCAAGAAGCTCTCACAAGCTGTACTTTGGAGCTAGCACTGCATCCAAAACAAAAATAAATTGCCTTGAATATAGAGGCGTAGCAAATGTCGCCATTCTTCATCAATGCGCATGCTATCTCATATGGGCCATAGTTAGCAGAATTTTGAATTCGAACCTGCCCCATCATTATAGCCACCCTCGCTGGCGATCTGTGATTGGTAAGGGCTGCATGCTGAGCCACCCGAACTCCGATGTTGCTCGCCTCTCCACCCTCGCAAAATGCTCATTTGCGGTGAGCACGTTTCCAACTGTCTGACCGCCACACCGACAAGCTCTACCCGAGTCCACTCAGGCCTTTTTACAAGCACAACAAAGGCGTCCACTTCAGCTTCAAAAATGATTTCTTTAAAGCTTTCGCCTTCAATAATTTTTTTAACACTCTTTCTTAGCTTCCTCAACAATTGCCAGGCAAAGTCATACAGGCAGGGATACGAGGATGGGTGGATCTAAATGCTAATTTTAGGGCCCGTTTTATCAAAATTTTAAATCAAAAATAAAAATTTCATTTTGTTAATTCAAAATGAATAGAACGGGCCAAGAATTGGTCCATAGACCCGTCTATTCTCATCTCTACGTACAGACTAACACATAAAATAAAATAGTATGAGAACTTAAAATTCACGTATCACTATATATTCGAAGCACCAAGAAACTATATCTATTGATTATTGTTTTATTCCATGTTAGCTAAGAAGTTAACCTACTAAATACAGAAGAAAATCCACATGAGCAAGAGGGGCGACAGGTCAAAATAGAGATTCTACTCTATACTATTTAAGAACTGATATTACTACAATAACAACAACAACTGAAACTACTACTACTACAACAACAACGAAGTCTTTTATCCCAAATACTTGGATAATCAAAAGAGAATCATGCTGGATCGATCACATTGATAATCCTTCTCCATTTATTTATATAGAGTAATATATCCTTATTTCAAAATAAAAAATCTATCTATTTTCATATCACCTCTATCTATATTTTCTTCGATATTCCCTGCACTCTTTTAACTTATCCTACGTCAATAAACTCTTTTTGTAGAATCGGTGTATTTGAGGTCTATATTGCATATGACTAAATTATTATAAGCGATTTTCTTGCATATTCTCTTTGATGGAGGGTTACACCTTAGCAAGAATATTTTCATTTTTCACTTCCTAGTGTGCAGCACATTCAACGAAACATGTGTATCTCTATTATACTTATCTTCTACGAATGACGTTTTTATATATCCCGACGTACCGTGCCATATAATGAAACTGACTTAATAACAGTCTTATAAAAAAAAAATTAGCCTTAACAGAATGTTACGGTCATATAAAACTCCCGTTGTACCCTCTATTTCAACCAGTCAGGTTGAATCCTATTATTGACATTACTATCGATCTCTTCATAATTCCGAATAATAGAATTCTAATACATATACTGCTCATTTATATTTCTTACCCGTCGAGTGTTACAACACTATAGTATAGAATTTGTTATTTACTAAATTTACACTTTATATATTCTGTTTTGGACCTGCTCAATTTAAAATTTCTAGATTCTAATATTTACTTCCATAATTCAAATTTCACATTCATCCTTGCTCCTGCCTATAGATTCTAATGTTCAAGAGTTGATACTGTATTTATGAAACTAAATTTTGATATACTCAAAATTAACTAACAAGCTTTACTTTTTTTTCTAAACATCTCGATCTTAAAAGCTGTGGCAAACAGGACTTTAATCACAAATAACATGAATGACCGTAAGAATGTGATGTCATCGAACTCATTCATTGCCAGTAGTGTCAGATGTGCTTTTTTCACTCATAAATAAAACATTTTCACTCATGATTATTTAATGATAAAACCATTCCAATCAGCACTGTATGATTGGAATGTCCTCTCGATGATAGATGACTTTTCGGTAGGGAATATGGACGTTAGCCAATTAGAATATGAGTAGAGTAGCACATCAAAGATACAGGAAGCGATAGACTGCGGATATATGCAGCCTTTGCATACAAAATTGTTGTACTGTTTTTTAATTTTTATCTTTTTTGTAGCCTTATTTAGAATATCTTTTATGTAATTTTATTATTAGGCCATTGTAATAATGGTCTGAATACTCTTATTGTTCTATTATTGCCTCTCTATTGGAATGCGGAGGGCTATATTTTGCCGTTTATCGTAAAAGAAAAAAAAAACATTTTCATGTTACTTTCATTTCCTAAGTTGTACGTATCTACATACAACTTACAAACTACAACATGATCAATCATCAACCAGAAACAAATAGCCATTTTTTTTTTATGCAAATACTTCTACTGCAAAGATTCAGAAAAGAAAATTCAAAACAGTAAGCAACAAAAACTAATTATTAAGAGCGCACCAATTTGGTTTTCGGGCCAAGTATGGCGTGGATGCCGGCCGCGCTGGCCGAAGATAATGCAACTCCGAGTCCAATTGCCCGAAGCCCTATAACAAAATTATTTAATTATTAAATAAATAAATAAGACCAATTTTTTTTTTTTTTGAAAAAAAAGAAAAAAAAAGTAAAGACCATCGTAGGTTTCTGAGAGATAAATGACTCCGTCTTTGTTCCGATCGAAGAATGAGACGTGCTTCTGTAACGCCGTCATGTTCGCCTCGTCCATCCCTAATCGAGAAAAAAAAAAACACAATTTTGAACCCAAACAGTTCCCAAAAAAGTTTGGTTTAATTTTCAAAAAAGGAAAAAGAAAAGAAAAAAAAAGAATTGACTTACAAAGAGAGGACGACGACGAGGATGGCAGCGAAGCACAAGTGTTGGAAAAGAGGAAAACAACGAAAAAGAAAAAAAAGATTTGGTTCCATCGAAGCGACGACATCTTGATTTTGCAAAGTTGGACACTGCACCTGCTCAGCAAATCCTCCACCAAATATATACTTGCTGCCACACACACACACTCACCAAATAAATTCCAAAAAATATTAAGGAAACAATAAAAGAAACAAAAAAATAGCTTGAGAATAAATTATAGAAACTTAAGAGGAATACATGTCCAAATTTATTATTTTGAGGAATCTGAATTTACTATTTAGACGGATCAGAACGTCGTGAATAATTTAAATTTTTTTATCTTGATAATTCCTAATATTTCCATATCATGGAACATGACATTTTTGGAAATTTCTTCCACGGTCTATATGGTTCTTTTTCCTCGATCGATACGCATTTCGCGTTCACACTGGGCAAGTAATGATCGAGTTGCTCATGATTGCTGGGTGTTTTTGTTTGCATGAAAGTAGGAAAAGTAGGACTATTTTCACTCTTTACTTGTTTGTTTAGTCAAGAAGAAAATTGGAAGCTACTTACACTAGGATGATGTGCATGTTATATGGCATCCCAACTTTTTCTTTTCTCTTCCCTTCATTTTTGATTGTAATTGTTCTTGAAGTTCAAGAAACAAGATAGTATATTATTTTTTTATTAGTTTCTGATTATTACTTTTCAATTCTACTCAATTAACAAATATATTAGTATTATTATTTTTATTTAATTTAATAATAAAATAATATTTTTCATATTACACTTCTTACTTCCAAAAGTGAGCTTATAAACACTTAAACTATATTGAATAACTCTCTTGCTAAGTTTCTATTTTAAAAACTACTTTTATTTTTCTTCTCTACTTCTCCCACTTCTAAGAGCCAAACAGTCCTATATATAATCTCGTGTTTGAAACGTGGGAAGTGGAAACAACAACAAACTTGAAGGCAAATCCAAATGGTCTCAGAAAAGGTTAGAAAGGGACAAGAGTAACAACAAAAAAGACCCGGGGAAGAATTAATATATATATATATTTTTAATCACGATTCTTTTTCTCAACATAAGATATTAACTATTCTATTGCGAATGCTAATTACATCATTAGCATGTGGACATAACGGGTATTGTTATCTAATAACTCACGGGCAGACCTAGGTACTTGAAACACGATCAGAGTTATTTAAGAGTAAAACAGTTCAGACAGCTCATCGAGAGTGTAGGGATGAAAAACTTCTCCCAATGATGAGGACAGAGCCCCAGCCTAAACAAAATTATATATTATATCAATATAAATTCAACGATAAAATTTTAATTTTGCATGTCAATGCATGACTAAGACATAATTTAATGATGATAAAACATATTACCGGCTAATTGAAAAAGGAGATTCTAAAAAGTTAGTTTGAAAAATGCAATATCGAAGAGGAATAAGAATAATAATAAATGTTAAGTTTAAGAAAATTTGAGGGGGGCACGCTGCCCACCCTGTTGTATGCATTGGTCCGCCCCCTAAGGACTTGTTGATAGTTACATCGATTGGAAGCATGTGGTATTGTCGTCACATAGGCAATAATGGTAGTGGGAGGAGCTAAGTACATAATCTTGGCAATTTAATAACCAAATATATATAAACTTTATAATGTATATATATATATGTACTTGCAACAGAAGATTCATACGTAATTACCTACAAAATAAACATATATATCCAGCAAAAGATCCCTCAATTTTGCAATTATGTGGGGCTTGCAACATGTTCATTTTTCATCTGCACCTTCTTAGAAATATTATAAGGAGTTGAATTTTATGAGTTCTCGGGTCATATTTTCCCCTCTTTTTTTTTTTTTTTTTTTTTTTTTTCTAATGGGTAAATTTTTTTTTATTTATAGAAACCATTCATTTTAAACCCAAATCAACTTTAAAACTTATAAGATTTTGTCCTGGGATAAATGAACATGAAAAGGTTAGATCATGATTTCCAGTAGAGGAGAGTGAATTTCGACCATCAGCGTAAAAAATCTTCTTATACTAACAACATATATTCAATGATGTCTTATATTAATGTTCAAATAACTATACGATAAAACTTAAATGCAATGAGCTCCAAGTGAAAAAAATGAAGATCACTACCATGACTTATTTGCACGAATCATGATAAGATGAGATTTATGAGTAGCAATGCTAAGCGTAAATAGTCAAGTTTGTGTAGGGGTGTCTAAATGGCTGCACGTGCTCAGGCTTGATTTTAACCTCCTCCACAATCCTCCCCCCTAATGGCTCTTAGCGAGGACCGGAGTAAATCCTATGTTGACTTGCCAAAAAGTCATAGATATATTTTTGAGAAATTTACTATTGACTAGCATCATTAAGAGTTAATCATCAGATTTGGCTAAACAATATGTTTTATTTGAGTAGACAATCTCTAATGAGATTGGTCCTTCCCACTTGACTAGAAACTTACTTCGAGACTTGTACATTATGACCATGGGTTGCCTGACTACTAGAACTAGATCTCCTTGGTGGAAAAGTCTAAGCTTGATCTTTTGTTGAAAGATTTCAAAATTCAAGCTTGATAGACTTAATGTATTGCTGAGCTTGCAACCACTTTTCATCTAACACTTTAGCTTTTTGAGACATCAGTAATGATTCTTTTATGTCATCATGCTTATAGTAAAATCAGTACATAGAGATAAGATATGGATCTCTGACTGTAAGAACACTTCTTGATTAGGAGTGAAAACAGTTATTTCATATATGCTTCATATGCTCGTAATCTAATTTTACTTTCAAATATGTGAAAATAATATTTTATGCATATGAGTTTAATTCTCCACTTGATTATTTGATCTAGCTAAACTAGTGTTTTGATATCTTTTTTAGAATTTTGGAACCATGAAGGGGAGATAAAAAGTGCGCACGTCAATTGCAAAAAAATGCACAGGTAGATGGATATCGACAACTATTTGTGCACTATCAATAACCATCAAGAAGACCGAGACAGAAAAAAGTGCCATGGGAGCATTGTTAAGGTAGTTGTCAAAGCCATTGTCGACAGCACAACAACATTGAGATTGACACAGCGCTAAGACCGAGACAGAGAAAGTGCCAGAGGAGCATTGTTGAAGCAATTGTCAAAGCAGATGTCGATAGCGCAACAATGTTGATATTGACACAGTGCTGCTGTCGAAGTGGGTGTCAAAACTGCTATCAATAATTGTCTAGATAGATATGTTGATATGTCTAGAATCTTATGTAATTAGAGTTTCCATATATCTAAAACACTAGAGATTGGTAATTAAGCCTTTGAGAGCTATAAATACCTCTTGTATAAGCGATATTGATACAGATAGAGATTTTAGATTAGTTTATTTTTTTCCTTTTTTGAGAGATTCAGAGATTATTATTCTTGTATGTTTCATAAGTTAGATAATTAAATATTTTCTCTCTCTTTATTTGATAACTATGACGAGCATGAATAACTAATTGTCTTCGGCCTTGAATGGAAAGATATATTCTTGATCTTGATTTGGTATGGCTTATATTATTGTTTTTTGAGTTTAATTGATCTACATAATGTTATTAGTTTCTCGACATATCATGGTTGTTGATAAATAAATTTGGGACTTTGATAATTTGTTTCTTGATGATATAATTATTTCTTAGTTTTTTATATGTCATTGACTATGTAGGTATTAACATACGCTAATATTTTGAATACTTATTCTTGTCATCCATAAATCATACTTTGATTATCTTCTAGTTTCATATGTGAATTAATTGGGGATTAAACTAATAATAAGATTATCTTATAAAATTGTGTGCTTCTAGAGATTTATCTTTCGGTTGGATAAAACCAGGTACTCTATAAACCGAGAAAAATTTAGCAATAAACCATCTAGTAATATGATCTTGGGGTTGTTGACTCATCCAAGCAGATTTGTCAATCTATTATTTTCAAACCACTCAACTATTTGTTTACTTAATAGCTTCTTAGTTTAAGTGTCTAGCACTAGATTCAGTATCGTCAAGTGAATGATTTTAGATTGACTCTTTAGTATTACTTGATGATCTCCTGTACTTAGGAGATCACGAATCAGGTCGCATCCAGTTTTTGGCGTCGTTGCTGGGATATATACTATTGTGTTATACAATTTGCTATAGGTTACAGTTAAAGTGCAACTTACTTACATGTTTTTTACTTTTTATGATTGATTGGCAAAGAGTTTTTAATGGTAGACTCGTTCGGTCACTCTCGGATCCACTACACCTAGTTAATCCACCATCCGTCAACATGAGCTCCAACAACAACAATTAGAACACAGCTAATAATGGCAACAACAATAGGTTTGGAGCCCATAACACCAATGACGATCAAAACCAATAATCTCTAATAAGATTGGCCGTTGAGTCGTAGTTTCTAAAGATTTTGAGGAAGACACCAGTGATGTGACTGGCGCCATAAGGCATGTATCATGGCCGAGAAATGGTTAATATAAAGATGGAGAGGAAATGTTGCCACACACATTAGCCTAGGTGTCATATTTAAAAAAAAAAAATTTAAAAAAATTAAACAACATAAAGTTAAACCAATAAAATTTTCGAGCATCATTTGCTGAATTTTATTGCACCATGCATAAGCACAATTACATAATTGTCTTCCACTTTACTAAATCGATCAACCCTCACTTTTATTCCATGCATATGACATGCAAGCGCTTATACAAGTATGAAGGAGGACCCTTTCTTTTTAAAAGATGCTCCCTCCTTCTCCAATTGTTCAAACAAACTCCCGTCATAAACAGCTCTCATGGTGTCCTTGTGAAGAAATCCCTTCTTGTCCTTGGCAAGATAGTAAAGGAACTTCCACTCCGTTTTGGATGCAAACCTGTCCATACCGTGATGGAGAAAATCAGATACACTTCTAACATACTCCTTCACCCCACACCCCATAACCACTGAATGTAGCTGCTACTTGTATAACCCGACTAAGGACTAGAACAATTTTATCTTATAACCTACCCTCCTGCGTTGTCACCAGGAACTTGATTTGCCTGAAGCATCTCGTCCAACTCGTCTGATGTTAGTGCAGTAGGAATGGTATGAGCATGCTTCTGAAAAATCTCCTCAAACTTTTCCGGAACAAATCTGTATGTATCATTTCAAAAAGCAGCCAATGTTTAGAAATATTCAGTTTCATGAAAAATTTTAGCAATGAAAGTGTACATACAGATCAAGCATTTGAAAGGATTAGGTTCAATTATCTCTTAATGAGAGAAGGCCATAAGTATTCACTGAGTACACTTGATACCATAGTCAAATGCAAATGTGACATAAAGAAAGTGGAGCAGTAGACTCTGAGTAATTGATAACAATTGCTATGATGTTGAAGCTCGTGAAGAACATCATACAGTGATGCCTGTTACTGTGACTTTGAAGCTAGTGAAGGACTAATTTTATCTTTTTGATATATGTATTTCAGTAATTTATATTCGATGTTTATACTTTTATGATGTATGCCACCAAATACTAATCATATTTTGGGATGTGGGGAGTTACAATGTCACATCTCTGCACTCAACCTCTATACTAAATCTTCAATTTCTATTCACTAGGTACATTCATTTATTTCCCAAAAAAAAAAAAAAAAGAATAGTTTGCTAGAGCAGCAGGTTAACAATCACAAGAGATGTCTAACAAAGTAAAGAGCTAAACATATATGTCGAAATAAGTTAAAAAGAACTACATTTATGGGTGAAAGACAAAAGGAAGATCCAGTAATTAAAAGGAAAAATATAATAGACTACACTCTAACCTCACTCACACAAATATCACTATACCCCAATAGGATAACTATCAAAATGAGGTGAAGAGAGAGGAGAAATAACACTTCACCACAAACTCTATCCCATATTAGTCATCGTTTTAGCTCTTCTCTACACAACCAACCCTTTTGCCTATTTATAACCAAAGTTCAAGAACCAAGAGAACCATTGAATGTCTAAAGACTGAGCTAACAAATCTCCACCTTAAATATACACTGAGCATCTCCACATTTGCAAGATATCTATCAATTTTTTTTTCCCCATCGAGTAGATATTGAAATATATAGTGTATATTCAAGTCAACATGGAGATTTGTTAGCTAACTTTATTATTACATTGTGTAGCTATTACACCAACCCGATTCCTGCTACATTAACCACCATGTTTTAAACATTCAGTAGCTTTTGTTAGTTTTTAAACTTTGCCTATAAATACGCAAAGAGGCTAATTATGTAGAAGACAACTAAAGAATTAAGAGTTTGAGAAAGTTTGTGTTGGAGAGTTTTTTTTCTTCTCTCTCTTCACTTCATTTTAAGGGTGAAAAGACGTTGCTCATGTAGAGCATCTTCTTGAGAACTTCCTCAAGAACAAGCTCACTAACTTGAGCCATATTTGAAATTTAGTGTTAATATCCAAAGGAGGTCCAAAAGGTTTTAAGCGGAGAACTTTCCAATATCCTTTCGCACACCGTTGTGAATCTCCTCTTTCTTATAAGGTTAAGAAATTTGTTTCGTTCTTGAAGTCCTAACATATACGTCAATAATATCTCTAGTACTATACTTATCTATATTTCCCAAGTAACTTTTTTTAAGAAGAAAAGATACTTTCGTGCCAAACTCTTATTACCTTCCTTCAGAGTCATAAACACCAGAGTCACTCGTATGCTTGCCTTTGTTGATGTTCTTCACATAAATGGGAGGAAGAGGATTTAGCAAACCTTCCTGAACACAAACACAATATGTATGCAAATTAGAATTTGTTTACAAATCGCATGTGTGTGTATGTATATGTGTGTGTAGAAAAAAGTGTACTTAAGGTGATGCCATAGAAGTTATTTACAAAAGCGTACTAAATTTCAACATAGATAGTGTATAAATCATATAATTTAGACACTTCTTTACCATCGATCAAGAGAGTTTATTTATTCTATTGTTGAAAAACTATTCATTTTGTACATATCCGTACACGGTCAAAAATACCTAAAATGCATGATTTAGGGCGTGAAAATTACTATCAATGGTTTGGATCGTTCACAAACACTATCTGTTGAGATTTAAGGCATTTTCATAGGTAACTCCTCTATGGCATTGCCTTAGATACACCATTCCAATATATATGTGTATGTGTGAGCGTGCGCACGTGTGTGTGTGCGTGTATATATATATATATATATATATATATATATATATATATATATATATATATATATATATATATATAACTCCCTTTACCGCCGCTTAGGTGGCCCAATAAAGTTATTACACGTGGCGCTACTTAAAATAACAAATAAAAGAACTCTCTTAAATACCTCTTGAGTGGCGCCACGTGTAATAATTTTATTGGGCCACCTAAGCGTCGGTGAAGGAACTCGCTTCACCGTCGGTGTATTTCCCGTTTACTCATATATATATATATATATGTAGAGAGAGAGAGAGAGAGAGAGAGAGAGAGAACCAAGCACTAGCATGTATTGATGAATAGGATTGCAAAAAACTAGAGCTCGGACTAAATTTGCCGTTACTTCTAGTCCTATCTTGCTTTTAAGAAGCAAGCATCTAGAGTTCGTGTATTTAATAGTTGTTAAGAGGGCATATTGCTCCAACTATTTATTATGTATTAGAACACAAACCAAATGACTTATGGTGGCTTCATCATATCCTGTATCTTGTGTTAAGTTTAGGTCCTTATTATTCTCTTCGAGGTCATGTCGTAATTGACTTTATTGCATCTTCGCCATTCCCTTAAAAAGGGGAAAAAAAAAAAAAAAAATCTTCTCCACTGCTTTTGAAACTCTTCGGACATGTTCGAGGTTTATTTAGGGCAATTATGAAAAAGCTAATGTATCCCACAACTATGTAGTATCTTAGACAAAACTTGCTCTAGTCTTCCAATAGACTAATGACTGTAAAGGTAGTTTCTAGAGATGGTAATCGATGCATTTATGGATCAATTTTTGATCTATTCTGTATAAATTTTAAAATTAAAAGTCAAAATTTTATCTGTAAATGCATCCAGTACTATCTCCAATAATTTACTGCATGTTGAAAAACCCTTCCACTGCACCAAAACTCCGAATTTATAGTGAGAGTTGAGAGAAATTATTTTATATTTTTAATACACCCATACATGTTGAAAACCTATTTTTGGATAGAAATATGGATTTTAACGCAGCGGTATAATTTTTTAAAACCCACAAGCGGTATAATTTTATTTAAAACCCACAATTAAAATGCGCGCCCAGCACAAACTTTAATTTTATTTAAAACTTTGGAGTTGTGGTGCAGTGGAATAGACTTTAAACTTGGTATCAGAGTAACCCAGATTCGATTCCTGCTAGACACGTATTTAATTGCGGATTTTTAAAAAAATTATACCGCTGCGTTAAAGTCCAGATTTCTACCCAAAAATTCGGAATTTTGATATAGTGGAAGGTTCTCTCAAACTGCCAACAACAATGCGGATTAACAGAGGACACTCATGACATGAGGTGATTCTAATATGCACGATAATTTCTGATCATTTATATATCTACTAGTGCAAATACCAAGAAACTCATGAATTGTGACAAAAAGACATCATTGCCCAAAGCTTTCAAAAACTATCTGTTTCACGCAAGGTTGTAACTATCACTTTACATGTTATAAATATTATATCAGATATAAAAATCAGACATGGTATGAGACTTGGTATTGGCAATTTTATTGACATTTTGCTAATTATTAGGATATCAATAACGTAACAATCTATTGAACATTCTAATCAATCTTTATAAATAAAACAATTCAAGTTCAATTATTGCAATTACATCTGATTGTATTTGCCTGTTACAACTAAACATACTAATTAAGAATTGACTATTATCTGACGATGTTTAATATGTTGATACAATCACTTATTATTATACCTATTAGTTACAATTAATTATATGCAATAAAAAATATTAAAATACTATGCAAGGTAATGACCAAGATCCACTATCGATGACCAATCTCCACTGTCAAAAGCCTTCTTTTGATTTTAGTCACTCTACAGTCACAGTAAAGAGCAGTCGAAACTATACCGGAAGCCCCTGTCAATAACGCCTATTATAGACGTCAGTGCAAAATAGTACTTTCGAAGCAATTGTTAGCAACAACATAAGAAAATGAAACATTAATGGCCATTCTAACACTTTTTTTCAAAGATTCTTTTCGATGACGAGAAATAACAAGGGCCATATATTATTACAACTCATATATACAATATAAAAATAAATACATGCATTAACATCAACAATAATCATATTTTTAGCACTTATCTATTCAAAACATGTTATCCATCAAATCTCTTTTTGATAATAATCAATTCATTATGTTAAATCGTAAAAAAATATGTGGTAAATCAAATGAATCTAAGAATTATAGATGTAAAAAATATATCTCCCAACATATTTACAACAAATCAAGACTCATTTAACATTAAAAATCATATCTTTAATATAAAACTAGGAAAAACACTATTTGTTCATGTTTTAGCAAAACTGTTTGATAAATATAATTATAAGTAATATATCTATGAGAATTAGAGATGATAAAATCTAAATAACTGTTCTTTGAGTGAGTTTGACTCAACTTTCGTGGCTATGGTGGATCTTTGTGTTGCGGTTGTCATGCTGTCGAAAATACCATGAACTTATAAGACTAAACTCTCCACTTCTTCTTCCTTTCTCTACTCTCCTTTTTTTCCCTACATTCTTCTCTCTAGTTTTGCTGTGTTGGAGAGGGTTGGGTTGTAGCTAAGCTCTCCCTTTTATAGAAGTTGGATTTCCAATTGAACTCACTGTTCTAAAAAATATTTTATGCGGATTATTATGTGTCCACATAATCGTATGCAGACTTGAAACGCACGTAGAATTAAGAAATTGTCATGTCCATATGGACAAGACGATTAATCATTCTGAATATAGATTATGCAGGTTATGCGACTACATAATCCACATGCGGGTTTAATTTATTTATGTTTTAAAATCGAAAAAACCCAAGCTGCTCTTTTAAAGCCCATTTCCTTAGCTCTTATGGCACCTAAATTCAATTCCCGATTCCTTGATCTCTCTCCTCTCTCGCTCTCATCTTTAATCCTTAACCAATCTCCGATTCGTCACATTCGGTCATCACTCGCCTCAAGTTACCTCCTATTATCTCTCTCATTTCGATCGTCCACCACACATGACTCGTTTTCCCTCTCTCCTCTTCAACTTCTGATTGCTGACCTAAACCCAATTCTCTCACCATACCCAAATCCAACTCTCTCTATCTCTTCTATTCAATTTTTTATCGCTGATTGGATCGACTCTAATCAGAACCTGATTACCATACTCTAACTCGACTCTGTCTCTCTCCTCTTTAATTAAGTTATTATCTTTTTGCTATGTCTTTTCCCTAATGTTCTTGAATTTTATAGTACTCAATATATGTATTTTTAAGTATTACTATATTAACATATATTAAAAAAATTAATATTCTTTATAATTATGCGTAATTTGTTTAATCTCCTTGAAATTTGCTTATGCATTATGTGCTTCCAAATTGCACGCATAATGAAAACAGATTTTAGAACATAATTGAGCTTCTATCTAACTAATGGTAGAATCCTAATAGATTTAAAAAACAAATCTTATAAGATCCTTTCATTTTTTTTTTTTTTTTTTTTTTTTTTTTTTTTTGCTAGTCAAACTTACACACGCATAGTTTTGGCAATATTACTCAAATTGAGTTTTCACCGAAAATCAAACTTAGAACCTTTCATAAATTAGAGAGGAGTGATACCACTTGAGTTAAGACTCATTGGCTATAAGATCTTATTACTTAGGTTAGATCAAGTCTAATATAATTACTCCAACTTACTTATTAAATAGCAACTGGTTGAATAACCTAGTTGGTTTGAGGTAAGGATTAAATTCTTTTGGATCATAGATACGAGTTATGCTCTCTACTATTTTATTTAGTTAATTAATCAAATTTTTATCGTAAATCTTCTCTTGTAAAAATTCTTTTTATAACATTTGAAATCAAATTTCAATAAATCAAACTCATAAGAAAAGTGAGATTAGGGGAGGAGAGGAAAATGGCCAGAGCTAGGGGGCTGCCTTAAAGCCCCTCCTCCCCCGGATCTTAAAGTGCGACTCCATTTGTTATATTTGAGAGAGAGATAGGGGACTGTGTGAGAGATAATTGAATTATCTATTCTTCTCTTATTTTACATAGTTAGGAGGCTTTTCTTATTCCCCTTCTTTCTTAGTAGAGGTAAAGGGGAGTTTCTAAAGGAGCACACCTTTTTTTCCAGTGAGCCTACTCTATAACTGTTTGTGCTTCGAAAATAACACTATAAAATAGACTCACTAGGAAAAATGGTGGGCTCCTTTGGAAACTCCCGAGGTAAAGGGACCTTGCCCTAATCATTATCAATAATATATTGTTTAATATATATCAGTTATTGTTTTTGTTATAGGTAAACTGAAAAGTAAACATATTAAATACAAAAGAAAATCCACATAAACAAGAGGAGTAAACCTATCAAAATGGAGATTATACTTTTTAAGAACCGACACAATATTTATAATACTAACTTTCGATACGCTCAAAATCTGCCAACTAGCTTAAACACAACAACATGAACAACCATAAGAATGTGACATCCATCTAACTTACTTGATACCAAATAGTGTAAGATGTTTCTTTCATTCATAAAAGACATTTTATTGTTGCTTTTATATCCTAAATCATCCACAAGATAATCAATCATCAACTAAAAACAAATAGTCATTTTTATGCAAATAATTTTACTATAAAATTTCACATAAATAAATTCAAGACATTCTCCCCAGATTTACTGTCACATAGACGCCAATTCCATATGTTGATGCGGGTGATTTAGCTCATGCTACTCAGGAGGAGAAGTGGATTGGTTGGAGATCCCCCGCCTATATTTGTGATTGCAGCCGCGAGATATTTTAACTATTGTGTACTATGTAATTTTTAGTTTGTGGTAATATATATTGTAACCCACTTTTGCTTCTATATGGGTCTATAAATACTTATATATGTTATATTAAAATCGCTTTAATGGAATGCGAAGGCAATAACTTACCGTCTTGATCTTAAAAAAAAAAGGAAAATTCAAGACAGTAAGCAATAAAAAATAATTATTTATAAGAGCGTACCAATTTGGTTGTAGGGCCGAGGAACGTATGGATGAAGGCAGCGCTAGCCGAAGACACAGCGACTCCACACCCAATTGCCCGAAACCCTAAAACAAAATCATATAATCATTGAAATAAAATAAATAAGAAAACCAAAATTAGGTTACTTAGAAAACAAACTATTTTTTTTTTTTCAAAAAAAAAAAAAAGGAACCTTCGTAGGTTTCGGAGACATAGATGACGCCGTCTTTGTCCCGATCAAAGAATGAGACGTGCTTCTGTAACGCCGTCATGTTCGCCTCGTCTATCCCTAATCAAGAGAAACAAAAACCCTAACAGTTTCAGGAAAAAAAAAAATGTACGCAAAACTTAATTTTCAAAAAAAGAGAAAAAAAAGAAAAAAAAAACTGACGTACCGAGAGCGTTGGAAGAGAGAAAAACAATGAAAAAGAAGAGGAAGATTTGATTACGTTGAAGCGATGACATTTCTCAAGCCGATCAAATGCGCACACCAAAGCAATTTCTTTATCGGAAAAAAAAAATAAAAATAAATAAATGGCACTAAAGAATTGCCTTGAGTTTGGTATGGGCTTTGAGTTTGCAAATTGAATCCACCACCAAATATATACTTGCTGCCACCACATGCTCGCGAATTATCCTCCAAATTAATATTAAAGAAAGAATACCAAAAATGCAGCTTCAGAACAAATTTTGAATGTGAGAATTAGGAGGAGTGTGTGTCCGGACTAAACGAATTTCACATTGAAATTTATTATTTTGAGAGGAGTTTGGATATGGTTAGTTTTGGATTTCCTAAAATAAAAAACCAGACAATATCTAGACATTCATATTGATAATTTCGAATATACACTCACACAACAACGACCACAACAATAACAACCAAGGCTTTTTATCTGAGTACTTGGGTTGGCTACATGAACCAAAAGAAAATCACACCAGATCCACTACATGATTGAGCCTTCTCCACTTATTCCTATCAAGCAATATGTCTCCATTTAGATCTCCAGCATCCATATCTTTTCGTACTACTTCCCTCCATTTTTTCTTCAGTCATCTTTTTGCTCTTTTAATTTGTTCTATATTAGTAAACTCCACTCATTGAACTAATACAACTATAAATCTCGTTGCACATGATCGAACCATTATATGTAATTTTCTACCGTCTTCTATTAAATGACGACTATTTCTAGATTAGCACAAATATTCTCAATTCTCATTTTATCACTCCTAGTTTTACTGTATGTATATTGAACCATGCGTATCTCTGTTATGATCATGTTATGTAAATGATGTCTCTTTATAGCCCAGCATTTTATACTATATAATAAAACAAGCCTAATAGCAGCCCATAAAACTTTTCAGCCTTAACAGGATATTACGATCACATAAAATTTCTGTTGCACACCTCCACTTTAACCAATCAATTCGGATCCTATAGATTTTGGTAGGCATATGATAGCTAGTATAAAATATTATTACAAATTATAATATGACACTCGGACATACATCCAAATTTATTATATAAACAAATCTAAATATAGTAAATTTAAATTTCTCAAAATAATAACTCAAAATTATCATATTTATAATTCTGAATATATCCATATCAAAATAGGGAGTAATTTTCTAAAATAATTTAAAAATTAAAACAATCAATAATTCCAGTTGGAAGGAAAATATTTCCAAATCCAGACTTCGGAAATTTATATTTGGTATTAATAGGAATCCGAACTTACTAGATCCTGATTCATCTAAATATTAAATGTGAACCGGCTAAATCTGAAATTATTATTATTAGTAATAACTAGAACTAATTAGTTTTAAAAATTATTAATTACTATTTAATTTAATTCCATTATTAATAGAATGCGCTATTAAACCGTTCTTTCTCATATTTTTAATTATCATTAGTACAAAATCAGCAAGTTAATAAATGAATATACCTATAGAACATTGCTGGTTATAGGCATGTACCCACTACATAAGGAATTGAAACCTTGAGAACTCGTAAACCAATGACTGGTGAAGACTGAGTAGCATCTTTCCTCTTGACAGTACGTAGTTCGACGGATTCTTTCATTATTCTTATGCGTAGGTGAGGCCTTCTATTTCGAGTCTCACATGATTGCATCGGTTAAGAGGAATAGTGGTTAACTAGGGTATATATCCACTTACCACTATCTCTAATAATTTTTTTTTAAATTCTTTTGGATTATGATCTCGACTCCATAATAATTGTGAACCCAATTTTTTGGATTTTTAATTTTAATTTGATATTCGATCACAAAATTAATGGTCTTAAGTGAATACAATATTTTGTATCTATTTAATGAAAAAATAAATAAACTTCAAAATTTATGAAATTTAATCGAAAGTAGCTAAAGAGGTAGAGATAAGAATCAAAGCATTTGAAAAAGAAATAGTGGAGTTATTACTTTTTTATCGCTGACTCACATAACTTAGCTGGTCTGTCGACTCATATACAGTAATCCTCCCAACACACACAAACTTGCAGCACAATATTCGCAATTATGTGGGGCAGCACAATATTCGCAACTAAGTGGGGCTTGCAGCCTGTTCATTTTTCATTTTCACCTTCTGTGGAACTTAATATAGATTTGAATTTATAAGTTCTAGGGTCTATTTTTCCTTCTTTCAAGAGAGTAAAATTTTCTTATTTACATAAACCATTCAATTTAAACCTCATGTGATGGAAGTGCAAATCAACTTTAAAACTCCTAAAATTTTGTTGTGGGATAAATAAACATGAAAGGGTTAGATCATGGCTTTTAGTGGAGAAAAGTGAATTTCTTCTCTTAGCGTAGAATTTTTTTTTTTTTTTTTTTTTCATACTGATAGCACACATCTGATGATGTCATATATTGATGTTATATTTAATTGTATGGAAAAACTTAAAACATGCGCCCCAAGTTGAAATTGAAGATCACTACATTGACTACTACGCGAATCACGATAAAATGAGACTGATGTGTAGGAGGGCTTGGTGTGGTTAAGTCTACATAGAAGTGTCTGAACGACTGCCTAGGGTTAGACTTGATTATAGTCTCCTCTCAGATCCTCCCAGGTGGCTCTTAGCGAGGACGAGAGCAAATCCCATGTTGACTTGTCGAAAAGATAAGAAAAATATTTTTTTTGGGAAATTTGCCATTTACTGGCATTATAATGAGATCACCATTAGATTTGGCTAAACAGTATACTCTATTCAAGTAAACGATCTCTATTACGAATGGTCATTCCTACCACTTGGCTTGTAACTTATTTTGGAACGTGCATTATGACCATGTTGTGCTTAACTGTCATAACTAAATCTCCTTAGCAGAAAATTTTATACTTGACTTTTTGTTGAAAACCTTTTAAAATTTAAACTTGATACAGCTAAATGTGTGTTAAGCTTACAGTCACTTTCATCCAGTACGTCTAACTCAGGACGACGTTGATCATTCTTTTTAGTCACTATGTTCATTGCCAAAGCAGTATGCAGAGATGGGATTTGGATCTCCGATGGTAAGGCTGTTTCATATCTGTATACAAGAAAATAAGTTATGATTCTCCTGAGGGTTTAGATTGTTATTATAGAACCATAGACATTCTTCAAATTTTTCAACTCAATCTCGCTTGTTTGAATGAGCCATCTTCCTAAAAAGCTTGACGAGATTGTCAACAAATGCCTATACTTAACCATTGCTCTCAGGATTATAAACTGTTGATGCGATATTTTGAATGTGGAACTTGTCAGATAGCTGTTTTAAGTCTTGACCAATGAACTAAGGTATGTTGTAATGAAAAATTCATCTGGACACAGAAAAACAGTAAATGACGTAATGCTTGACAAATTCTGATCACATTTGAGGCTTTGATTTGCTTAAATGGGATAGCTTTAGCCACTTGGAAAAGTGAACAAACCGACAAACTTTTAATGGTGGTGGGTTAATTGGCCTGATGCTACCTATGCTCCCACATTTTAAATGGCTATGTGACAATGATAGGAAGCAAGAATTCCAATGCTTAATGAATGTGTTAACATGAACTTGGCACGTTTGGCATGGTCTAGTATAAGCAATAGCATTTGAAACTATCTTCGACCAGTAATAACCAAGCAATTGAAAGCAGTCCTAGTCCAAGTTGATGAACTCTAGAAGTTCCATTGTGGACTTTTATGAGTGCTTACTCTGCCACTTTTCATGAAAAACAGTAAAGCAGTATCCCATTATATGAATCATGGTATAATCTCTGTGTCATCATGCGATAGATGAATGAATGCGCTTTTCATCGAATAGAGGGAGCCCCTTTAGAATCATCAGGAAGGATGACATGTAAGACATAATCGATGAATGATAACTGTCAATCTCTAGACTCCACACTTGTGGAGATATCATGGACTTGATTGACTTTGAGGTAATCATCATGAGCCTCGTTGATCTTGTATGGCTATTTTTTTTAACTTGCTCTCAAAAATGAAGAATGCTACATACGAGCATATTCTAAATTATCTGGGATGTACGAGGCCTTAAATTTATTTACAAAATTGGCAACAAGAAATAAAAATGCAATATGTTTATACATATAAACATACAATAAAAAGTAGTTGCATTTTCTATTATCAGGAAATATATAAGAGTTTACTACATATATAGATCAACTAATAGAAATTAAAATGTGACCTGAAGTAGGAAAGAAATAGAGAAGGAAAGATGATGGTAATATATCATAGTAGAACAAAACAAAACATGCTGATGACCTGGAGCTAAGGATCATTGGTGCCTTGCCTGACTTGGTTCTGACTAGGAGATGATGTAGCTTCAGGCCCAGCTAAGGTCAAGGGTCCATAGCAACAATGGAATAAATCAAACCCGATGATGGTTATGTGTCATATCTCCAGTATTATATTTTGTATAATTATGTGGATGTTAGGTAACATAAATGTCAAGCTGAGGTAGTCTTGTTAGTCAAGAATGGATGTTATATGTATTCAATAACTTAGTACATACAAGTATCCGGTATGACTGCATAAATCATGTGTGAGTGTGTGTAACATGCACGAGAATTATAAATGAATGAAGTCTAGGTTCATGTCTAATTAATTAACTAAAACTAAATGCATAGTAGATAAGATAGCGTTATTTCTATATATCGTATAAATGTTCGTACTTACTCGCTCTCGGCCACACTCGCATAGTGCTGAAATATGCTATACAACTAGTACTTCTAGTTTCACACCCTATTCTCTAAAGATAGTAATTGATATTTCATGATAGGGTACAAATCATCACTCAGTAGTCCATTACCATCCATGTCGCTACAGTTAAACATTCTAGCACTTATCATTTCAGTGACCTTATAAGATATAGTTCTTATCTATTATATAGTTTTTTCCAATCATGTTATGTTGGTGCGTAATACTTATGGACAGTTTGGAACATCCTAGCAATTCAAGTCGATCTGTGCACATATCCATTTTCAAGAAACAATAATTAGGAATAAGGCATTTCAAGATCGTGCACATACATATCCCTAGGATACTTCCATTCATATCACTAGAATATTTCACAATACTTTTTATATCAATTTGTTTCCGGATTTATCATGTCCATTATGTATCATATACTTAGATAGTTCATATATGGGCCGACATACATTAAGTTTCAAGTTCATGTATATGTGATATCGTGCATCATATATCATGCCTGATATCATATTAAATATCACATCAAGTGTTACCTAAGCAAGTTCTTTTCATGCATCTTGAATCATGCTATAATCGTTCATTGTTCACCAAGAATTAATGGTGTCTCTCGTCACGCTCATGTTGCGTATATCATGCCATACTCAGATTCAATTATCAAGCATAATTAAGATCAAGCATCGAGTATCATATGGAAGCTTATGTATATCGTGCCATGAATCGAGTTTTTTCATGCTTGTCCTGCAATTCAATAGGCCTGATTTATATCTACGTACACTTGTCATGTAATTTAATAACCCTCCGTAGTTTGAGACGATTTACAAATAGAAGGAAGAACATAATTTACATCAGAATCAGAGTCATAAATAAAATAACTGCACAATAAATATATAATGTGGGATTACAAGTTCTCTAAAAAAACGAAAATAATGCAGGATATTATATGAGACTTATAATGATGGATGCAACTAGATATTAGTACTAAAGCAATCAAGATCGAAAAATCAAGGTCTGATCATGCATCAATTTAGCGTTAACGCAGAACTTGTCTCCTTTATTTTATCGTCATAAGCAAATTATCTATGAGCCTTGATTCAAGCACTACACCTTGTGCCTTGTAGCTCAAACATTTTTCCTTGTACTCGAGTTAAAACTTCTCATTCGAAGTGAAGGGCAGCATAATACCATGCTGATAAAAAAAGATATGTTATCGATAAACTAGAATCACCTAATACAGAATACTGACAATAGGATCAAATATGCCTAAAAAATACTGATGGAATGAAGACAAAACCTGTTTTTGTTTGGAGAATTACTGTGCTTTTTTTATTTTTATGTAGCTTTATTTTGAACTTTTATTATGTAAGCTTATTAACGGGCTATTCTACTAGTGGTCCGTAAACTCTTATTGTTATGTTGTTATCTCGTTAATGGAACGCGAATGGTTATATCCAACCGTTTATCGTCAAAAAAAAAAAAAAAATCAGCTGAAACAAATCCTGGTCGGTTACAGAAAGTTGACGCAGACTCGAACAATTAATCGTGTCAACTAGTTGGAACAATTGACATACGATTGTTACTCTATATAATTTGCTAGTGATGGTAAAATGTAGTCATTTATATACTTACACCACTTAAAGAGTAGGGAAATCAATTGCATCTAATAAAATTCTCAAATTCAAGAAGTACAAAAAAATAAACAAATAAGACTTTACTACCTGGCTCCATCAATCATATCATACACCATTCTTAAAGATGTTGCAAAAAGAGTTATACTTCTCAAAAAAAAAAAAAAATCCGGCAAAAGGGTATTATACCATGATATGAAATAATTCTTATCCATATATTTTTTTTGACCAAAATGACGGGTGAAAATCCTCCACATATCATTAGCAAGCAGATAATAGAACAACAATTAGATTTGGATCCGGTGAACCCTCACATAGAAAATTACATAAAATAAAACAACAGATAAATCTAAAAAAAAAAAAAAGAGTGCGTAAAGGACAAAAGTCCTCCCAATTCAACAACAAAAAGTAAAATGAGACCCCAGATACGTCAATCTTCTCTATGAAAGTGGCTATAACCTCCCATCAAATCTGGTCCGGGGACGGAAGAGGATATCCAAAGTCTTTTTCTGATGTCCCTCCTGAAATTTGTACATGCTCATCGTCCGAAAGTATATCTGTTCAAAAAATAATATCATGAATAATCATACGAGTACGTGTATGTGAAGAACGTGCTGTAAAATTAAAAATTTTATTATTTCTTTTTCTCCATACATTCCAGCATAAAACTGCTAAAAGGGTCCTAACAAACTGTGACGAATTGCCATTAACACATAATTTACTTCCTAAGTTGGTATAGGTGTCTGTGTTAATGATAACCACAAACCTTCTGGCACAATTATTCCATAGTTCCCTAGTAAAGTGACAGTTCAATAATAGGTGAACAGTGAATTCTCTATTCATATTACAAATTACACAGATATTCGGACATATCCATCCTTTTTTTTGTAAGGCTGGCCACGTGAGCAGAGCTTCCTTTATGGCCAACCATAAAAGCACCCTTAGTTTGGTAGGCAAACAGTCTTCCAAATTCAAGAGGTATTAGTGAAAGCAACTCCACTGTCCACAAAATGATTATATGTAGACTTGAAAGAAAATTCTCAATCCTTACTCCATTTCCAGTGGGGTTGGTCATCTAATATATGATTAAATCTGAAGTTATCAATTAGGTTTCTCAACTCCTGATATTGTGTTCTTTTCTGAACTGATATAGGATAGCGGAGGTTCAAACTCCATCTAGAGTGGCCCCAAAATCTACTGACCTTAGCCTCCTTATCCCTGGATAGTTGGTAGGCTTGAGGAAATAAGATTTTTAGCGGGACTTGTGAGTACCATTTATCGTGCCAGAATGCAATATCGTGTCCATTACCCAATCTAAATTCCAGACTTGGCGAGACGATATGCCTGGCCAATATCATGTCTTTTCAGAATCCAAATGTGTTGTTCCGGAATTCTGTTAGCCAGGTACCGTTCCGAAGATGATATTTCATGGTCACAAGTCTTTGGAAAGAGCCATGGCGGTGTGAGAATACATGTCACCACCATTTTACCATTAGAGATAGATTGAAGGTTTTAAAATCAAGAACTCCAAGTCCTCCAGCCTTTTAGCTCTACAGATATGTCCCCAAGAAATCAAGTGATATTTCTTGGAGTTAAACGCATCATTCTATAAAAAGTTCTTTCTGATACAGTCTACTTTGTTTCTCACCCAGCAGGGTAACAGAAAAAAGAACATATAATATAAGGGTAAAGAAGATAATACAAAATTCAACAGCACCACCCTTTCTCCCAAAGAAAGCAGATTACTTTTCCATCCTTCTAATCTCTTTTCTAAGGTATTAAGTAGGGGGTTCCAAACCTATTTGGAAAGTTTATCTGGTTTAATGGGGATGCCTAAGTATTTGATCGGGAACGTAACCTCTTTACATCTGAAAATGTCTAGAATAAGACAAAAGGAGAGGTTTTTAGGTCCCACGCAGATAAGAGAGTTTTTAGAAAAATTAACTCTCAGTTCAAACCAAGCTTGAAAGCAACAGAGTAACTATTTAACATATATAACCTCTCTCACATTACCCCTACCAATGATACACTAGTGAAAGAGGGAGACCATGGCAAACCGTGAATAAGGCCTGCTCTCTCTAACTTTCTGCACATAATATTCAAGCCGTCGGCAATTAGAATAAAGAGTAGTAGAGATAGAGAATCTCCCTGTCGAAGGCCCTGCCTGAGTACTATCTCTTTGCCGACTTCCCTATTGACTAAAACTTGTGTTTTGGCTGAGGATAGCCACTTCTCTATCCACAAAATCCACAAATTCTTACCCATATTAAAAAAAAAAAAAAAATAAACAACATAAAGTTAAAACAATAAATTATTCGAGCATCATTTTCCGAATTTTATTGCACCCTGCACATGCACAGTTACATAATTGTCTTGCACTCTGATGAATTGATCAACCATTACTTTCATTTATTTGCAGACGATCCACTTCAGCATTTTGTTACCATCAAGCTTTCTTTTTAGAAGATGCTCTCTCCTTCTCCATTTGTACAAACAAACTCCCATCATAAACAGCTCTTATGGTGTCCTTCTGAAGCAATCCATCCTTGTCCTTAGCAAGACTGTACAAGAGCTTCCACTCCGCTTTCGCTGCGACCCTGTCCATAGCGCGATGGAAAAAATCAGAGATACTTCTAACATTTTACGATACTAGTAAAGGTACTAATGGCATCAAAAATCCATCTCATAATTCTTAGTGTATAACCCACTATATTTGCATGAAGCTGTTATTTGTACAATGTGACTAAGAATTAGGCCAATTGTATCTTATAACCTACCCTCCTGCATTGTCGCCAGGAACTTGATTCGCCTTAAGCATCTCGTCCAACTCGTCTGATGTTAGTGCAGTAGGAGTGGTGTGAGCATGCTTCTGAAAAATCTCCTCAAACTTTGCCGGAACAAACCTTCATGTACCATTTCGAAAAAATAGCCCATGTTTAGAAATAGTCAGTTTCATGAAAATCTAAAGCAATGACACTTGATACCATGGTCAAATGCAAATGTGACATAAAGAAAGTGACGCAGTAAACTCTATCATTAATCAATAACAATTGTTGTGATGTCGAAGCTTGTGAAGAGCAGCATACGGTGGTGCCTGCTACTATGATGTCGAAGCTTGTGAAGAAGGGGAACGCATAAGATGGTGCCTGTTACTATGATGCTGATCAATATGTCTAGAACCATGGTTCTAAATATTGGGATTATATGGATGACTTCTTTTCCCACCAGGGATATGATCTCATATCGGACAATATATAAGGGCTATGAGTTCATATCGGACATTCATATCAAACATTAAATATACATATCAAATATGTAAATTAAATACCATAGAGATGGTTTAATTTTATCTATCTAACTAGTTTAGCATACATGTGTGTGCGTGGTGTATAAATATAATCATAATCTCTAGCTCCTTAACTAATTTAGGATCAAATTTTATAGATTTTGAGAATCATTTATTCTTTAATCAAGTTTATACAAAATGTGTATTTTCTAAAATCGTTAATTTTATATCTACTTGATGGAAGCTCAAATCAAATTAAAACCATGAAATTGGGTATGAGTAAAACAAGCTATCAAAATCATAATCCAAAAGAAACTATTTAAGAAAATTTAGAGATAAGAAAAATGAAACGCAGCTCAGAAAATTTATGTGAATCGACAGTTTATTTCCATTTTTCTCATATATATATATATATATGAGAAAAATAAAAATTAGCTGACAGCTCATACAAATTACCTTAGTTAAAGTTTATTTCCACTATCTCTAATAAAATATTTTACAAAATTTATTTTGGATTATAATCTTGACCCTATAGAGTTCACTCATATCCAATTTCTTAGATTTAGTTTTGATTTGGTCCTCTATCAGGTTGATGAACTTACAAATGAATACCAAAATTCATAAAATTTGATCTTATTAAAGTTAAGGAGGTAGAGATTCTAATTTTAGAAAATAATTGAAGAAAATTTATTGAATTACTATATTTTTGTTGCTAGTTCATATAATTTTTCCTGAGCTGATGGCTCACCTACAATAATACACACACACATACATATATACATATACATATATATATATACATACATAAATACATATATATACATACATACATACATATATACATATATACATACATATATTAATACATATTATATATGTATGTGTGTGTAAGAATAATGGAAATGATTCACGTAAGTTATCTGAGCTGCAATCTATTTCCACTATTTTAATATATTTTTTAAACAAAATCTTTTTGATTTTGATCAAAACCCCAAGTGATCACTCGTACCCAATTTCTTAGGTTTTAGTTTTAATTTGGTTTCTGTTAAGTAGACACAAAATTAATGGTTTTCAGTGAATATAACATTTTATATCCCCTTATTAAAATAGTAAATAAACTTCAAAACCCATAAAATTTAATCCTAAAAAAAAAAAAAAACTAAGGATGTAGAGATCATGATCCTAAATAGATTTAGAAATAAAATAATGTGCTAATTATTAAAATTCTAGAATTTAATAATTATTCTAAAGTGTCATAATAAACACTATAGAAGGAAATTAAGATACTTATGTGCCAAGCTTTCATTACCTCCCTTCGGAGTCATAAACTCCAGTGTCGCTCCCATGCTTGCCCTTCTGGATATTCTGTACATAAATGGGAGGAAGAGGAGATGCCGAACTTTCCTCCTGCATGCGAGCACAATATGTATGCAAATTAGAATTTGTCTACAAATCGGAGCTATGGAAGAATTATATCTCATGTTATGTGTATATACACTTAACCACACAAAGAGTCACACACACACACACTAGCAGATATTGATGAATATGATTGAGAAAAACTGGAGAAGGGATTGAAATTGACCTTTACTGTTAGTCTCAGCTTGCTTTTAAGAAGCAAGTATCTAAAGTTCGTGTACGTAAATATTGTTAAGAGGACATATTGCTCCGACTATTTATTATGTATTAAGACACGAACCAAATGACTTTTATGTTGTCTCGTCATGTCCTGTATCTTATGTTTAGTTTTGGTTCCATCATTACTACTCTCTCCTATATCATATTGTGATTGAATATATTCCCTCTTCAAACATATCCATGGTTTGCTTAGGGCAATTATGAAATGGCCAATGTATCCCATAACCATGCAGTGTCTTAGTATGCATGATTAGTCTTCATCATCTATATATCAGCCAGCGCAAATGCCCAGAAACTCACTAAATCTAACAAAAAGACCGCATTTGCCCAAAGCTTTCAAAGTCGTATATGTTTTACACAAGATCGTACATATCATATGAAACTGATACATATCACAAATATTGCATCAGTTATAAATTGTTTTCTATATTCTTATATAAACTACCAATAAATGTATGATGTTGATTTTGATGTTTGCTTATAACTGGAAGAGCATGACTCTTATCATGATCTCGTTGAATTAAAGAACTGGAGTTATCACTCTTTATTAAGTTGAATCATTGAGCAAAGAAACTTCTAATAATTAGATTGATTTTGGTTGCAGTTGTCACTCTTTATTGTATATGTTGTTGACCATCAAACTTTTCTATAAATTAGATGAAATTTTGGTTGACTTTGCGTTCCCTACTCAATTGGAAGAGCTTCATAATAATATTTAGGATAGATGTTGAAAAGCGAATAGGCTACTACCATTTCTAAAATTTGACTCCATGGTGGCTAATATCTGCCCTTAAAAAAAAAAATCTAACGCCACATATGAAGTCTCACATGTGTTAGCAAGTCGTTAAAGTTTTGTTAATATAATATCTTCTTCCATCTCAAAAAATCTAACACCATTTCCAACCTGCATATAATTCCATGGTTGCCACTACATACTTTTAAATAAAAAATAAAAAATTTAAAGTCGCTGTAGGTTCAACTAGCAAATTTTTAGTTTCTTATATTCACTTACATTTTCAGAGTTTTTGAAATGTGGAGCAACTGTCATGCAAATGTCTATATCTATATGATACGTGTTTGGAAGGGTCCATACTTCATAATTATATAATAATGAAAACTACATGTAAGTTGTGGTGTTAATGACCTATGTTTTTACTTATAAGCGGAAGGATGAAATAGATTATTCACTGCCAATAGTAAAATGAGCAAATAGAGAATGCAGAGACAATTTTAAAGGAGAATATAAATGATATCATACATTATCATACATTTGACAGGGATTATGATGACTTGTTAATTCTGTTGAGATATAATTGAGATATGATCATGATGCTAAAATATTTTGAGATACTTTCCTATTAGATATTGAGATATTTTCCTAAATTATGATAGTTGATAAATTTTTGATTTGACTAATTTAGGATAGTTGACAAATCTCTGATTTTATGTAATTAGTATTGCCTCTTTCAACTATAAAATGATGGCTCATTATACAGTTCAAGTATAAGAAAATATACAAAAATTTATTCATTCCGCTTTCACTCTATTTTCTTCAACATAGTATCAGAGTTATCAGAATTTTGGTGCCTCTTCTAATTTCTTTTGTGAGTATATAAACCACCATAAGTGAGTTTTTTTTCTTTGTCTTCACACATCTCGAAACTCTTTGTGCCCGTTTCGGCCATTTTGAAGTCAGATCTCGACAATTTTCTACTTTCAGATTGTTCGTCTCCTTTCGATCTCCTTCCATCAAAATTTCAGCTCAATCGGACTTGACAACCTCCTCCACGTACCGTGTGAAGTCTCTACAAGTGGTCTTTACGCAACTCTTTTTTTCAACGCGTGAGCCCCAGCTGTTCTAGTCAATTCTGTTTTACAATCAGATTTGGCTTTTCGGACACTGATTTGTTTTTTAGTTGATTTTTTGGGAGTTGAGTTTGAAATATCTGTTCCAAAATATCTTCCCAAAATAATATTGTTCGTCCATTTGATATTGTTTTGGATGGAACCAACTATAGTCTTTGGGCTTTCAATATGAAACTTTTTCTCAAAGAAAGAAAATTGTGGCGTTATGTTTCTGAGGATTCTTCTAAGCCTGTTCGTACTAAGGATGAGTCCGCTGCTGATTACGCTACTCGCTTGGACGACTGGGAGAGTATTCATAGTAAAATTCTGTAGTGGATTGTTAATACATCAATTCCATCTATTAACAGTCTTCTATCCAGGCTCGAGAATGCAAAAGCTGCATGGAATTTCTTGGTTGCTCGATCGATTGCTGCAATGATGCTTCTCTTCAGTTTCAAATTGAGACAAAACTTTACCAGATACGTCAAGAATCCGGTCAGTCTATTACTGAATTTTGCTCTCAAATCGCTCTTTTTTGAAATCAGTTGACTACTACCAAACCCCAACTTCATTGTGCTGCAGACATCGAGCTCTTTGCAAGATATCGGGACCGCCGCAGGTTCATGCATTTTATGATGGCTCTTCAGATGACTTTGAGTCCACTCGAGCAGCCCTTCTTCATCGTACGCCACTTCCTACCATGAATCTTGCTGTTTCTGAGTTAATTTTCAAGAAGTATCGTCCGCCTTACTATAAAGCTACAGTCTCCCGATCTTATTTTGGTTGTTGTTTCTTCGGCTTCCTTCCAACGATCTGCTCCACAATCACAATCTCCTCCTCAAAAGTTATTTTGTCGGTATTGAAAGAAAAGCGGGTACTAGATTACTAATTGTTTCCAGTTGCAACCAAAAAAAGGCACAAGACTCTCGTCGTTCCCTTCAACAGGCTACTGCGGTTGTCTCCACTGATTCCTCTACCCCTAAGTCTTCTTCTCAGTCTACTTCACTCACTGCTGTTGATATTGAGGCTTTGGTCCATCAGGTTCTGTCTCATTCATCTACTGCACTATCGGTCACTCCAGATACTTCTTCTTAGTTTATAGATTCTGCTTATTGTAATCATATGACTTCTGATTCCACTATTTTTTTTACTAAATATGCACTAGACCCTAACCATATTATTTATACTGCCGATGGTTCTGCAATGCCTGTCATATTGGTCTATTTCTACCTCCGACATCTCTGTCGATAATACCTATTTAGTTCCTAAGTTATCATCGAATCTCCTCTCTGTTGGCCAACTTGTTGAGTTAGGTTTTGAGCTTCACTTTTCTTTTCGTGGTGTTGATATGCAGGATCCTCGGTCGAGTCAGGTCATTAGGACAGACCGTAAAGTTGAACATATGTTTGAAATGTTGAAGTTGCAGATTCCTTCTACTACACCTTCATCTCTCTTTGCCATCACCTCTAGCGTTTGGTATTCTCGTCTCGGTCATATTTCTTTACCTCATATTCAACAGTTAGCCTCTAGTGGTCTCCTTGGTTCTGTCACTTTTGATAAGTTTGATTGTCTTTCTTGTCAACTTGGAAAACAAACTCATTTACTTTTTAATACCAGTGACTTTTTTCTTCTGCTCATTTTGATCTTATTCATTCTGATATTTGGGGCCCTTCTCTAATTTCTACCGAAGGGGCTTCCGCTACTTTATAATATTTGTAGATGATTTTTCATGTTATACATGGATTTATCTTATGCATAAGTGTTCTGAGTTGTTTGTAATTTACAAACGCTTTCACCAAATGGTATTTACTCAGTTTTCTCGTGCTATCAAAATTTTTCATTCTAATAATGCTCTGGAGTATAACGAAAAATCCTTCACTGAATTTTTCAACAAAATGGAACTCTCTCTCATCGCTCTTATCCATATACATCACAACAAAATGGTCGAGCAGAGCGTAACACCATCACATTCTAAACACCGTTCGATCTCTCCTCATTTCTGCCTCTTTTCCTGAGCGTCTTTGGGGAGAGGCTGCTCTTACTGCTGTCTACACCATCAATCATGTCCCCTCACCCATTCTTGACAACAAAACTCCTTTTGAACTGTTGTATGATACCATTCCTAATTACAGCTCTCTTCGAGTTTTTTGTTATGCCTGCTTCGTTCTTCTCCCCCACAGGAACAAATGAAGTTAGAACCTCGTTCCAGACTATGTTGCTTTCTTAGTTATGGTATTGAACAAAAAGGATACCATTGTTATGATCCTATCACAAAATGCCTTCGTATCTCTTGTCATGTAGAGTTTTGGGAATATAAGTTCTTCACCACCTTTTCTTTCTTTCCCTTACTTTCACTTTAGTCATTCCCCTGTCTTCACTGATCCCTCTATTACTTTGTTTTCTGAGTTTACTAACTCTTCTATAGGTGATACCAACTCCTCTAACGATCCATCCTCGGCCTCTTCCAATGACCTTGCTCCCCCTGCAGATCCAGTATCATCACTTGGTTCTCTTCAAGATGTACCTGCACCACCTTCTACTGCTAAGTCCTCCCAAGTTATTGCACCTCGTCGTTCTGATAGGGTAAGAGCTCCTCATTCATATCTTCATGATTAACATTATTTCTCTGCTCTTGCTACTCTTCATGAGCCTCACTTTTATCGTGAGGCTAGTTCTGATCTTCTTTGGCAACAAGCTATGTCTGATAAATTAGATGCTCTTACCAAGACACATAATTGGGATTTGGTGGATTTGCCTCCTGAAAAGTTTACAGTGGGTTATAAGTGGGTTTACAAGATTAAGACTCGGGCAGATGGCTCAGTTGAGCGATACAAAGCTCGTCTTGTTGCGTTGGGTTGCTCTCAAGAGTATGGTATTGACTATGAGGAGACTTTTGCTCCTGTTACTCGACTTACCTCTGTTAGATCTTTGATTGTTGTTGTTGCTGTTTGGTGTTGGTCATTATTTCAGATGGATGTTAAAAATGCATTTCTAAATGGAGATCTTACTGAGAAAGTTTATATAAAGCCTCCTTCTGGTTATGAGCATCCTCCTCATAAGGTTTGCCGCCTTCATCGTGCGATCTATGGTCTGAAGCAGGCTCCTCGTCTTGGTTTGCCAAATTTATCTCTGTCATCACACAGCAAGGTTTTGTAGCCAGTGCTTATGACACTGCCTTATTCATCCGTAAGACTGCTTCAGGCACCACCCTTCTACTTCTCTATGTTGATGATATGATCATCACTGGTGATGATACTGATGGCATTCGTGTGCTTTAGGTTTTTCTGGGTCATCATTTTGAAATGAAAGATCTTAGCACTCTCAGTTACTTTCTTGGTCTTGAGGTGACATCTTCTTCGGATGGTTATTCTCTTTCTCAGGTTAAGTATGCTTCAGATCTTATATTCAGGACTGGTCTAACCAACAGCAAGACTGCCAATACCCCTTCAGAATATAATGATCGGCTCAACCTTACTGATGGTGTGCCTCTGTCTAATCCTACTCTCTATCGACAGTTAGTTAGTAGTCTTATTTATCTCAGAGTTACTTGCCCTGATATTTCTTATACTGTTCACCGGGTCAGTCAATTCATGCATGAGTCTTGCACACCTCACTATGCTGCTGTTCTTCGAATCCTTCGCTATGTCAAGGGCACTCTTTTCCATGGTTTACACTATTCATCTCAGTCATCTCTTGAGTTACGAGGTTATTCTGATACTGATTGGACTGGTGATCCTTGGGATCATCGTTCTACCACTGGTATTTGTTTATTACTTGGTTCGTGTCTTATTTCTTGGCAAAGTAAGAAACAAACAGTTGTCGCTCGATCTACCACTGAGGCTAAGTATCGCGCCATTGCTGATGCTACTGCTGAGCTTTCATGGCTGCATCGTCTTTTGGCTGACTTGGATTCCCCTCAGCTGTCTCGTTCCTCTACTGTGACAACCAGAGTGCTATTCAGATTGCGCATAATGATATTTTTCATGAGCGCACAAAGCATATTGAGATTGACTGTCACTTTATCAGGCATCATCTTAGTGATGGCACCCTTCACTTGTGTTCCATTTCCTCTACTGATCAGCTTGCTGATATTTGTTCGCAACGGAAATTTGCTTTCCTTCCATTGAATTCAACTTAGATTACAACGAAAGAGAATAAAAAAAGAACAAACGAGAGGATTTATAACTTATCTCTCTCTTTTACAATGAATCGTGAGATCTATGTGGCGATGGGATCTAACTAGTAGCTCCTTTGGACGATCTGACGACGATGGTCTTCTTGCACTTGATGAAGAAGATGTCGGCCGACTTCGGATGATCTTTTTTGGTCTTGATTCATTCAAAACTCTCACGCGTAACTCGAACTTCACAAAAACTTCTTAAAGATCCCCTAGGGCTTCCTCAAGAGAGTATTTATAGCCTTAGAATAATATGAGAGTTTTTATCTAAATAGAATTTGTATTCATCAAAGATTCTAATCAAATATCTTAGTTTTGATTTAAATCTCTTGATTTAAAATTCTGATTGGACTTAATTTGTGTATTTGTATAAGTCCAAATCTCAATCACAATCAATTTAGAATTCTAATGAAATCTGCTCACGCGGAGTTAACGCGGAGCTAAATTCATCAGAACGCGGAGCTATGGATTAACTTCACGTTTTGCTCAAACGCGAGGCTAAAATAGCCAAATGCGGAACTACGGAGTTATCTCTGCGTTCTGTTGTGGAAAATGCTATTTACTTAGAAATTTTCACTGCCAACAGAACCCCCTCCAAAGTTTTCAAAATATCTTAGAATTTTAGCAAATTTTGAAATACTTTAGATACTTAAACTGAAACGTGGAGTTAGAATACTAAGTCATCTTCGCGTTTTGTTCACTTGAGCGGAGCTAATAGCTTCGCGTTTCAGCGAGTAACTGCTTAGAATTTGCACCGAATCTCGTGTCGAATACCAAGGGGCGGGTTTTCTCATTTAAATAGAGTCTCTTCTTCTTCTTCCTCACTTCATTCGAAGAGACTTTAAGAACCCAGAGATTCAGGCGATCCAGATGACCCTGACGATCCGATCGACCATTTTTCTTCGATTTCACCAAGATTCCTCGAATATCAATGGCGCCCAAGAAGATCGTGACCTTGCGCGCCTCCTCATCGTCGGCGGCCGGCACTAGCAGCGATCGAGGGAGTGGTCGCAGCGGCAAACCAACCCATATTGTGCCAATCGGAGTTAATCACCTCTGAATTTGGACATTTTATGATAATTTTGGAGTGATTTGGCTCGGTTTTGACCGGCCAATCACTTTTCTAACAGGCGAAATCGCCGTACTCCGACCGAATAGTTTGGAGAAGAAGGAGAAGACCTCTGGTCTTCCTCCACATGAAGCTATCGCGTTATCTTCGCGTTTCTAAACACGAAGTTATCTATCGCATTTTTACGCGCAAAGTTATCATCCTCGCGTTTTGTCAAAACGCGAGGCTATTTCCTTAACTTCGCGTGGAGTTATATTTTACTCCGCGTCTCCATACTTAGAAAATTTGTAATAACTTTTCTAACTCTTGATTTTTCTTTTGCAGTTGACTACTCGCAGATCCACTCTCTCAAGGGCATCACTTCGGCTTCACTGAGGGTACGGATCTGACAGCACAATTCTGTTTCACCACTGTTCTAACTGCATACAAGCCGGGTCTGAGGGAGCGCAGAGAGAAATTAATCAGGTACCACCCTGCTACTGCACGGGAGATTATCACCGATGCACTTTTCGAGGCCACCAACCGAGAAGTTTTGGAGAAGCCTGCTTTTCTCTTTGGAGATGCAATGGGGCATTCAGACCAGATCCTCTTTGAAGAGGAGTGCATGTGGCTCTACCAATCTGACGACATACTGATATTTCTACCCAGCAGGGAGCGCAGCTATCCCCTAGTCTATCTTCAAAGGCTAGCCATGCACCAATTTTCATCAGCAAAAGTAACTCTAAGGAAATCAGAAGCATATTATAGTTGCAAGTTTCAAGCTCTGGCTTCAAAAAGTAAACTTTTGAAGGAGTTACAAGAACTCTGCAGCAGCTCATTAAGTTTTCTTGAGGACCATTTCTATTAGCTGACAATCTCTGTCGCTTTCCAAAGCGATAGAGATAATCATGAATGAAGTATAAGGGCTTGTAGCTTTCCAAAGCGATAGAGATAATCATGAATGAAGTATAAGGGCTTGTAGCATATCGAATTCAACTTGCGCATCTTCATTAGGATTCTTATAGCAGTATCTTCAGATGATCCACTAAGAACTTTAAATAGATCATAGTTGACATTTGCAGAGGAGATCTTTTGCATGTGAACCAGAGAAATGAGCTGGAAAAGCACCTCGTATGGCACAGTACAATCAACAGGATAGCTTAAAATAGGAGGGCATAATAAGGAGCCGCGCTTTTGAAAAATCTCATCAGCGGTTGATCCAGCAATTCGCATTAAATGGCGATGACTTGCGCCGGTAAGCTAAACACTCGGTGGAGGAGACTCATCGTCGAGTTATTGATGAGTCGACAAATAGGTTGAAACTTTTGGGAGAGCTATAACTCTTTCTATTTTTGCAACTTTTTGCTTTGTGAATAAAGACAATTCTTTTTTCTTTTTATCTGTTGGCTACAACATTTGCTTGCACAACAAATAACTTGTCATCAAAATAGTTTATTATTTTAGTAAAACAATCCAAGGCTCATCTACGTAACTTAGACTGTTAATACCGACCGGGTTACAATTATTAACCTCGGTAAAGCCCTTTGAACAGAGCTAAATAATAGTTTGGTGAAAGTGTTTTACTACTTACACCAGGACTAAATTTAGACAGAGGCGCCTAATTGCACATGCCTTAGAGTTTAATGGAGGCAATTCAAGGCTCTGACGCGTAATTTGAACTGCACATGCCAAAATAATCTAGTGATGATTATCAGATTTCGACAGAGGTGCATAATTGCACATGCCTAGTCCAAGTGCTCTCACGCGTAACTTGAACGGAGATGAGAATAATCCAAATCATACTGTCAGAGGTAAGAGTTTAACATGATAGGTCTACGGAATTTTTAGCAAACCCCCAGCTATAAATGGATTTGGTGAGGAACTTGATCTCCTCTTCCCGCCACTTTAACGGGTAGTTAATTTCAAACTTTTACCCCCAGTATGATAGGGTTAGCGAGGAACTTGATATTCTCTTCCCGCCGCTTTAACAGCATTGGGCAATTTTTTTTTATAGCACTCAATTAGCCATTTTAATGGCTAGTAAAAGTAGCGGAAGCAACATGATATTTATCATCGTCAATATTTTTGGCACCTCCAGCCAAATCCGATTGCTATCCAATGAGAATGATTTTGTCACAGCTGTACTTCGGAGCGTACTCAAGGGGCTAGCTTGTAAGTGCGGGCAGCCCGTGCTTGGTGTTGATATTGGCTTCCCTACTGGTACAGAGATAGCTCTGGCAGGGAACTCATTGGTTCCTACTATTAAAGTTGTTATATTTGCAGAAACTTTCTTCTGTTCCTCTTTAAGTGTGAGAATCCCGGCTTCTATCAATGCCTGAATTCGGTTCTTAAGAGAATAGCAATCCTTAGTTGGGTGCCCGACATTCCGATGGTACAGGCAATAGTTGGGGTCGTTGGTTTTACCAGCGTCTTTTGGTTTTCTATTTTCCAAAAGTTTCAACATGCTCTTTTTAGGGAGGAGATGGAATAGAGTACCTGTCTACTCCGTCTTGAATGTATAACTTCTATCTTGTCGGGGCCTATTTTGACATGCACATCTTGGATTTTGAGGTCTTAGTTTTGGATCTGCAACTGACGTCATCACAGCATTCCCTTTATTTTTAGGATTCTGTGGATATGGTCTGTTATTTATAGAGTTTCTCATACTATGAGATTCCTCAATCCGGCGAATTATATCTTCCGCCTGCTCTCCCTACTTTAGCAGATCTTTCCAAGTTTTAGACTCTACAGCTCCCATTCTTATCAGTACTCCGGTCGTGAAGTTATACTTGAAGGTTTCTACCAGGGTTTCCTGGGTCATTCCGTGTTTGCAGTGCACGGATTTTTTCCTGAAGCGTTCAATAAAACTTTTGACTGTTACTTCTTCTCCTTATTTCGTCGCAAGGAGGGAATGAACCGAAATTTTGGTATCATCCTCAAAGAAACGTACGAGAAATTACTTCTCAACATCAAACCAGGTATTAATAGTACTTGGAGGCCATTGCATAAACCATGTAAAGGCAGGCCCTCGCAGGGTGCTCGCAAATACTTTGGTCATTACGGGATCATTTCCCATTAGATGACCTGGCTGCGATAAAAAGTAATATAAGTGCTGGCTTGGGGACCCCTTCCCGTTATATGACTCCAATTTGAGGGGTTTATATTTTTCTGGATAAGGGGCGAAGTCCCACTCAAGCGGATATGGCCTTGAAACACCTGATTCTTTTAGTTCTTTCTTTTGTATTAACGCATCTAGTTGCTTCTGTAGGTTTTCCATTTTCTCTTCATGAAGATCATGGAAGGAATATTTGTCATCCTCCTCATGTACCGAATAAGCCTTTTCTTCTTTAGTTTCTTCATTTGTCTTAGGTGGCAGTTCAGAAGAAGTTTTAGCCTTATCATCGGTTATCTTTTGGGTATTTTCGACCACTTTTAGAAGCATTAATTTGAGGTCATCAATTGCCTTTTGCTAACCTCGAATCATCTGCTCTTAGGCTTCTATCCTCTGGTCAATGTCATCGGACCTGTCCACTGCGTGCATCGCTGATTTTCGTGGTCGGGAAGATGCACAAGATTGTGGGGAAGCTATAGCTGAATTATCGCTGTCATCATCATAAGAACCATTTACTAGTTTCCTGTAATTCCGAGGGGCGACAATGCCTGATTTATGCTGGGTAAAATGATGAGGTTTTTCATCATCTGCATCTGACTCATATTCTTTCTCCATAATCTTTTTGTCCTTACCGACCATATTTGAGGTCACTGCGTTTAATTCTTTTTTTTAATTTTATATCTCAGATCATTCTTTCTTCTCTTCGGAGTATCTTGACGAGACTCAGTTATTCTGTTAAATACAGACACTCTCTTCTTAGTACAACAACAATTATCCAATACAGCAGATATGTCTGTTATCAGCTGCTTACAATGACATGTTGAGTGTGGCTGAGCTCGAGTCATATTTCTCATTTTTGTCAAGTAATTTTTGAGATCGGTGACCTTGGATGACAAAGAATCATGGGGGCCACCTAGTTGTTGAGAGGGTCCAGGGGCCCACTGAAGTTTTTCAGGGTCATTGGTGTCGTCATATTGTCCAATAACCCGATTATCAGCCTTGATTCTATATTCAGGCTGTTTTACGCAGAGCTGGATGTTAGCTTCGCGTTCTGAAGCATTTACGCGAAGTTGGGCTATAGCCTCGCGTTTTACGCTGGCCTCACGTTTTACGCTGGCTTAGTATTTCTGAATAAATTCATCTTCTTCTTTATGCTTAGCCTCGTATGGAAATCACATGCTGGCTTTGCCTTGCGATTTACGCAAGAATCCTTGGCTTTGCGATTAACGCTTGGCTCAAGTTTTTGTTTAGGTCTGATAGCCTCGCGTGGAGGAAGTCCATCACATGCTGGCTTATCTTCGCATTTTACACGAATCTTGGCACTTTGGTCAGTTTCAGAGTTAAGTTCAGTAGTCTCGCATGGAGAAAGTACATCACATGCTGGCTTACTTTTGCGATTTATGCATGTGATAATTTCGCGTTTAGTGCGATTTTTGTGATTAACGCAAATTTGCCACTCATCTTCACAATTTACGCTAAGGTGAGGAGTCTCGCGATTAACACAAGTGTTACTGGTTTCGCGTTTATCGCTAGGCTCAGTGTTAGTCTCGCGTGGAGAATCACACGCTGGCTCTAGGAAAAGTTTATTCTTGTGATTTACGCGAGTCTTTGCATCGCATGTAGAATCATATGCTGGCTTTAAAGAAAGTTTATCCTCGCGATTAACGCGAGCTTCTCTAGTTTTAAGCCTAGATAAAATAGCCTCACGTGGATAATCACACGCTGGCTTGTCCTTGAGATTAACACAAGTTGCAGGTTCGCGTTTAACGCGACACTGACTGGTCTTGCGACTAACGCAAGCCAGTTCGCGAGGTACAGTAGCCTCGCGTTCTGCAGCCTGAATAGCCTCGCGTTGATCGCGGGCTTTGAGGGCCTTTCGCCTAGCTCTCCGATATCGGTTGCGAAGTTGGGCTCTGGTCAAACCAGTTTTCAAGCCTTCTCGGCAGTAGAGAGATCATTCCCTGCTAGGGTTTCCTGCCCAAATGACGGCTCTATGGCCGCAGTCTCCACGGGTCCACGATTAACGGTGGATCTTCGATTACCCGATTTACGGATATTGGAGTGCACGCGACGATAGCGCCGCGTTTCGGTCAGATTATCTGACTCAGAGGAGAGATATCCTCGTACTTCTGCTGGTCGATTTCAACGACTAGCATATCCACGTCGGATCCGATCCTCTCGACGTCAGATTGCACCACGATCTATTCTTCGATGAAAGAGACTTCTCCTACTGTAGTCGCCAGTTTGTTCACAGCGAAAATTTGCTTTCCTTCCATTGAAATTCAACTTAGATTACAACAAAAGAGAACAAGAAAAGAACAAACGAGAGGATTTATAACTTATCTCTTTTTTACAATGAATCGTGGGATCTATGTGGCGATGGGATTTAACTAGTAGCTCCTTTGGACGATCTGACGACGATGGTCTTCTTGCTCTTGATAAAGAAGATGCCGGCCAACTTTGGATAATATTTTCTGGTTTTGATTCGTTCAAGGCTCTCACGCGTAACTCGAATTTCACAAAAACTTCCAAAAGATCCCCTAGGGCTTCCTTAAGAGGGTATTTATAGCCTTAGGATAATATGAGAGTTTCTATCTAAATAGAATTTGTATTCATCAAGGATTCTAATCAAATATCTTAGTTTTGATTTAAATCTCTTGATTTAGAATTCTAATTGGACTTAATTTGGGTATTTGGATAAGTCCAAATCTCAATCATAATCAATTTGGAATTCTAATGAAATCTGCTCACGCGGAGTTAACGCGGAGCTAAATTCATCAGAATGCGGAACTATGGATTAACTCGGCGTTTTGCTCAAACGCGAGACTAAAATAGCCAAACGCGGAGCTACGGAGTTAGCTCTGCGTTCTGTTGTGGAAAATCCTATTTACTTAGAAATTTTCACTGCCAACAATATTTTCACTAAGTCATACTCACCTGGTCGTCTTAAGGAACTTGTTAGTAAACTTTAGTTGGTTTCTACGGCGCCACCATGAGTTTGAGGGGGGATGTTGAGATATAATTGAGATATGATCATAATGCTAAAATTTTTTGAGATACTTTCCTATTAGATATTAAGATATTTTCCTAAATTAAGATAGTTGACAAATCTTTGATTTGACTAATTTAGGATAGTTGACAAATCTCTGATTTTATGTAATTAGTATCAATTACATATCATGTTGCTCTATTTTCTTCAACAAATTCCAATGGCATTATTTTATTTTTATTTTTGTTGTTAGGTTAAATGTGGGGTAGGTGGCTATAGTGTTAGGAATTGGAAGTCGCAGCGGAAGAATTAAAATCAAAATTTTCCAATTCCGATTGTGGATCTGTCAACGGCATTTAAATCGAGTAATAGAAAAATGTACCTTTTCTTGCGTGTTCGTCCTTTGCGTTCGATCTCAAGGAGCTAACGACTCGGATCAGCTCCCTCTACCGGTATCCACACGAATAAGAATCCAACACAAACAGCGTGCTAGCGCTTTCCACGTTTGTCCGTACGTCAGCCTTGAAGAGATCACGATCTCCTTCTCTCGGCACTTGACGTCTCGCTTTCTCTATCTAGGGTTTCTGTTCGTGACTCTCAATCTCCCAAAAAACCCACAGAAAGCTACCGTCTCCTTTTCTCTATATAGACTACGGTACTTTCTAATTAGTTATAGGATTATTGGATTTTCGAATTTAAAAGGATTAATTCGAAAATCCTTCATCTTATCAATTAACATTTAATCGATAAGATAATAAATTAAACAAACCTTATTTTAAATCTGTCCAACAGATTTAATTCAAATTATTTATTTAATTTAAATAAAGAGCCATTCGAAATTAATTTAATTTATCTTATAAATTAAATTTAAGATATCATATCCTATTAGTTTTAATTTGATATTATCTCATAAATTCAAATTTCAAAACTAATATGATATCTTTCTGATTATGTTAACTGTAAAATCTGATTTATCACATAAATCTGAATTTTAAGATTAACACAAAATTATAATATTATAATATTATATATATATTATGATACATATATTTATCAAATAAATATATTTTATATATATATATATATATATATATATATATATATATATATATATAATTCATTAACCCTAGAATAAAGATGCATTCATTGAATCTAGACATATCTTTAGATTCAATGAATATGGACACTATAGCTCGTGTTGGGCTATTCTTGTGTGTGACCCTGTAGGCCCATATGAAGTTGGTAGTGGGCCAATGACGCCATTAACTCACAAGTCGCAAGTGGCCTCTAGCAAGACATTGCAACTACCCAATTCATATGAGGATCGATGATCCGTTGCAACCTGTAATGTGACCATATCACGTCCCCTTTATCACATGATATTCTGGTCAATCATGATGCACGGAAAACGTCATCCTCCTTCCGTTGACTATTACTTTCCCCATTCTTGAGTAGACTAACTAATATAATGGAAACTCATTTCCATCGTAGTATGGCCATATATTTTCTCAGCCTTACTCATCGGGGGGCCCAGTAATATCTCTCCACTAATGTGAGGGACAAATTCCATTTTGACTACTCACATTCCTCTGCATGCAAACCACTAAACTCGATCATAGCCTTTATGATCATCCGGTTAAAGATGACTTTTGACAATGTCAAAAACTAATGATTTTTATGTAGGAATCTATGATAGTCTCAGGTCTAAGGGCATAGTGACATGGTTATATATGAGATAAGCTTATGACTTGATCCATGCAGCTTTCTCATAGCGGGTCAGTCCAGCACCTTGAACCCTTTCAAGTGCCTGTGAGTTTGACTCGTATCTCTATAACTAATCAAAGTCACACTAGTCTTATTTCATTTCTGTTCCCACAGAAATAACCGACCAAGGACGTTTAAAAAAAAAAAACTGTTTTATCCAAGGATACAATTATCATATTGAACACGCAAATTATATGATAGCAATAGGAGAAATTTATTAAATCGCAATGTTCAACGTATAATGATTGGCCCTAGGGCACAATTTCCAACATATAGGACACTTTGAATGAATATGGAACGAAAACCTATAGTATCCATATCCAATACTGATAATGTTTAAACGTATCCATATTTAAACTCGTTAACATTCAAATGTATTCATACCCTATCCAAATCAACTAAAAACTAGGTGTATCCATCATCTATCCATTTTGTTCACAGAGACGAACCCAGGAATTTGAATCAGATGGCTAAAATTGCATGTGATTTTTTTTTCCAAAATAAAATGTCAAAAGCCCCAATTTTAGTAGCTGTCTAATTACTTTAAAGATAAATTCTAAATAACCAAATAGCAAACTCTAAATAAATATCATTTCTTCCTACTTGGATTTTGAAAACTAAGAAGCTACAATCTTCAAATAGAAATTTCAATAACAAATAAAATATTACAGCGGTTGCTAATTTATCATTCTATCATAAATTTGTAATGAAAAAATTGATAAGGAATTTAAAGATGGAAACTCTGTAACTAAAATTGACTGAAAAATATCAAATATCATGTCTCAAATTGCAAGATTTGCTAAGAAATCAATATAAAACAAGCAATCAATACACAAAATAGAACGTCATTAGGGTTTTACCTAGATGAAGAATTTTATAATGAGAATTTTGGAAAAAAAAAAAAAACTAAGAGAGAAGACCCCAATTAAGTAAGAAATCAAATTCTAAACTCATTGGAGATCAAACTCTAGAGTCGTCAAAAATCAAATTTTAAATTCACCGGAGATCAAATTCATAGAGTGATAATACAGATAGAAAGAGGGCAAGGAGGATGGCAACGATTGTTTTTCTTAAGAGGAGTCAATAAATCATTTGAGGGAGAGATTATAGTCTCAATTTAATTTATTTTGGGAGGATAGAATTGTTAATTTAAAAATTCAACAGGGGCAAATTTGTAACAAAAATTAAAAAGTCTATAAATTTGGTCATGTGAGAAGTAATTAAACTTATTGAAAGGTAACTAAAAAAAGTCTATAATAATTATTATTATTTTTTTTAATTGGGGGGGGGGGGGGGGGGTTGGGGTGGTGGGGCAAAAGAATTTGTGGATAAAAAGACAAAAAAAAATTCTTTAAAAAATTATTGGAGATAGCGGAAATGAGCTACAGCTTAGATAATTTGCGTAAGTTGTTAGCTCATTTCCATTTTTCTTTTATATATATATATATATATATATATATATATATATATATAGGGATTACTGTAGGTGAGCCGCCAGTTCAGGAAAAAGTTACATGAGCTAGCAGCAAAACTATAATCATCCAATGATTTTTCTTCAATTTTTTTTTACAATTACTATCTCTACATCCTTAACTTCTTTCGGATTAAATTTCATAAATTGTGGAGTTATTTTACCCTTTCATCAAGTGCATACAAAATGTTTTATTCATTGAAAACCGTTAATTTTGTGTTAACTTGATGGAGGACCAAATAAAAACTAAAACCCAAGAAATTGGGTATGAGTGAACCTTAGGGGGTCGAGATCATAATCCAAAAGAATTTTTTTAGAAAAGATTATTGGAGATAGTAGAAATGAACTGCAGCTCAGGTAACTTGCGTGAGTTGTCAGCTCATTTCCATTTTTCTCATATATATATATATATATATATATATATATATATATATATATATATATCCAAATAATTATACAGAGTAGTTCAAAATAGAAATGAAGAACTAAAAATTTTCATAGTAGACCTGGAGAGAAAATTTTTTTCCAATTAAGACCGATCTAGAGTTGGGAAGTACTGAATTTAGGATTTTGAGGAATCCAAACTTGCGATATTCTGATTCATCTAAATGCTAAATTTGGAATTGCAGAGTCCATATTCATTATTAGTAATAAATATAAATTATATTAGTTTTAAATGTTTAATAATTACTAATTAATATAATTCTATTATTTGTAGAATTCGCATTCGTTCTCATCTTTTTAATTGTTAATATTATAAAATTAACAACTGGTTAAAGTTATAACTAATTTATTTTGTACTCAAATAGTTTTTATTGTAAAATTAAATTTTTCTTTTTTACTGGAAACTAATGATCGCTATATATGATGAAGTGCTTAGACATTGGAACTCGTAAGCAATGGCAAATTTGAAGGCCAAATGGTCCAAGAAAAGGTTAAAAGGGGACAAGCAAAACAATAAAACTAGACTTGGTTGGCAAAGAAATAAAAGAAATTGATCAAGATTCCTTTTCTCAAGATAAGAAATTAACAGAATGCTAATGACATCATAAGAGGTTGACAAAATGGGTATTGTTATGTGTAATGTCATACCATCCGAAATGTGGCTAGCTGTAATATTTAGTGATAAGTGATAACTTGATTTGGCTCAATAAGCAATACAATCAGATTACAGACAAAATATGGGCAACAAAATAACTAATAAAATAATTATCGCAAGTCAAATTAATAATATGATTTTGCATAAAATAAGTCCAATGAAATATAACTAAATAAATTTCTCTAAACTTTTAAAAATAACAACTCAATAAAATCAATGTCTCAAATCGTCTAATAGTATGTGTAATGGAAATCATATCATATCAGATAGGATTTGATAGAATTTTTATCTTTAATGTTAGGATGTTAATGAGATCTTATAGGATTTTGTTTGATTTTGGAAATCTGAGAGGATTTTGTTTGATTTTGATAGGATTTTTTTCTTATTATTATTGTTAGAAATTATTTATAAATAAGGATTGTAATCAGCAATTGAAAGATAAAATGAAAAATTTGTGAAAACTATGCGTAGATTCGCATATTAAAATCTCTCTTTGTAGATCGCTAAGACTGGGCGTGAATTCGCCTAGATGGATTCCCAAAACAATCTTTAAATCTCTCATCATGGATTTGTTGAGAGTGGAGTAAGAGATCACCTGAGTGGATTCCCAAATCAATCTCTATCTTTATATTTTTATTCTTATTTTCAATACAAATTCTTTTTTTTTTTTTTGTTTATCTCCTAAATTTCTTGCAATAAATCCTAATTTTGCTTTCTTGGTATCAAAGCCTAAATTTCTTTCTCTCCATCCTTCCATCTTTTTATATTATTATTTTCTTTTTGGAGTTTTAGATTTGAGAGAAAAGAAAAATTCAGAAAAAAAAAGAGAGCAAAAAAAGAATATTAATAAAAAAGAATGAAAAAAAATCAAAAGCAGAGCGCAAGAAAAAAAAAGAAAGAAGAAAAATCCAAAAAAAATAAAAAAGAGTGAAAAAAGATCAAAAGCAGAGCGCAAGAAAAAGAAAGAAGAAAAATCCAAAAAAAAAATCCAATCAAATCGGGAAATCTCGATCCACCAAATCTCCACCAGATCCCCTTCATGGCTCTAACAACCAAATCTCTAGCAAATCCCCACAAATCTCCACCAAATCTCCACCAGATCTCCACAAATTCCCAATCGTATCCTTTTCAATCTCTCCCATCTTCTTGAGTTTTTATTTTGGCTTTTTTGAAAAAAAAAATCTAATATGATTCCTTGTTTCGAATATGAGAAAAAGTCAAAAAAATTTAAAAACAGAAGAAAAAAACCAAATCTCCCCATATCCTTCCTCTGCCATCACTCTACTGCCATCGTGTTTAACTCAATAACATTAGTGACGGTATCACAGCGACAACATCCAAATCATTACAGCCATCCTCCATCAATGTTGAGCAATCCTGAATCCTGACATCACCCTCTCCTCCATAAAGACACCAGTAGCACCGCCACTGCATTGGTTCAAATATGATACACAAGTTACAACCTCGATTGCCACCATGTCCTAATTGGAATGCTTTATAGAAGAATGCAGATCGGTTCAATCTGAATGTGTTTAGTATTTCTTATCTCCGTATTCATCGGGGATGAATGTTTTGAAGCCGGGGAGAATTAATGGAAATCATATTATATCAGATAGGATTTGATAGAATTTTTATCTTTACAGTTAGGATTTTAATAAGATCTTATAGAAGTTTGTTTGATTTTGGAAATAAGATTTGAGAGAATTTTGTTTGATTTTGATAGGATTTTTTTCTTATTATTATTGTTAGAAATTTTTTATAAATAAAGCTTGTAATCAGCAATTGAAAGATGGAATGAATGAAATGAAAAATTTGTGAAAACTATGTGTGGATTCGCATATTAAAATCTCTCTTTGTAAATTCGCTAAGAGTGGGCATGAATTCGCCTAGGTGGATTTCCAAAACGATCTTTAAATCTCTGCTCGTTAATTTGTTGAGAATGGGTAAGAGATCACCTGGGTGGATTTCTAAATCAATCTCTATCTTTTTATTTTTGTTATAATTTTATATACAAACTCTATTTTTCTGTTCATCTCCTAAACTTCTAACAATAAACCCTAATTTAGCTTCCTTTTAAATGTCAAATTGGTATCAAAGTCTAAAATTCTTTCTCTCCATCCTTCCATCTTTTTTATTATTATTTTCTTTTTTGTGTTTTAGATTTTAGAGAAAAGAAAAATTCGGAAAAAAAGAGAGAAAAAAAAAACAATGAAAAAAATTAATAAAAAAGAGGGAAAAAAATCAAAAACTGAGAGCAGGAAAAAAAAAGAAAGAAGAAAAATATGAAAAATAAAAAAGAAAATTAAATCAGGAAACCCCGATCTTCCCCCCTTCCTCTTCTTCAAAGCTCCAACAACCCAATCTACACAAATCTCCACCAAATCCCAAGAATCTCTACCAAATCTCCACTAGATCTCCGCAAATTTCCGATCGTATTTTTTTCAAACTCTCCCATTTCTTGTGTTTTTATTTTGGTTTTTTTGAAAAAAAAAAAATCTGATACGATTCTTTGTTTCAGATATGAGAAAAAGTGAAAAAAAAAAATTAAAAAAGAAGGAAAAAAACCCAATCTCCCCATATCCTTCCTCCGCCATCACTCTACTGTCATCATGTTCAACTCAACAACATTAGTGATGGCATCACAGCGACAACATCCAAATCATTATAGCCATCCTCTATCGCTGTCGAGCAATACTGAATCCTGACATCACCCTCTCTTCCATCAAGATACCAGCAGTACCTCCACTGTGTTAGTTCAAATGTAATACACAAGTTACAGCCTTGATTGCTACCATGGTCCAATTAGAATGCTTTATGGAAGAATGCAAATCAGTTCAATCTGAACCTGTTTAGTATTTCTTATCTCCGTATTCATCAGGGATGAATGTTTTGAAGACAGGGGGAATTGATGAAATAGGAACTTGTAATCAGCAATTGAAAGATGAAATAAAAATTTTATGAAAACTATACGTGGATTTGCAAGTTAAAATCTCTTTTCGTAGATTTGCTAAGAGTGGGTGTGGATTCGCTTGGGTGGATTTCCAAAACAAATTTTAAATCTCTCCTCGTGGATTCATTGAGAGTGGGTGAGAGATCACCTGGGTGGATTCCCAAATCAATCTCTATCTTTTTATTTTTGTTCTAATTTCCTATACAAATTCTATTTTTTTTTATTTATCCCCTATATATCTAGCAATAAACCTTAATTTGGCTTCCATCTTGCGTCAATGTGCAACTGGCACTTATTACAAATTTTTACTAAAACTACTAAAGTTAAACTAATAAGCAAATAATAAAATAAATAATCCATCAGTCTTGCAACTCCGTCTGTTTATTAATTTATACTAAATCTTGCTCCATTTCATGTGGGTTCACCTCTATATAAGAATCAGTATCTGGTCATGCACAATTAAGGTCATCAATAAAGCGACCTAATAAATAGAGTAAAATCATATAAAAACAACATCCCAAAGACATGTAAGATCATATGTAAATAAGAAATGGAAATTTTCTTATCGTTATCAATTTATGTCCTAATATTAATCTTTCGGTTGATATATTTTAGGTATAATTTTTGAAAATTTAGGATAATATAAACTTGATTGGTATAAATATATCATCATAGATTCCTAATAAAATGGTACAGTAATTTTAATTAGAGCTTATTTTTATTCTCCCGTATCAGAAATAGTAGAAGTTTTGATCACAAATTATCTCGATCCTCCTAAAAGGGGAAAAATAGTAACACAGTTATATTTAGTCATCAAATCACATAAATCCCTAATTTACTTCAAACCATGGGTGTTATTTAGTTAATTATCAATTTCCATAAATTCAGTTTAGTGAGTGGATTGATGGTCATAATTAAAGTCAATATCACAAATATAAATAGTAATAGTAAAAATCAGGATAAAAGAAAATAAACTATCCTAACTAAAAAGAAGAAGACAAATCCTGACGGACTTTCATAAGAATCACGATTTCACTTAGTATATACAATAAGCCTGTAAACTCCTATTTTACCCTAGTAGATGAGTATTATCATGTGAAGATTTCCAGCGATGTAACCCGTAAATAACAATAAGTGATGGTTTAAAGAAAGAAATAAAATAAAAAATAAGAATAAGTATAAAATAAAGAAATCTAAAAAATAAAATTTTTTTTATTCTTTTCTTTCCATATCAAGTTTAATTAATACATTTGCATGGATATTCTGAAGCTTTCTACACCAAAGTTTTGCCCTAAATGAAGTTTTCTTTGAGTTTTTTCATAATAACTTAATCTTATCACATATATTGTTTTTTGATTATCTACTCCTACACACTCTGATGAACATATAAATGAGTCAATTTAGCTTCAAATTTCAGTCAAACTTTTTGGACCCCTTTCCATCTTTTTTTTTTCTTTCCTTCTTTTATGCAAAACTCACTTATTATGTGAACACTTATGCTTTCCAAGTCACAAATGCCCTAGAACTAAGCTTATATTTGTGATATAAGTCTATAAGCATTGTTTGTATGAATACGCATATTTTGTATAACTATCCATAACCGATATGATATATATATACATTCTTGTATGTATATGCTAAAATAAAATTTAAAATAAATTAACTTAAATATAACTTTAAGGCCATAAAATAATTTTTATAAACTACTTTTTTAAGATAATAATATTTGAATTCTCATTAGGGCCCGAGCCCATTCCCTCAGTCCAAACTCAAAATAATAATGATGATGTTAATAAATATAATAACAATAATAAGAATATAAAATTTAAGTTATTAATTAAACCTGACAAATTACATCTAATCAATAAGTCAACTTTTAATTTAAAATAATGATGGAATGATTTATACCTTCTATTTCTACCTTCCTATTCATTTTACTCCATCATTCATTTCCTACAATCTCTAATTAATCAAATGTATTAATGAGTTATTTGACCCATTTGAATTCAAATTTAAAAATTGTCATTAAAACTCCATAGTCAACTATAATTATTAGTCATTTGACTAATTTTAAATATGTTTTTAAAATTATTCTAAATCTATCCCATTTACTAGCCATTTGAATTATTTCAAATATATCTTTAAAATTTTCTATGCCAATCCTACTTATTAGCCATTAACTTCAAACTTTCCTCTTAAAACTCTCTTAATTTCATTAATCTCTCCTCTAAAACTCTCATCTTAAAATCTATTTAAACCCCTTCATTTATCTGTCTTCCTCCTGCAAACCAAACTCTGCCATTTCTCCTTCTCTCCACCTTCACCAACTGTGGAAATGCTGCCAACTGCTAGAGCGCCACCAATCACCGAGACCGTCGCCGCCACCAACAGTTTGCCAATTGTCGGAATGTCGTCGACTGCCGCCAAGAACCGTCGTGACTACCAAAAGCCGTTGCCAATAGCCCCTAATTTTCGACCGTAGTTCTGAACTACTCGTCATCGCTCTTACACCATTCTGACGTCATCCCCCATTGTCAGAGCCGCTACTTCTAACCATAACTTGTTCTCTTCCTTGGAAAAGTAGGATGCATCTCCTTTCCTCAATAAAATTATGTCTTATTGAATCTAACTAGATAACCCCATAATGAAGACCTAATTAAAATCTACAATCTTCCATCTTATGTACCAAATAATATGAATATACTATTTGTCTACTTTAAGCACAAAAGCCTTTGATAACTAAAAGCATACTTTGTACATGCCTTAACAATTCAAGAAAATTCCCTAAAACCAAAAAAAAAAAAATCAATTTTCATTTTTATAATAATTTTTTGTTAATCTTTTATCAGAAATTTGAGTGTGATTCTATTTGACGAGCGTATCTGGCTAAGATAAGTTTCTTTTTTAACTTACTTTATCATACACTATTCCTATTAGATAGGAATAATTTATATTTCAGTTTTGTTAAATAGAATTGTTTATGTATTTTCATACTATAAAGTGTTGTTTTCTTTAACAAGAATTGTTTCAATAAAGTATGATTTATTTCCAAAATATTGTCATATTCTTGTTTTATGTTCCTCATTTAGACATGTCTATATCATTAAGTGTTAATTAAATATATAAAATTTAATAGTCTCATAAACCTTATTCAAATAAAACATATGATATAAATTGTCAAATAAAATAATGGTCAACCGAAATGCTAATTTATAATAATAATGATTGTAATATTGTATCACAATGGTGTCTAGAAAAGATTTTTAAAAGAAAGTAGTTATCTAATTAAGGAATGTACTTGTACGGAAAACCTCCAACTTTCTTATTTTTCCCTGTCCATGCGTTATTATGATGTAGTTAGAAATCCCTAAAATTAACAGTAAAGTGTCGATAGCATATTATAGTTGAAAACATCTCTCTAAAAATCACTGAATTATAATGAACTTAAACTATATCGAACTCAAATTGAGTCAAGATAAAATTGATTGAAAATGTATTGTATTGGACTTAACATGATCTTTATAATTGTAAATAATATTGGAATGAGAGAGATACTAATTGATGTGAATACAGTATTTCAGATGTACTGTTAAGTTGTACAACTGACTTTTGCACATGATGTGATAATTTAACTGCAAGCATACAATGTCGATTGTAGCGCTATACATGTCGTCCCACAGAGATCTTAGGTATTTTACAATTCTTACTAATTTTATAGTCAAACGGATCAACAACGGATTCTAAGTTTGAGTTGAGAGTTATTCTAATTAGCCTAGAATCTAGAATCCACTAGTTTCCAACCATATATTTACTTCTATTATCTTCTTCTATCATAAAAATTTGATCTTTTAATTTAATATTTATTTAAACTGCCCTAAGCATGAGCTATCAAGTGGTATGCAAGCATAACTTATTAAAGATACTATTTTTCATAAAAATAAACTAAATCATTAGATAATTCTTTGAATAAGATGAAAACTAACAACTCCAAACCCTAACTAAGTATAGGCTATTAAGAAACTTAATTCAAGTATAACCTATCAAAGTATTAATCTACGAGTTCTTGTATTTTAATCTTTTCATAGAAAATCATGTCTTTATTTATTTTATTTACGAAAAAAATTCTAGAGAGTAATTACATGGTGGATTCTACTTTCATCTACATCCTAGAGCTAAGATAAATTAGCTACTCATAGTTCTAATTAACAAAATTCTATTTTTATTCATGAAAGCAAATATATCTAATTTAGAAAACAAATAAATCTATACTAAAAAGCAATTAACTCTATCCAAATACAGACTTGAAAGCAATGGCGTACCTCTGGAGTAAGCTATTGCGACCGTCACCCTTTCAGCAAAATCCTAATTTTATTAATGAAAAATTTAAGTACAAACTATATCCTAATTCTATATTAATTACAGCTTAAAAAAACCCTAAAATACAAGGATACGGCCAATATATAGACTTCGGAACTCAAACCCTAATTCTAATACAACTGAAAACCACAAAATTACATCGAAACCACCGAAGAAAAATCAGCTCGCGAGCCCATTTCTTGGCCGTTATTTGGCGGCTAAAACCGCCATTTGGTGGCTAATGAATGGCCAATGGTCCTGGTTTTTCTCCTGCACGAGTCTCTTGTCTTGTACACTTGATTCTCCTAACTGTATTTGACTTTGACTCTCCGCAGTATTTTAATTTTGTAGTTTTGCTTTCTTTGAACTCTTTTATAAGATTTGTTTCATAATCCGGCTCTGATTTCATACTATCTCTTTGTATGAATCAGATTACCTGAAAAAGACATTAAAAATATCCGAGTAGCATTTATTTATATACAAAAATAGATAAAATATGGGAGAAAAAATACAATATATGAAACTCATCATACCCCCACACATATCTTTTGCTAGTTCTCGAGTAAAACCTAACCCTAAAAAAAAAATCCTAACTCACTTTTGCAGGAATCGCAATTGCACTTAGCATGTACAACAAGTCTTTAAACCTATAGGTTACCCTAGTGGACGAGTTGTGTCTCGTAAGAGTTTGCAGTGAATATACCCACAAAATTAGTGAAAAAAATAGATTAAGAAATAAAGAAAAGAAAAATAAGGATAAGCAAAAATCAAGAAAGAAAAAAAATTATACAAAAAAAGAAAAAAATTATGATATTTTCATCAATTAATCTCACTAATATACAAACTCAAGAATGCATTTAGATTATCAATTTTCAAATAGAGTGTCATATTAGATACACTTATCATTTTAATTAAAAATTTAAATCCTATCTTTCAATACCTGCTAACAGATAATCCATTGACTTCTATACATCTACGTGCACGTGTGATAGTTTACTTCGGTTTTGGACTCCAACTCTAACTCATGATTCATCTCCTCTCTCATAACATTTTTTTTCTTTTTTTCTTTTTTCTTTTTTTTAAAGAATATTTCACCTTTCATGTGAATATTCATACTTGCTTAGGCGCAAAGTACCCGATTACTCGGATCATACTCTCTCTCTTTCTTTTATGTTAAGAATATTTCACCCTTCATGTGAATATTCGCACTTGCTTAGGCGCAAAGTACCCGATTACTCAGATCATACTCTTTGTTTCACTCTTGAGGTTATTGCCTTAATACTATGCGCACCCTATTATTTTATCACTCTCGAGGCTATTGCCTTAATACCAGGCTCACTCTATTATTTTATTCTCACTTTTTTTTAGAGAGAGAAGATTTACTCAATCGTTATCATTTTTGTCCTTAAACTAATAAACTATTGTGAAGTGAAAAATAGATGTATGCTTTCCTCAAAACTACGGTTAGCGGTGTTTATTTTTTGGATTTTAATATTTTTTCATAAAATTCAAAGTGTATCGTCCAATCTACTCTCCTATCCAATTTCAAATCTAAATCTATTCCTTTATTTATAATTAGATTGATCTATTGATGAAAATACATAAATTTGTTGTTAATTTTTTTTAGTTTTTTTATTTTTTTAGTTAGTTACCCTAAAAACTACCCAAAGTGTAAAATAAAGAAACCCAATAATTTAAAAATAAAATAAAAATTCTAAAAAAAACTAAAAATCCTACAAAAACACGAAGAAAATATCCTAACCCACTCACCCACACCTAAACTCGTATATTCCCTCATACACAAATCAAAGGTGGTAAAATAAATAAGAGAACTATGATATACATATTATATATTTACTAGAAAATTCAAACCGGTTACGACCTCTTAATCGCTTTCCACTCTCATAATGTGTCCTTTTATGTTTTGATATGGATGAATTTAGCCTTTTTGTCAATTTTGCATTTAATCTTTCCATCTTAGTTTTGGTTTTTCTTAATTTATATCTACCCTTCTTTGTTTTATTCAATAGTGAAATTTTAAGGTTGGAAAGCGTAACTTTATTATCGTCCAAATTCCATCTATGAGCATCTTTCATATCAGTAAGTATTTTAGTTTTATCAACATGAGAAATAATATACTCACTTTGGTGTTGTGAAATCATTAGCTCGATTTTGGATTGTCCTTCCAAATCATTAGGTACAATGACCTCTTCTTTTTTATGCTCCTTCCATTCTTTAATTATTATGGGCTTATAATGCAAATTTTTTTCAATCCTGTCATTAAAATTCTCAAAAGAAAATGGCATACTAGTGGACTTATCATTGACAAGTTATTATGAAGGGATAAAAAATTTTCTTCACGAATTTCTTCGCAATTTTTATCAAAGGAATCAAATGATAATGTGTCACTAGTAAGCTCACCATGAGGTAAATCATCAAGCAAAATATTTTTTTATCACTAATTCCTTCATAATTATTGTCACAATGGTCTAAAATAGGTTGATCACAATATTAAATTATAGACTCATCATGCACAAAATTATTTAACTCATTTTGAATTATATCTACTTCAAAAGATGACTGAAGTAGTTACTCGTTGGAGTAAGATATGTTCAAACTATTAGATGGTTGATCTCCAAAAAATTTAGTTTGAGGAATCGCATTGAAAAGATCTTCCATACAAGATTCAATTTGAGAAGATGATTTTATAGAGGATGATTTTAACAAAACTTCTATATCTTCCTATTTTACGTCTTCGTTCTTCAGACTCATGATCGTAATTTTTCTTATTTTTCTCAAATGATTGCATCTCGAGATCATAAATGAAATTTGAAGATGGATATGATGGATCCGTATATATATATTTGATGATAGATATGAAGTGGTTGTAGCTAAATTCTCATGACATGCATATTTTGCATCTAATCTTTTTTAAATTTTCATCTAATATGTTCAATTGAATATCTTGTTCATGATTGAATGTAGAACATGAAGATGAATAGCCCATAAAGAAAGGATCAGATGGAGAACTCTCTTGGTATGGCTCTTCATTATATGCAAAATTAGAATTATTCATCCATTAATAATTATAATTTTGTGTATAAGAAGTGATCGTAAGTTCATTATATACGTTGTGAATTTAATTATGACCTAGTCCTAGCGTCCATGGATACTGATAATAATTATAATATGGATCACGACAATGATAGCAACCAGTTTGATTTTGAAACTTTTTTTTGAAAAAGTTGGAGAGAGAAAGAGAGAGAGAGAGATGGAAAAGAAATAAAAAAGATTAATTGTTTGTTTTTTTATTTTTTTTAGAACCAGGGAACCAAAATACAGAACTCGAGAAAAAGTGGACTCAGTTTGTACCTGCCTTGCCGCCAATTGGCGGTTTTTGCCGCCAAATAGCGGCAAAACCAGAGAGCTTGACTCTCTAGTTTCTGATGCTTAGTCCAGAGACTATTGTGATCTCTTTTGTCTTCATGTATCTGCAATTTCTATTCCCTTCATACTCAACACACACTGGTAACCCGTAAAACTTTAGAAAAAGCAAGAAAAACACCATCGATCCCCGACAATGGCGCCAAAAACTTGATATGATAATTTAGCTGCAAGCGTATAGTGTCGGTTGTAGCGCTATACAGGTTGTTCCACAGAGATTTTAGGTGTTTTGCAATTTTTACTAATTCTATAGTCTAACAGATCAACAAAAAATTCTAAGTTGGAGTTGAGAGTTATTCTAATTAGCCTAAAATTTAGAATTTACTAATTTCTAATCATATATTTACTTCTATTATTTTCTTCTATCATAAAAATTTGATTTTTTAGTTTAATCTTTATTTAAAGTGCCTAAGTATGAGCTATCAAGTGGTATGCAAGTATAACTCATCAAAGATACTACTTTTCATAAAAATAAACCAAATTATTAGATAATTCTTTGAATAAGATGAAAACCAATACCTCCAAAGCCTAACTAAGCATAAACTATTAAGAAACTTAATTCAAGTATAACCTATCAAAATATTAATTTACGAATTCTTGTATTTTAATCTTTTCATAGAAAAAACATGTCTTTATTTATTTTATTTAAGAAAAAGAATTCTATAGAGTAATTACATGGTGGATTCTAGTTTCATCTACATCTTAGAGCTAAGCTAATTTATCTACTCATAGTTCTAGTTAACAAAATCCTATTTTTATTCATGAAAGCAATTAAATCTAATCTAAAAAGCAAATAAATATATACTAGAAAGCAATTAACTCTATCTAAAAAACAAATAAAGACTTGAAAGCAATGACGTACCTCTGGAGTAAGGTATTGCGGTCGTCACCCCTTCAGTAAAACCCTAATTTTATTAATAAAAAATTTGAGTACAAACTATATCCTAATTCTATATTAACTACTGCTTAAAAAATCCTAGAATACAAGGAAACGACCAATATATAGGCTTCGGAACTCAAACCCTAATTTTAATACAAATGAAAAACCATAAAATTTCATCAAAACCACCGAAAAAAAATCAGCCCGTGGGCCCACTTCTTGGCCGCTATTTGGTAGCTAAAACCGCTATTCGGCGGCTAATGAATGGCCAATAGTCCTGATTTTTCTCCTGCACGAGTCTCTTGTCTTGTAAACTTGATTCTCCTAACTGTATTTGACTTTGTTTCTCTGCAGTATTTTAATCTTGTAGGTTTGCTTTCTTTGAACTCTTTTATAAGATTTGTTTCCTAATCCGACTCTGATTTCATGCCATCTCCTTGTATGAATCGGATTATCTGGAAAAAAACACTAAAAATACCCGAATAATATTTATTTATATACAAAAATAGATAAAATATGGGAGAAAAAAATACAATATATGAAACTCATCAGCACACATCATGGGTGCATAGTGATTAGCTGGATCACATCATAATACTACTGTTGTCATTATGCAGGTCTATGTCAGCTCCGAACAATCATGTGACTATTTTTCCAGATCAGTATGAGAAACAATCAAAATACAAATATAGAGTATCAGTTAGATTCTCTAATAATGTATGACATATGACATATAAACTAGAAGATAATTGTAATTAGAATAAACACTTTGAAGAACTTAGCTAGCAAATTAATTCATGATCTATATTTTTACATCCATATACATTATTCATATCTATTCTAGTTACTCTTACTTTTTATTATTTCAAATTTGTATTTTTTTTATTTGGTCGTGATCTAACGAGCTGGGTGTGCATCATCAGATTCTGAGATAGATACAATGGAGCAAATTGAAGATCTAATGGAGTAGCTGAAGCAAGTAGGTGACTGTTTTAGCTTGCCATCTTATACTTAATATTTTTTTGATTGCTTTCGCTCTTAAAATATATTTGTCTACATTTGTTTCTTTATCCTTATTTCAATCATTATCCATTGTAATCCAAATTTATCCATTTAAATAAAAGTTCTATTTTTAAATATTACTGTGTATTTAATTGTGGAAATGATTGATATTGTACTCAAGCTTTGCGCATTTAACAAATATGTTGCCAAATGACTCAGTTGTCCAGCATTTCCAAATGGTGGGTTATTACAGGTGGTATTAAAGCCTAGCTTCTCAAAATTTGAATTGATTTGGACCCTGTACAAAAAAAATTTCCACATACAAATACAATACTCATTGAATTTCTTTGAGTCCCATTTCTTTGATCCAATTATATATCTCTTATGTTCTTCCTGAGAGACACGTTTCATTTCTAGAAATTTCTATCCCAAATAGGAACTAAATATTTACCATTTGACATCAATCCTATTTTTAAACTACCATCCCAATTCTCTTTATTTATTTATTTTTTGAAAGATGGTTCGTCCAGTTTGTGGATCCAGTTTGAACTCAATTTACGTGACGGTGATAAGCTACCCAAAGAACAAGCGGATTGATCATGATCTAGATTTATGTGTACTCTTATTGAAATTTTGAGGACGAATTTTTTCTCTAAGGACGTAGGATGTAACTATCTAAAACCGTATAATATATATATATATATATATATATATATATATATATATATATATATATATATATATATATATATATATATATATATATAGAGAGAGAGAGAGAAAAATGGAAATGAGCTGACAGCTCACGCAAATTACCTGAGCTGCAGTTCATTTCCATTATCTCCAATAATATTTTTTAAAAAAATTCTTTTGGATTATGATCTTGACGCCCTAGGGTTCACTCATACCCAATTTCTTGGGTTTTAGTTTTGATTTAGTCCTCCATCAAGTTAACACAAAATTAACGGTTTTAATGAATACAACATTTTGTATGCATTTGACGAAATCGTAAATGAACTCCAAAATTTATGAAATTTAATCCGAAAGAAGTTAAGCAGTTAGAGATAGTAATTATAAAAAAAATTATTGAATTATTATAATTTTGCCGCTAGCTCACGTAATTTTTCCTAAGCTGACAGCTCACCTACAGTAATCCCATATATATATATATATATATATATATATATATATATATATATATATATAATTTTATTTTTTTCTCGTATGTTTATGCTAAAATAAAATTTAAAATAAATTAACTTAAATAACATTTAAGGCCATAAAATATTCTTATAAACTATTTTTTAAAGATAATAATATTTAAATTCTCATTAGGGCCCGAGCCCATTACCTCAGTCCAAACTCAAAATAATAATGATGATGCTAATAATTATAATAACAATAATAAGAATATAAAATTTAAGCCATTAATTAAACCTAACAAATTACATCCAATCAGTAAGTCAACTTTTAATTTAAAATATTGAGAGAATGATTTCTACCTTCTATTTATACTTTCCTATTCATTTTCGTCCATCATTCATTTCTTATAATTTCTTATTAGTTAAATATATTAATGATTCATTACCCATTTGAATTCAAATTTAAAAACTATCTTTAAAACTCATAGTCAATTAAAATTATTAGTCATTTGACTAATTTCAAATCTATAATTAAAATTATTCTAAATCTATCCCATGTACTTGCCATTTGAATTAGTTCAAATATATCTTTAGGACTTCTAAGTCAATCATATTTATTAGCCATTGACTTCAAACTTTTCTCCAAAAACCCTCTTAATTCTATTAATCTCTCTCCTAAAATTCTTATCCTAAAATCTTTCTAAGCCCCTCCACTCATCTTTGTCTTCCACCTACAAACCAAACACTCTCATTTCTCCTTCTCTCCCCGTCGACCATGAAAACACTGCCAACTGCTTGAGCACCACCAATCGCTAATACCGTTGTTGCCACCAACAGTTTGTCAACTACTGAAGTGTCGTCGACTGCCGCCAAGAACTGCCACGACTACCAGAAGCCATCACCAACAGCCCCTAATGACCAAACGGAGTCCCGAGCTACCCACCGTCGCTCTTACACTGTGCCGATGCCATCCCTCCATTGTCAGAGCTGCAACTTCTAACATAACTCGTTCTCCTCCTTGGAAAAGTAGGATGCATCCCCTTTCCTCAATAAACTTATATCTTATTGGATCGAGGTACATAACTCCATAATAAAGACCTAATTAAAATCTACAATCTTCCATCTTATGGACCAAATAATATGAATATACTATTTGTCTAGTTCAAACACAATAGCCTTTGATAACTAAAAGCGGACTTCGTACATGCCTTAACAATTTAAGAAAATTTTCTAAAGCCACAAAAAAAGAATAAATTTTTATTTTTATAATAATTTGTTATTGATTTTTTATTGGAAACTTGAGTGTGATTCTATTTGACGAGCGTGTCTTCAGACTAAGGTAAGTTCCATCTTGAACTTACTTTATCATGCACTATTCCTATTAGATAGGAATAATTTATATTTCAATTTTGTTAAATAGAATTATTTATGTATGTTCATACTATAAAGTGTTATTTTCTTTAACAAGAATTGTTTAAATAAAGGATTATTTATTTCCAAAATATTGTCATACTCTTGTTTTATATTCCTCATTTAGACATGTCTATATTATCAAGTGTTAATTAAATATATAAAACTTAATAGTCTCATAAACCTTATTAAAAATGAAACATAAATTATAAATTGACAAATAAAATAATGGTCAACCAAAATGCTAATTTATAGTAATAATTACTGTAATATTGTATGGCAACAGTGTCTAGAAAAGAGTTTTAAAATAAAGTGGTTATTTAATTAAGAAACATGCTTGCACGGAAAATCACCCACTTCTTTGCTCTTGCTTGACCGTGTGTCAATATGATATGTAGTTAAAAATATCTAAAATTGGTGGTTGAAATGTCGGTAACATATTATAATTGAAAATATCTCTCTAAAAATTACTGAACTATAATGAATTTGAACTATACCAAACTTAAACTGAGTCAGGATCAAATTAATTGGAAATGTACTGTACTAGACTTGATATGATTTTGATAACTGTAAAGAATATTTGGTGGTTGGGGGAGATACCAATTGATGTGAATACTGTATTTCGGATATACTGTTAAGTTATACAACTAATTTTTGCATACACCATGGAAGTATGGTGATTAACCGGATCATATCATAATACTAATGTTACCGTTGTGTAGGTCCGGATTTGCTCCGGATAATCATGTGACTATTTTTTCGGATCTGTATATGAGACAATCAAAATATGAATATGATCATCAGTTAGATTTTCCAATAATATATGACATCTTAAATTAAAATACTTAACATATAAACTAGAAAATAATTGTAATTAGAATAAACACTTTGAAGAACTTAGCTAACAAATTAATTCATATTCTCTATTTTTACACCCATTTGCATTATTCATATCTATTTCAGTTACTTTTGTTTTTTATTATTTCAAATTAGTATTATTTTCTTTTATTTGGTCGTAATTTGATGACCTGGGTGTACATGTTCAGACTCTAATATAGATTCAATGGAGCAAATTGAGATTTAATGGTGTAGTTTAAGCCAATAGGCTACTGCTCTATCTTTTTATCTTATACTTTTTACTTTTTTTTGTTACTTCTGCTCTTAAAATATCTTTGTCCATAGTTGTTCTGTATTATTATTTTAGTCATTATCCATTGTCATCCAAATTTATCCATTTGAATAAAAAATTTATTTTTAAATATTATTGTTTATTTAATTGTGATAATAACTGATATTGTACACATGTTGCCGAACGATACAGTTGTCCAGCATTCCAGATGGTGGGTCGTTACACTTTGTGAGGCATACGTACCCAACTACTTAATACTTACTTTATTTTTATTATTGTATATTTTTTTCTATAAAGAATAGTTGCCTTAATACCAGATTCACCTCCATATTTTTTTCCAAATGATAGATTTTCTATATAGTTTTCCTATTGTTATCAGCTTGTAGGACTCATCGTGTTAGGCTTAGAGTCATATTTGTTTATAATGAGCCTGAAGTATGAGCTTAGACTCATCCTATTGTTACATCCTGACGATAAGCCCGAAGTAGCATTTTTTTTTAACTAGCACAAAGCACTAGGTATAATGCTGCAATTGGGTCTGATGGGCTTCTATTTGTGTATGCCATGTATTGACGGTAGTGGCAAAATTTGACAATAATCTTTGTAAACTATATAAGGTGATCTCGGTCTATGAGACGGGATGTGACGAGGATTCTCCTCGTCTTTGAGCTCACTCCAGGTTGACTACATCGTCGCTATTGCCCCTATTGGATGGAAGGCAAATTATTCTTGGATGTTCGACTCTAGAACCTGATCCATCCTCGCACTTAGGCTTCTCCTGACTGTACTGTCAAATAAGGGCTCCACCTGGTGGACGATGGTATTAATTGATGACAAGTCAACCCCGCACCTCATGCAAATTTGCAAAATCAAGGACGGCAGAACTAACATTGGCTTTTTCATTCTTAGATGTTGTAGGCACACTCTTCCTTACATCATACAATGGATCATGGAGGTGTACATTATATCAGCGACATTGAATGAGCGCCTCCATGAGATCCAGGAGAGGAGCATTACATCCTTTGAATATACCTTAGTTTTTGTAAATGATGGTGCTATGTTATATTTCAGGAAAAGGAATACAAAATGTATTCCTTCTTTAGCAAGCCAGATTTGAGATATCCGATGTTAAATCCACAGTTGGTGAGGTTGGCATACATCCTCCAGAATGCCAGTGTGTGGGTGTTTGGGCTACCAATTTGAATAAGGGGTGCTCTACAAGTATAGCTTTGAAAGGAATTGCTTTGAGGATATTCTGCCTTGTGAAGATAACCATTTTCTCCTGCACTCTCGAGAACATTGGTTGGTTGTCTGTAAGGGGCTCCAGGTGGGCATATAATTCCCACACGATCTCGTTGATTGTCGGTAAATGGTTGTGCATTGTATACTCTTCCCATCCCACATCCAGCATAATAATCTGAAAAATGATGTTTTTATTTATCTATACATAGTCCACTGTTCTCTCGAGTCATAACTTAAATTGCTGAAATTGCTCGTAGGCTATATGATCTGTTGGCCCTAGGGTTCTTCTCTAAGATTCTCTTTGTGGAGAGGTGGAACTAGTGGCCTCAATTCTTGGACCAATTCCTAAAAATAAAGAAATAATTTATTTTCAGCAAATTTTCTTAATTATTTAAAAAAAAATCTAGGATAAAAGTTAATATTAGGCACCATACAAACTACTTCCACCAATTTTAACTTTTACAACAAATGGCTTTATAGTACTTCACCCATGAATTTTTTGATAACAAAAGCTTCTTTTTTTTACCCAAAATTTTCCAATAAATCATAATCTCCACAAACAATATGTAAATATTTGTCCATAAAATTTCCAAAAATTAACTAAGTAAGCCTACGATCACAAATAATGAGGTTTACAAGCTTAATATTTTCTAATTATCTGATAAAATTTGTAGATCTAAATTTTTATGCTCAAAATCTATTTTTTACAAAATTTGCACCCGAGTGCATAAAATTCTCTTATTTCTTGTATTAATCACCTAAATAGGATTGCGAGTGTATAAAATAGATATAACATATCACACTTTTTACTCATAATCAGAGAACGGTGACTTGGATGATGAGCTAAATCCTAGCTATGATGAGTTATTTGATAAATATGAAGAAATGGTAGGAGAGTTTGAAAAACTTGCTAAAAAGTACAAAGTAGTAAAAAGACTAACTCTATTTTAAGGAAAGAGAATTTGAGTTTGAAAAATAATTTACCAAAAAATTGTCTTCAACCTAAAGGAGTCTAGAGTGGCAAGTAATACAACCTCACATTATTGCCTAAAGTGTTCACTGCAGTGGGAGATGAATCTTGACTAACGAACTTAAAATGCTAAAATCTGAAAGAGAAACAAGTTTGAAGTTAGAAAAATTGTCACATGAGCTTTCCCTAAAACAAAAGATCAAACCTATATATATGAATCAAATATTCAAGATGAGTATATAAAAATACCGATAAGTGAAAAACAGTCATCTAAGCCTACAAATAATGTCATATAGAAGATGCCAAAGGCCATACTCGTGCATTTAGTCATTTGCAGGTATCCATTTTATTAAACACTAATATGTAGAGAGTATGTGTTTTCATCCACCAAATAATGTTGATTCTCATTGAAAGTCCAGTCTGGCTAAGGTATTTAAGATTTATATCTTGGTCTCCTAATGAGAGATAAGATTTTTTTAATCTTGATCATTATATTTGTATGTGATTAATTGCACTGCATTTGGATAGATATTCTTATGGTTTTCGTTGGTTTCAATGACTACTTTTTGTGGTGTAAATGTTTTGCATATTGATGTGGGTTATGTCAATGAGGATCATGTCTTGTATTAAACTCTACTAGTTGACCATATTCTTTATTCCATAATAATGGTATACACCCATGGACTCTCAACTTATAGTCTCTTTAATCTATTTTGATTTATTATTTTATGAATTTTATTTTCTAATAATTATTTTAGATAGTCATTTCTCTCCCAATAGTGGTATATATTTATCCACTAAACGTTGGTGTCTATTACATATTCCTCCATTGATTCTTCTGCTAATACAAAAGGGGGAGAATAAATTGAAATTTTTAAATAACTATAGAAGCGAAAGAAAATTGAAAATTCAAAAAAATTACATATTAAGCAGAAGAATATTAAAATGGAGAACAATAGAGAAAGAGACAGAATTAAGTTGATATTAAGTTGATAACAACACAATCGTTTACTTGATTCACATTTACATTAGTTTATCACGATATATCACGATCCTGCACATCGCAAAGAGTTCATTGCTAATTCATACGATGGTGTTCATTGCTAATTCATACAATGGTGTTTTAATAATTAGTTTGTTATTATCAAAAAGGGAGATTGTTGGATGTATATCTATACATAACTCTTTGTTTGAGTAATAATAATTTTACTTGTGGTATGATATATTTCATGGAGTATGGGCTGGTGAGGTGGATGCAAATTAATCAAGTGAGATAATGATTGATATAACTGATACGATCGATATGGTCGATATCGATTGGTCGAATCAATGTTACATTAACCTTTATTTGTTAATGCTACAACTTGAATTTCATGATGGAGTCAACTACAAAGTTATAGAGCTTAGAATTCAAAATGATGCAAGATCAACAAACACAGAGTTTGAAAGTAAAAGTTATAATCACTCATATTTGGGAAGAAGTAGTAGAAAGAATGGATGAAACATGTACAGCAACATCAACTTCAAGCCTAGCTTTAAATTTTATGCTTGAAAATTTTCTATTGAAGAAAATTATAGATTCATGAATTCTCTTTCTAAGATGCTTGAATCTTCCAAGTCGGACTTTTGGATCAGCAGCTAGCATGATTTTACTGAAGAGTGACCTTCCAGGTGGCTCAGGAGGATATCATTAGTTTTATAGACATTTTTATGGAAAGATAAAATTTCTTTCTATTTGGCTTTGTTTCTAAGGAATCCCAATTATACTCTAACTCTTTGGAGTCAAAGTCTATGATCTAGTCCCCATTAACTTTATGGATTGGATTAATTGGAAAGGAATCAAATCTATACATGGAGTTTGAGGAGTGAAAAATGACTTTTTAAGAGTTTTTATAGAAGAGTTTGGAGAAGGAAAAAAAAAAGTTATTTTTGGTGATTTACGGAGAGCTTTTTCATCATCAACATACTTTCCTAGGCATGTTACGACATCAAATCAAATTCTTTGAGGAGTGCTTCACAACCAGAGTTCAACTTTTTCGCCATTTTCCATGGTCACCAATCCTCATCTGTAAAAACGATTTTACTTGGGTTGTAAAATCTTTTCATATTTGTGCTTAATTGATATCTTGGAGTGTAAGTCTCAAAATATTTTCTTTACAATTTGTAGATTGGAATACAACTCACTCAAGTCATTGTTAATTTAGGAATACAATTTGTGGATTAGGATTTTTATGACGTACTCAAACCAGGAAAATTGAGGAACACTAGTGACATGCTAGGTTGCACTTGTGTGGATAGTTGTTGCAAAGACAACCAGTTTTGGAAAACTAGGGTGTAGCTTTGTTATACTAGATTTGACTTGTGATGTAGGTTTTATCCATAGTTTAAGCGGAAGCCTCTCTATCAAGAGGAAAAGGGATGTAGGGTTATCCCAAATCAGCATAAAAATCTTGGTGTCTTCTTATTGTGGTTGCTTATTTTGTTCTACTGCTTAATAACTTTGATATTTTGATAACTGAAGTAAAATCTGGAAGCAGCCCTATTCACCCCTATGAAGACTTATATTTATAGTCTAACGTGATCCTGACACTGTCGTACTTCGACCAGAGAAATATATAAAATTTTCAAATTGTTCCACTATTGCATTTCATCATCATTTTAATTTTCATCTAGGCTTAAGTTGTAGAGCCTTGAATAGGTGCTATGGAAGTGTTCAGTTTAAAATTTAGTGTTAATTGTAGTAAGACCTTATGTACTATAGGAGCAGTATAATTTATTACTCCTTAAATTTAAAACTCTCAGTTTAGTCCATAAACTTCTAACGTCATTAGTTAAGAGTTTATTATTCTCACCCTTTGTTTAACTTAAACTGCACATTTTTTATAAAATTTCCAAATGACCCTCCTCTAGGCATGTTTAGGATGAGTTCTTAGTGAGAGAGAGGAGGGTAATTTGGAGATTTTATAAAATATACAGTTTAAGTTAAATGGGGGAGAGAATAGAAAACTGTTAACTAACAATATTAGGACTCCAGAGACTAAACTGAAAGTTTTAAATTTAAATGGTAATAAGTTACATTACCCATACAGTACAAGGAGTTCTCACTGCAATTAATCCTAAAATATAACATTGTCAAAATTAATTATTATATAAAATATTAAAAGAAATGAATTATTAAACTTTTTTTGCGCTAAAATGACATGTAAAGATGACTTTAAAAAAATTGCTTAAAAAAATAATTATTTTGGATAAGAGAGAGTACTATATATAATGAAAAAAGTAATATTTAATTAATATTTGTAGAATACTGCAAATTAGGAATTATACACTTTGAATTTAAAATTTTAAATAGAAATTATACGTAAATATTCTTACTAATTCTTATGTAAAAAGTTTTATTGATCAAAATTTTTGCATAAAACAATTTTCCTAAATTCTCACTTCCACTTTAGAATTTTAGTGCAGTGAAAAAGTTTGTGATTGTTTTAATGGCACACCTTTGAGGGTCCCAATCCAAAATCATCTTTTTATCTAACTTAATTTCCACGAAACAAACAAACAATTAATAACTAACAAGGCCATAGTCACGAGATTTGCAAATTATACAAAAAAAAAAAAAAAAAAAACACTAACAAAACAATTTCATAAATTGCAAGAGAAATGAACTGGAGAGGGATTTAAACAGTTGACTGAAGGAGACGACGACCTCAGATTTTTCTCTCATCACTGGTCATCATACACCGGGGGCAAGGTAGGAGGCCGGACATCGACCTACAACCACTCACCGACTCCGGCGATGGATTTTGGGTGGAACTGGTTGGGGAAAGGGAAAAATAAAGAGGAGGTTAGCAGTGAGGAGGACAAGAACCCCAAACATAGGAGAAGGAGCTGGTCGAAAGTAGTCATGGGTGCATCAGAGGACAAGACCCATTCCCTCAATTCTGCTCCGACTAGACCGACGACTATGTACACAGGTGAGGAGGTGCTAGCAATGCTAGCAGCGACGTCTGAAGTGAAGGGAGGGGCAAGGCACCAGTCTTCCAAGGACAAACTTTGGCGGATAGTCAAATCTAAGACATCCATCAAGAAAGAGAAGATGGCTAAATCAACTGAAGCTCTCATGGAGGGGAATAAGAAGAGGAAAGTCTCCCCTGCGAGGAGGCCACTTCCGGATAGCCCAGCGGTCTGCTGGATCTGCGGGAATAGAGGGCATTTCAAGGATGAGTGCCCCTTCATACGCTGCAGATTCTGTAAGGGACTTGGACACAAGATTGGAGAGTGTCCGATCGCTCGGGCCAGAAGCCAGAAGACACATCCCATTCCCCATTCTGTCTTTAACGTGGTATCAGGTAACTGAAAAACGGAACACTTCAGGGGACCAGGAAGATCGGTAATTAGCTCAAATACAACAAAAGAAGATAGCAACAGGGAGCAACCAATACTTGTTTCAAATTCCAAACCTGTAGCCTTTATTCCAATGTCGGATCATGCCAAAGAAGAACATCGACGGCTCTCTAAAACCTTGGGGGTCTTGTATCCCGGTCATGGAGAACCAACGATGGAAGATATGAAGGAAGGATTGGCAGCAACGTCAAAGGAGTTCGCAAACTACAATTGGATAATGCACGACGGGGGGAACAAAGTGCTGACATATTTCCCCACAGAGGCTAGCTTATCCTTTGCGGCCAGTAGGACTCCGGTGCCATGCAGAGACTACAAGGCAGGATTCAGGGTGTGTAGATGGAATGGAGAAGAAGATGGTCAATTCTATTCCTTCCCGATGGTGGCATGGGTGGAAATCAGAGGTTTGCCTATCCATCATTGGAATAGAGTGGACATCAGCAAGGTGTTAATCAAATTTGCCCATGTTATTGACATCGATGAGGATACTGATCTAAAACGGAGCTTGGACTGTGCAAGAGTGAGAGTGGGCTACGATAATCCAACGGTGATTCCGCCACAATTCAATGTAGTATTAGGAAATCACATCTATACAATCAAATTGAAGATTACTCAGAAACTCTCCAAGAATAGCTCGATGTCGGTGGGTTATGAGGACGTCTCGGTCACCGGTGAGATCGGGAATCCTGATCGGCCGTCAACCGGGATAGTTAACCTCCCCGCCGAAAATCAACGAAGCCTAACATGGAAGAGAATCGGTAACGGGTCGGATTCAGTAACAGGAACCACATCGAAATAATTGCCGGTCAACAATGAATCAAAAGCTAGAACAGTAACAACTTTCGGTGAGAAAAAGAAGGAAAACACCATACAGGAAAGATCTCGGGTCGAGGGGCACCTGCCTCCGCCGATAGGCATGCAGAAGCCCTCTTCCCGAGTTCCTTCACCTAAGGCAAGTCAACATTCAAATTTTAAGATGGGAACGGAAAGCAACCCACAGGAAGGAGATTTTGGGCGAGCTACTGACGCTCCACTGTTCCTCAACGAAAAAGGATCCAACTTTGGCATCCTGCTGAGAAACGAAAAGGGGCAACTTTTTCTTGACACAAAAGAAGTAGGTCGACTTACCTCATTGGAGAAGCTGACCACTTTACCTGCCGGTGTAATAGAGGAAAGCAGAAGATGGCCAGATCTGAAGATGAAGGGGAAGATGGAAGACGTCGGATGCAGAGAGGAAATTTTTGGGGAAGAAAACCTGGCAGAGGGAGAGACAGAGGCGGAGTCCCGAGATGATAGGGTTTACTCGAGAATGGGGAAGGGGGAAGGATGGAGGAAACGCCTCAGCCAGCAAGTAGAGGAGGAGGAAACTTCTGGAGGGGCCCACCTGCAGAGGAGGTTTGGAAATGATAATGCAGAAGAAATTTTATCAAAGGGGGAGGGGGTTTTTCGTCACTCTGGAGAAGAAAAAGGTGCAGGTAGGAGTCAATTGCAGGAGAAGCTAGAAGGAGACAAAGAAGTTGATAAAAGCTTGTGTGTGACCCTTCCTTATTTGGGGAGGACTAAGGAGACTGACATGAAAGGGGGGGTGTTGGAAGAGAACAAAATTAATTTGGAGAGAGATTTGGGGAATAACACTAATATAGCTGAAGTGGCTGACTTACAAGAAACAAGCAGATTAAGTGGTGAAAGAAGCTCTAGAAGACAGCTAAATTTTGGGCAGGATTTGTGTCAGGAAGTCTCTAAAAACAATAGGGAGTGCATGAGTTTGCTTGCAACTTTAAATAACTTTGACAAAGATTTTGCAAGAGACACCATGGCCAAATTTCTTAAAAATATTATGTGTAAAGAAATTCCGAAGCAGAAGAAAAGACCAAGGAAACGACAGCCTTCCAGACTTCCTAAGCATGTAAGAGACATATCAAGGTTGCTTAGTAGGGAAACACAAATCCCACTGAGGATAGAGAAAGACACATCAGAAGCAAATATGGTGAATGATACTGTAGAAATACTAACAGTACTGGTCACCCCGACGAGAGAGCCAATAGAGGAAACAGGTGACCAAAGCCAGGAAAAAGAGGATATGCATGACAAGAGAGAGTTGGCAGAGGAAGAAAGAATGACAGCTCTCACAAACCAGGATGGAGTTGCTAAATCGCTGATCGCACCTTCCAGGAAGAGCAAAAGACTAGAAGAGAAGAGAGGTGGTCAACTCTACCAATCAGGCCAGGTTGCTTGGGCAGCTACTAAGCGAAAGGCGGAACTTGTGAACCCCCCTCCAGGTACTTCAATTCTTGAGTTTGATATGCTTAATTGTGTGCCTGATGATGTTTTAATTGATTTAGCACATACTTGTGGGATTGAATTGGGGGAAGGAAGCACGGATCACATACACAACATCACGAAATTAAAAAACCTAGAGGCTGTGTCTTTAAAAGACCAGAGGGAGGTCATGTCATCCTAGAACATAGGATAAGACCAATCGTGGAGAAGTCTTTACATTTATTTTAATGAAGTGCATCTTTTGGAACGTTAGAGGTTTGGGGAATCCGACCAAATGGCGAATGGTGGCAGAGGTAATTCGCACTAAACAGATCGATATTGTGTGTTTGGAGGAGACAAAATTATACGATCCCGACCCTCGGGTTTTGGGTTCAATTGCCTCTAGGAAATTTTACAATTTCTGCATTTTGAACGCAAAGAGAGCATCGGGTGGGATTCTAGTTGGGGTCCATAAAAACTTCCAGATCCTGAATTCCTGGACAGGAGAGTTTTCACTGTCAGTCAGGATAAAGAGACCATTGGATGGGTGGGTCCAGGTGGTAACGGCGGTATACGGACCAAATGAAAAAGAGCTGCGAGGGCAGTTTTGGAAAGAGCTTTCCACGATCAGAACCATTTACGACGATCCGTGGATTGTAGGGGGGATTTTAATATCACTAGATTTGCATGTGAGAGGAAAGGGGAAGACCGATCACAGAAAGATAGACAGGAGTTCAATAATGTTATTAACCATCTGGAGCTCATCGATTTACCATTATCAGACCGTCTATTCATATGGTCAAATATGAGACTCAACCCATCATTAGCTAAGCTGGATAGGGTACTAGTCTCGGATAATTGGGAAGCAAAATTTCCACTGGCAGAAATCCGCTCCCTTCCGCGACCAACTTCAGATCACACACCAATTATGCTCAATGTTGGAGAGACGAAACAAAGCCACAGAAGCGTTTTCACTTTGAGAGTTGGTGGTTAGAGTATAAGGAAGTTCATGACTTGATTAAAGAAAGTTGGGGCCAACAAACAGGGGTTAGAGATGCAGCAGATAATATCAGTAGAAAACTGCGTCGTCTACGGAAGGTATTATGGAGATGGGAAAGCCGCCTCCGAAGAGAAGGGAGGAACGAGAAAGATGACATTCTGCTGGAGATGGATAATTTACAAAAATTGGAAGAGAGCCGCAATTTGTCTTTAGAGGAGAACAGGAGATGTTTACAATTAAGAAGAAAAATTGAAGAAATATATAAAAAGGAGAAGTTACGATGGAGACAGAGAGCTCATGTTACCTGGCTAAAGGAGGGAGATGCAAATACGGCCTTTTTTCATAGATGGGCAAACATGCGACACAGAATGAACAAAATACACCAATTAATGGTGAATGATAGGGAAGTTAAGGGGGAGGAGCTACGGGAACATGTATATCAACATTTTAAACAATTGCTTGGCAAGGCAAATACATTTCGCGTTCAGTTGAAGGAAGAAGCATGGGATAAGGATGTGGATCTCGCAGATCTTGAAGAAAAATTTAGGGAGGAGGAGATTAAAAGAGCAGTTTGGGAATTAGGTCAGGATAAAGCGCCAGGTCCTGACGGATTTCCATTGTTCTTTTTCAAGAGATTTTGGGAGGACGTCAAGGAGGATTTAGTATGGTTAATGGAGGAGGTATTCTGGGGGACAAGTAGACTGGATAGAATCAATTATTCGGTCATTTTCCTAATACCGAAGAAGGATTCGCCAGGTCAAATTGGAGATTACAGGCCAATAGCATTATTGAATAGCTCTATTAAGATAGTGTCAAAAGTATTGGCCAACAGATTAGCACCGAAGCTCCAGTTATTGGTAAAGGATTATCAAACGGGTTTTATTGCCGACAAAAATATTCTAGAAGGAGTGGCAACAACATATGAAGTCATACACCATTGTAAGAAATCCAGAATAAATAGTTTTTTGCTGAAGCTAGATTTTGAAAAGGCATATGACATGGTGGATTGGAATTGCCTGTTGGAAACCCTCAAACATAGGGGATTTGGAGAGAAATGGAGACTTTGGATTGGAACTTGGTTGTATTCCGGAAAAACACAGATAAGGATAAATGACACAGTGGAAAAGGAAATACACCTGAAAAGGGGTTTAAGGCAAGGTGATCCTCTCTCACCACTATTATTTGTCCTGATAGCAGACGGTCTGAATGCTATGCATCAGAAGTTGAAGGAGAGTGAAGAGATAACAGGTCTCCCAGGAGCCCCCAACATGTCATTTGTTAATTTACAATATGCAGACGACACGCTGATATTTGGAAAGAGTAACATACGAGAGGCTTTAACCATAAAATGGGCTCTTTGCTGTTATGAGGCTTGGTCGGGATTAAAAATAAATTTTGCCAAGAGTGCTCTGATCTGTTTGGGAGAAAGAAACTTGTCCATGCAACTCATTAAGGAGATATTTCAGTGTAGGGAGGAGAAGTTTCCGATTACATACTTAGGTATCCCGGTGACATCGAGAAAACCCTCAAAAAAGGACTGGCTCCCCCTTTTGGATTGTTTTGAGAAAAAACTGGAGGGTTGGAAAGGAAAATATCTGTCATTATGACGGAAGGTAGTGATGCTCAATACGGTATTATCCTCACTCCCGTTGTATTTAATGTCCTTCTTCATTTTACCAAGATGGGTACAAGAGAAAATCGACCGGATCAGGAGAAGATTTCTCTGGAATGGTAGTGATACTTCCTCTAACAAATATCATTTAGTTCCCTGGGGACAGGTGTGTAGATCAAAAGAAGAAGGAGGCTTAGGGGTCCTCGATCTCAGGACTTTTAACCTGTCCCTTATGATCAAATGGTGGTGGCACCTAATTTCAAGAAGCCAGGGTTCACTTCAGAAATTATTACTCAACAAATATGACCCGAAGGGAGGAACATTGCATGGGGAAATTAAGAAAAAGTATAATACCTCGGCTTTTTGGAAGGGAATGTTGGTAGTAAGGCAGCTATTCTATCACGGTCTGGAATACAAACTGGGAAAGGAGAACAAGATAGCATTTTGGCACAACAGATGGTGTTCACTACTCCTCCTAAAGACATTATACTCAGCTGTCTTTCAAAAAGCCAGTAATAAAAATGCTAGGGATAAGAAATTTTAAGGCAGAAGTAGAAAAACAAAAGGGCAAAAAGATTAAGATCGTAAGATCTGATCGAGGTGGAGAATATTATGGTAGGTACACAGAGATGGGATAACAAAAGGGTCCATTTGCTTTATTTCTTCAGGAAGAGGGCATTATTGCACAATACACAATGCCCAGTACACCTCAACAAAATGGTGTGGCTGAAAGAAGAAATCGGACTCTTATGGATATGGTGAGGAGCAAGATAATAAATTCTAATCTCCCTATTAGTTTATGGAGTGAGGCCTTAAAAACTGTTGTGTATGTCTTGAATAGAGTTCCCTCTAAGGCTGTTCCTAAAACTCCTTTTGAATTATGGAACTGGTGGAAACCTAGTTTGAGATATTTACACATATGGGGTTGTTCTGCTGAGGTACGGATTTATAATCCAAATATAAACAAATTGGATCCGAGGACAACTAGCGGTTATTTTATTGGCTATCCAGTTAACTCCAAGGGGTTTAGATTTTATTGTCCATCAAATACACTAAAGATAGTTGAATCAAGAAATGCTAAATTCCTTGAGGATTCTGAGGTTAGTGGGAGTTATCCTCATATGGTACAAATTGAGGAAACTGTAGATTCTGTTGAACGACCACTAAACTTAGATCAATTGATTGTTTTTCAAGATACTCAATTGAGTAGCATTGAAGAACAACCAATTCAAGAACAATCCCATGAAGAGAATATTCCTGTTGAACCCACTGTTCAACAAGAAAGGGGTGTAAGAAGATCCACAAGGGTAAGAAAATCAGCTATCTCTAGTGATTATTTGGTCTATTTGCAGGAGTCAAGCCTTCAAGATGATCCTAGTTGTTTTTCACATGCTATGGATAGTATAAATTTGAGCCTTTGGTATGAAGCCATGCAGGATGAGTGAAATCTATGGATAATAATCAAGTTTGGGATCTAATTCAATTACCGGAAGGGTCTACAGCTATTGGCTGTAAATGGGTTTATAAAACTAAAAGAGACTCATCTGGTAATATTGAACGATATAAGGCCAGACTTGTTGCAAAAGGTTTCACTCAAAAGGAAGGTATTGATTATCACGAAACCTTCTCTCCAGTTTCAAAGAAGGATTCATTCAGGATAATCATGGCTTTAGTGGCTCACTTTGATCTAGAATTACACCAAATGGATGTGAAGACAGCATTCTTGAATGGGGATCTTAAAGAAGAAGTGTACATGACTCAGCCTGAGGATTTTATTGCCAGTGATAAAAGTCATTTGGTTTGCAAATTAAAGAAATCTATATATGGATTAAAACAAGTGATGTGTTATATTTACTGCAAGCGCACAGTATCGTTGTAGCGCTGTAAAGGTCGTCTCACAGGGATCTAAGGTATTTCTGCGTTCTTACTTTCTCTATAGTTCAACGGACTAACCAAAGGTTTTATGTTGGAGTCGGATTAATCTAAGTAGCCTAGGATATAGAATCCACTAATTTACAACCATGTTCTTACTTCAATTGTTTTCTTCTATCATAAAAATTCGATCTTTTCAGTTTAATTTTTATTTAAAGTACCCTAAGTATGAATTATCAAGTGTTGTGCAAGTATAACTCATCAAAGATGTTACTTCTTATAAAAACAAACTAAATCCTTTAGATAATTCAAATAAAAAGATAAAACCAGCAACCCCAAACCCTAACTAATCATAGGCTATCAAGAATCTAGTTCAAGCATAACCTATCAAAGTCCTAATCTTCGAGTTCTTGTATTTTGATCTTTTTATTAAAAAATTGTGTCTTTATTAATTTTTATTTAAGAAGAAAATCCTAGAGAGCAGCTACATGGCGGATCTTAGCTTCATCTACACCCTAGAGCTAACCTAATTAGCTACTCATATTTTTACTAAGCAAGATCAAATATTTAATCATGAATATGATAAGCCGTAATCTAGAAAGCAGTAAAACCTAACTAGAAAGCGATTAAATTTATCTAAGAAGCAATTAAAAATTTCAAGAACGATAGTTTACCTCTGGAATTCGGTGTTGTGGCCGTCAACCTTCAGCAAAATCCTAATTTTTATTCAATTCAAAAACGAGTACAAAAAGTTCAGGATCCCGTCAAAATACAAGCATCGGCCAATAAATAGGCCTCGGAAATCAAACTCTATTCCTAGAAGAATCACAAAATTAAAAAATTACAAATAAGCTTACGTAAAAAATATCCGTTTAAACGGCGACTGTATAGCCGCTAATTGGCGGCTAAAGACGCCATTTGGCGGGTAAAATTATGAATTTGGCTCTGGTTTTTCTTCCAAGTAAGTTTCCTGTCCTTTAGACTTGATTTAACCGACTGTATTTGACTTTTACTCCCTTCAGTAATTTAATCTTGTAGTCTTGCCCATTTTAGCAACTTTTCGGACTCTGATTTCCGACTCCAACTCTGATTCCATGCCATCTTCTTGTTTGAATAAAATTCCTGAAAAACACACTAACAATACCCAAGTAGTATTATTTATATACAAAATTAGGTAATATGAAAGCTATAAATATGCAATATATGGCACTTATCACACCCCCACACCTATATTTTGCTAGTCCTCGAGCAAAACCTAAACCTAAAAAGAAAAAGAAAAATCCTAACTCACTTTCGCAGGAATCGCGATTGCACTTAGTATGTGCAACAAGCCTTTAAACTCCTAGGTTACCCTAGTGGACGAGTTGTGTCTCGTGAGGGTTTGCAGTGAATATACCCACAAAATTCGTGAAGAAAATAGATTAAGAAATAAAGAAAAGAAAAATAAGGATAACCGAAAATCAAGAAAGATAAAAATTTTGTACCAAAGAAAGAAAAATCTTTTTTTTTTATCATGTTTTCATCAATTAATCTCACTAATATACAAACTTAAGAACACATCTAGATTATCAATTTTCAAATTGAGCGTCATATCAGATACACTTATCATTTTAATCAAAAATTTAAATCCTATCTTTCAATACCCACTAAAAGATAATTCATTGGCTCCTATACAACTACATGCACGTATGATAGTTTATTTCGGTTTTGGACTCCAATTCTAACTCATGATTCATCTCCTCTCCCATAACAAATTTTTTTTTTCCTTCTCTTTTTTTCCTTTTTTTTTTCTTTTTTTTAAAGAATATTCACCTTTCATGCGAATAGTCACACTTACTTAGGTGTAACGTACCCAATTACTCGGTTCATACTCTTTTTTTTATACCCGATTACTTGGATCGTACTCTTTTTTTTTTTTCAAAAAGCATTTCACTTTTCATGCGAATATTCACGCTTGCTTAGGCGCGAAATACCCGATTACTTGGATCATACTCTGTTTTTTTTCTTTTTCTTTTTTTTTATTTGTTTAGAGAGAGAAAACTTACTCAATCGTCATCATCTTTGTTCTTAACCTAATAAACTATTGTGAAGTGAAAAATAGATGTATACTTGCCTCAAAACTACTATTAGCGGTATTTATTTTTCGGATTTTGATCTTTTTTCATAAAAGTCAAAGTGTATCATCCAATATGCTCTCCTATCCAATTTCAAATCTAAATTTGTTCATATATCTGTAATTAGATTGATCGATTGATGAAAACAACAAAAAAAAAATTAGTTTTTAAAATTTTTTTTTTATTATTTTTTTTAGTTAGTTACCTTAAAAACTACCCAAAGTGTAAAATAAAGAAATCCAAAAATCTAAAAAAAAAAAATCCTAAAAATAGAAATAAAATCCTAAAAATAGAAATAAAATCTCCTAATCTACTCCCCCATACCTAAACTTGTGTATGTCCTCATACACAAATCAGGTGTGATAAAATAAATATGAAAACTATTATACAAATACTATACAAATAATGAGTCGTAAAAATTACGATCTCAATATCCTCACCCTATTAACGCATGAAAAGCGGTTACGACCTCTCGATCGCTTCCCACTTTCATAGTGTGTGCGTTTTAAACGTGAAGTGGGTGCATTATTATATCTCATCAACCTCTTACAAGTCACGAGATTACCTGTCTGCTTCTTATACTGTCCTCGCTTTTTTTTTGTCCACATGTAAGCATTAACAATTTGGTTAAAGAATTCTTTATTATAAACCTGCCAATCATCGTTAGTAACAAGCATACATGTAGAAATATCATGAGATGAGAAGAGTGTAATTTGATCAAGTGAATGTGGTTGTGGCTCTTCTAACTCACGAAGTAATGCGAGCTCCTCTGCAAACAAATCCTCAAAAGTTTGCTCATAATTCAATAGCACACATGCATACGTATCATCATATATAGAAACTGTATGTGCCAATTCATCTAATAATATGAGCTCATCTTTAAATAATTGCTCAAATGAGGGATCATCAGCGTAAGAGGTCGAATGAGAGTGCAAACTATGAATCATATTGACCTCAATGAGGGAGCTCGTTGTGTACTCATCCATATTAAATATGTGCAATGCCACAGTCATATTCCCAAACGATAACTTCATGAGGCCACTCCTACAATCAATTAATGCATTTGATGTTGCAAGGAATGGTCTACCCAAGATAACAGAAATTTGATTCCGTGGGTTGGAGATCGGCTCAGTTTCTAAGACAATAAAGTCTACAGGAAAGATAAACTCGCCGACCTTAATGAGCACATCTTCAACCATACCAAGTGGTCTCTTGATCGAACGATCAGCTAGTTGTAATGTGATCTTGGTAGGTTGAAGTTTTTCTAACCCCAGTTGCTGATAAACAGTGTAAGGAAGCAAGTTGACACTTGCCCCTAAATCAAGCAACGCCCTATCAAATGTAGTTTTTCCAATAGTGCATGATATTGTAGGGGAACCTGGATCTTTGTACTTGATAGGCAAGGAGTTAGAGAGGATATGTGATATATTTGCAGCAAGAAAAACTTTCTCAGGAACGTTTCTTGCTCGTTTCTTAGTACACAAATGCTTGAGGAACTTAGCATAAGCAGGAACTTGTTGTATAATATCAAGGAGTGGAATATTAACCTTCACCTGCTGAAATGTTTCAAGAATCTTTTCTACTTGCGGTGAAGGCTTCCTAAGCCGATTTGGATATGGTGCTTTCGGCTCAGGAACAGGTTCTTCCAAATGAGTACGTGACGGTGATGGAGGTGATGGAGATGATTGTGGGGAAAGGGGTGGAAGAGATGATGTAGCCTGCGAGATAGTAGGAGTGGGATCAGGGGGCATGGCTACATTATTGTTCACTTGCTTGCCAGATCTAAGCGTGTGAATGGCATTGCATTGGTGGACATGCGACTGATTGGAATTTGAGGAACTGGCTTTGGGGTTCGTTATGGGTTAACTTGGAAAGGTACCCTGGCCACGTTCACTCATTTGACTTGCTAATTGTCCAACCTGCTGCTCTACATTCTTAATAGATTGAGAGTTCACGAGCAGGTGCTGATCTGTTCTTTGAATAAAATCAGTTGACACTTTCATAATATTCTGCATGTATGTGTCAAGATTGGACTGAGACTTGAGAAGATTTTCAACATTCTTCTCAAGTGATTGAAGTCGCTTTTCTTGATCATTGTTAGACCCCTGTTGTGGATATGAGTGGTTTTGTGCAGGTGGTCTATTCTGGTTGTTCCCATAATTTGAAGTGTTTGGGTGTTGGTAGGCACCCATATTTGGTCTTGGGAACTGACCATTGGCTGGAGGTTGCATGTTAGGGTTAGGGGCCCCCTGATATTGCCCTTGACCCCATGATAGATTTGGATGGTTCCTCCAGCCAGGATTGTATGTAGGAGCGTAAGGATTGTTCATGGATTGTTGATATAAGGCGTTAGCCTGCTCAAGTGTGCGACCCATTGAATTCATTAATAATGGACACTCCTCCATAATATGATTGGGAGTTCCGCAATTAAAACATGTGGGACTTTGGATTTGATTCACTTGACCCACTGATGGAGTACTAGGAGTCTCCAGTGCCTCAATTCTCCTTATAAGTGTTGCAATCTTAGCTTCGGCAGCTATAGAGCTGTCAACGCTATGGATTCCACCCTTATAAGCAAAAGTTGATATACTGCGCTTCTCAGTGGGACTCTCCCACTGCATAGTCTTCCATGATAAATCCTCAAGAAAGTCCCATACTTCATCCTCGTTTTTCCTCATAAACTCCCCTTGACACATGGATTCCAGAAGAGTTTTGGATGTGTAATCAAGTCCTTCATACATGATTTGACACAACCGCCACTTTTCTATTGCATGGTGGGGGCACTGAGCTAATAAATTCTTGAACCGTTCTAAGTATTTCTAGAAGGGTTCTCCCGGCACTTGACGGAATTGATTAATTTGATTTCGAATTTTTGTCGTCTTGTGCGTAGGATAATACTTCTTGAGAAACACTGTAACGAATTCATCCCAAGTAGTGATTGAATCAGTAGGCATACTATACAACCACTTCTTGGCATTATGCTTAAGTGCAAAAGGGATGAAGCGCAGCTTAATTGCGTCCTTCGATAAATTTTGCAGTTTAATCATTACGCATACTTCTTGAAATTCACTGATAAAGAGATATGCATCTTCTGAATCAGAACCAGTGAATTTAGGAAGCATACTAATGTACTGCGGTTTCAGTTCATAATGATTACCCGCTACGTGTGGAAGTTTGATGCATGATGGTAATGATGTGCGCAACGGGTAACATCGATCCTGAAGGATCGGGATCGGCTGGTCTATCTTGTCTCTCATAAACAAATCTGATCTCACAAGTCGACCAAATTGATCACGGGTCCAATGTGGCATGAACCAGCGACCGAGAGTGTATGCGTGAACTTCCTAAACTAATGCAAGAAGTGGGTGTGGTGGAGAGATAAAACGGTGGAATAGATATGATCAAATAAAAATGTGATTCCTACTGTTCCTAATTTTTTTATTTTTTTTTATTTATTTACAGAACTAGGAAACAAACATACAGAATCAGAGAAACTTTGGGCTCAGAGTGTACCTGGATGGCCGCTAAATAGCGGTAATAACCGCTAAATAGCGGCTTTAATAGTGAAATAGATTTTACGCTTTTTTCAACTTGGTCCAAAGGCTCTTCCAATCCTTAAAGTTTTCCTGTATCTGTAATTTCTATTTCCTGCACACTCAACACACACTGTTAACACGTAAAACTTTAGAAAAAGCAAGAAAAACACCGTCGATCCCCGGCAACGGCGCCAAAAGCTTGATGTGTTATATTTACTGCAAGCGCACAGTATCGTTGTAGCACTGTATAGGTCGTCACACAGGGATATAAGGTGTTTCTACGTTCTTACTTTCTCTATAGTTCAACGGACTAACCAAAGGTTTTAGGTTTGAGTCGGATTAATCTAAGTAGCCTAGGATATAGAATCCACTAATTTCTAACCATGTTCTTACTTCTATTGTTTTCTTCTATTATAAAAATTCGATCTTTTCAGTTTAATTTTTATTTAAAGTACCCTAAACATGAATTATCAAGTGTTGTGCAAGCATAACTCATCAAAGATGTTACTTCTTATAAAAACAAACTAAATCCTTTAGATAATTCAAATAAAAAAATAAAACCAGCAACCCCAAACCCTAACTAAGCATAGGCTATCAAGAATCTAGTTCAAGCATAACCAATCAAAGTCCTAATCTTCGAGTTCTTGTATTTTGATCTTTTTATTGAAAAATCGTGTCTTTATTAATTTTTATTTAAGAAGAAAATCCTAGAGAGCAGCTACATGGCGGATCTTAGTTTCATCTACATCCTAGAGCTAACCTAATTAGCTACTCATATTTTTACTAAGCAAGATCAAATATTTAATCATGAATATGATAAGCCGTAATCTAGAAAGCAGTAAAACCTAACTAGAAAGCGATTAAATTTATCTAAGAAGCAATTAAAAATTTCAAGAACGATGGTTTACCTCTGGAATTCGGTGTTGTGGCCGTCAACCTTCAGCAAAACCCTAATTTTTATTCAATTCAAAAACGAGTACAAAAAGTTCAGGATCCCGTCAAAATACAAGGATCGGCCAATAAATAGGCCTCGGAAATCAAACTCTATTCCTAGCAGAATCACAAAACTACAAAATTACAAATAAGCCCACGTAAAAAATATCTATTTAAACGGTGACTGTAGAGCCGCTAATTGGCGGCTAAAGCCGCTATTTGGCGGCTAAAATTATGAATTTGGCCTGATTTTTCTTCCAAGTAAGTCTCCTGTCCTGTAGACTTGATTTAACTGACTGTATTTGACTTTGACTCACTTCAGTAATTTAATCTTGTAGTCTTGCCCATTTTAGCAACTTTTCGGACTCTGATTTCCGACTCCAACTCTGATTCCATGCCATCTCCTTGTTTGAATAAAATTCCTGAAAAACACACTAACAATATCCGAGTAGCATTATTTATATACAAAATTAGGTAATATGAAGGCTATAAATATGCAATATATGGCACTTATCAACAAGCCTCACGTTAGTGGTATTTAAAATTTCATGACGTTATAACCTCTTATGGTTTTACAGAAAACGTCGTTGATGAATGTATATACCTTAAGGTGAGTGGGAGCAGATATATGTTTTTAATCCTATATGTAGATGATATTTTGCTTGCAAGCAATGACTTAGAATTGCTACATGAGACTAAAGAATTTCTCTCGAAAAACTTTGAAATGAAAGTTTAGGTGAAGCCTTTTATGTCATTAGCATAGAGATTCACAGAGATAGATCTGAAAAGACATTAGGATTATCTCAAAAAGCTTATATTGAAAAAGTTTTAGAGAGATTTAGGATGAGCAATTGTTCATCATCTGTAGCACCCATTGTCAAAGGGGACACCTTCAGTCAGAAACAGTGTCCAAAGAATGACTTGGAACGAGAAGAGATGAAATGCATACCATATGCATCTGCAGTTGGCAGCTTAATGTATGCACAAGTATGCACAAGACCCGATATTTTATTTGTAGTAGGGATGTTGGGATAAATACCAGAGTAATTCAGGATTAGACTGGAAAGCTGCTGAAAAGGTTATGCGGTATTTGCAAGGAACCAAGTATTTTAGGCTCACATACAGACACTCTGACAATTTAGAGGTGGTTGGATATTCAGATTCAGATTTTAATGGGTGTGAAGATACTAAAAGTTCTACATCTGGTCACATTTTTATCCTTGCCGGAGGTGCCATCTCTTGGAGAAGCATTAAGCAAACCATTTCTGCTTCTTCTACTATGGAGGCAGAGTTTATAGCTTGCCATGAAACTACTGCACAGGCGTTGTGGTTAAGGAATTTCATCACAGGTTTGAGGGTCGTTGACAGTATTTCACGACCATTGAGGATTTACTGTGATAATTCAGCTGCAGTGTTCTTTTCAAAGAACAATAAAAGTGGAAGTGGAAACAGGCACATTGACATTAAGTACTTGGTCGTGAGAGATCGAGTAAAGGAGCGTTCAATTGCCATTAAGCATATTAGTACTAATCTCATGATTGTTGATCCTATGACTAAAGGTTTGCCGGCTAAGTCGTTCGTGGATCATGTAGAAAGAATGTGATTGTTGAGCTCTTTGTGATCCATTTATTTCCATTTGAGTTTTGTTTCAATTAGAGATGATAAACTTTTGTGCACATTAAGTTATGTTTTATGTTTTTTTTTTCATCTCATATTTTGGTTTGGACCTGAATGAATTTAAGTTCAAATAAAGATTTATTCATTCATTAAGTTTGAGTACTTGATTGAGAATTTTTCTTAATATTGTAATACATGGAAGGGAGTGTTCGTCAATAAAAAGAACATAACCGCCATAATTCGTATTAAGAGAGTTTTTAGTTAAGTTATGAAGTTAACCCATAATTTGACATGTCAAATGTTTATGGCCATTTTCAGTTTTATCACCTATAAAGTATTTCATATATCTTTGGGCCAAGTGGGAGAATATTAGATTAATGTGGCCCAAATATATATTGAGGTGATAATTAAAGATAATGGGTTATTAAGTTACTCACATATTTTGGGCTTTAAGTCTGGCCCATTCTCTTGATGATAGAGATAATTTTGACAATCTGTGTCAAATTAGGATTCTCTTGATGATAGAGATAGTTTTGACAATCTGTGTCAAATTAGGATTCCCTTAATGGTAGGGATAGTTTTGACAATTTGTATCAAATTAGGATTTCGTGAGTAACCGGGTCCCTAACCTAGCTTCTATATAAACGACTGTGCCTCCATCAAACAGAGCGTACACAAAACTTCAGATTGTATAGAGGTGATAGGTCAGAAGATCTCGGTTTAAAAGGTAATCAAGGTGTGATCCAAGTCAGACTTCAAATTTAATCAATATGGCTGCAGGTACGTAAATTCCGCTGCATTCGATTTTATTTTGATGATTGAATTCAAGTTCTTTCAAAGTTCTCTAAAAAAACGAAAATAATGCAGGATATTATATGAGACTTATAATGATGGATGCAACTAGATATTAGTACTAAAGCAATCAAGATCGAAAAATCAAGGTCTGATCATGCATCAATTTAGCGTTAACGCAGAACTTGTCTCCTTTATTTTATCGTCATAAACAAATTATCTATGAGCCTTGATTCAAGCACTACACCTTGTGCCTGGTAGCTCAAACATTTTTCCTTGTACTCGAGTTAAAACTTCTCATTCGAAGTGAAGGGCAACATAATACCATGCTGATCAAAAAAGATATGTTATCGATAAACTAGAATCATCTAATACAGAATACTGACAATAGGATCAAATATGCCTAAAAAATATTGATGGACTGAAGACAAAACCTGCTTTTGTTTGGGGAATTACTGTACTTTTTTTATTTTTATGTAGCTTTATTTTGAACTTTTATTATGTAAGCTTATTAACGGGCTATTCTACTAGTGGTCTGTGAACTCTTATTGTTATGTTATTATCTCGTTAATGAAATGCGGAGAGTTATATCCAACCGTTTATCGTCAAAAAAAATAAAAAATAAAACATCAACTGAAACAAATCCTGGTCGGTTACAGAAAGTTGACGTAGACTCGAACAATTAATCGTGTCAACTAGTTGGAACAATTGACATACGATTGTTACACTATATACTTTGCTAGTGATGGTAAAATGCAGTCATTTATATACTTACACCACTTATAGGATAAAGAGTAGGGTGTTAGTAAAAGATAGCGGAATAATACTAATGCAACAACCAGCGGAATCAAATAGTTAACCGAAGAGAAAAATAGCAGAGACAGAGAACACGCAGATTTAACGTGGTTCGGCAATATGCCTACGTCCATTGGGACCGATCGAAAAACTTCCACTATATCAAAAGAGAATTACAACTTTCTAGTTCTCAACCACAAGAGAAAACACAAAGAAATCACACAAGATTTTGAGATCAAATCCTAATCTCTTATTGCAGTGATTTACCTCTTTGCTTCGACCGCCAAAGAAGAACCCCAAAAAAAAACCCCTGCCTTCTTTTCTCCTTCGTCTTTGCTTTCGGCCAAAACAACAAAAACAGCTGCCAAAGCAAAACCTTTGCTTCTCCAAACTCAGGCCGCCCAATTTGTGTCCCTCCTTGATTATTTTGCTCCGGCCAAGAATAATTAACAGCCACCCACTAATTATTTTTAGTTTGGCCACAAAATCAATAGCAACAGCCGCATAAAGAAGAAAACCTTGGCTCTGTTTTTTCCGGCTTTTTTTTGGCTCCTTTTGGCTCAATTAAAACCCTAGCACCACACCCCATATATATATTATATCATAATGGGTTTGGGCCGGTTTTGGACCCGTTTCGGTAGACCGAAACCCGCTACGGCAATGGGCTCCATTAGCAACAATCTCCCACTTGGAGACCTATTGCAAAAAATGTAATCTCTATACATGATAATTCCAGTGTCCAAAGTTTTTACCTCGATCGTTTAAAGTCCCAATTTCAGCATTCAACACAAATGCACCAAAGTAGAGCAATAGCTCAACTTTTTCCCTTCAACCGGTTTTGTCAACATATCCGCAGGATTATTACTGCCTTCAATCTTCACCAACTTCAATTGGCCATCCTCTAACAAGGATCTAATGAAGTGATATCTCAAGTGAATATGTTTAGTCCGTGAATGATACGCCGAGTTCTTAGCAAGATAAATTGCACTTTGACTGTCACTGAATAACCTGCAATCCACTCCATCAAAACCCAACTCACTCAATAATCGCTGCAACCAAATAAACTCCTTACTTGCTTCTGCAGCTGCAACATACTCAGCTTCTGTCGAAGATAAAGCAACAATTGATTGTAGTCTTGAAACCCAGCTTACCGTTGTTCCTCCTACAGTAAAAACAGAACCTGTGGTGCTCCTGCCATTGTCTCTATCACCCGCATGGTCCGAATCCACAAAACCTTGCACATCAATGTTATCACCCCCAAAACACAAACAATACTTTGAAGTACCTTTCAAATACCTGAAAATCCACTTCACCGCTTGCCAATGTTCTTTTCCACGGTTCTTCATGAATCTACTCACTACTCCCACTGCATGTGCAATATCTGGTCTTGTACTCACCATTGCATACATGAGACTCCCAACGGCGATGAATAAGGCACATTCTCCATGTGTCTCTTCTCCTCATCTGTCTTAGCACCTTACTCTTTTGACAGTTTGAACTGACCACCAAGAGCTGTAGTTACCGGTTTTGCATTCTCCATGTTGAATCTCTCCAACACCTTCTTGATGTATCCCTCCTGAGATAACCACAATTACTTATTTTTCTTATCTCGGGTAATTTGCATCCCAAGAAGTTGTTTGGCCTCACCCATGTCCTTCATAGAGAATCTCCCTGCCAACTTTCTTTTCAGATCATTGATTTTCTTAATGCATGTACCTGCCACAAGCATATCATCTACATACAAAGTAAGTATAATAAATTTACCATCCTTAAACTTTTGTAAATATACACAATGATCTGAATTGCTTCTGGCAAAATCCGAATCCAACATAAACTTGTCGAACTTCAAGTACCATTGCCTCGGCGCTTGTTTCAACCCATACAAGCTCCTTTTCAGTCGACATACCCAATTCTCTTTTCCTTTAACTTCATATCCTTCCGGCTGTTCCATGTATATTTCTTCCTCCAAATCACCATGAAGGAAAGCAGTCTTCACATCGAGCTGCTCTAAATATAATCCTTTTACAGCCACAATACTTAGTATTGTTCTGATAGAAGTCATCTTGACAACAGGTGCAAATATTTCATTGAAATCAATACCTTTTCTCTGAGCGTATCCCTTCACCACAAGTCTAGCCTTGAATCTTTGTGTCCCTCCGGCCTCATGTTTTACCCTGTATACCCACTTGTTATGCAATACTTTCATCTTTTCCGGTCGCTTCACCAATTCTCATGTGTGATTCTCCTCCAAAGAAGACATCTCATCATGCATGGCTTGCCCCACTTAAAATGAAGTTTATCCTGCATAGCCTCTTGGTAACTCTCTGGTTCACCTGCATCAGTATACAAAACATGATATAATGGAAGACAAAGTTTTTGGGTTGGCTTCCTTATCCTCGTGCTCCTCCTCAAAGTGGGAACACTCTCTGATGAAGTACTGGAACCATCTATTTCAGTCAATGGCTCTCTCTCCTGTTCGGTCTCATTTGAAATTTGTGTATTTTCAGGTGTAGCCATTTCTTCTCCTTCAGATGTAGGTATTTCTTCATTTCTTTTATCCATGGGATCCATCCCATTCTGTGGCTCATCCAACTCCAAGTGCTGTTTCTCCACTGCATTATCATTCTTACTTTTCATTCGGTCTTTATACATACAGCCCTCATTAAATACTACATCTCTGCTACGAATTACCTTGTTATGCTCATAATCCCATAAGCGATAACCATATTCGTCGCCACCGTATCCAATGAATGCACACTTTTGAGATTTAGAATCAAGCTTCTTTCTCATCTCACGATCCACATGTGCATATGCTATACAACCAAATACTTTTAAGAATGAATAATTCACAGTCTTACTAGACCACACCTCCTCTGGAATTCCTCCATCTAAAGCACTAGCTGGACACCTGTTGATCAGATAGACTGCCGTATCTACAGCGGCTCCCCAAAATTGCAAAGGCAAACCTGCTTGTAGTCTCATACTCCGAGCTCGCTCCAAAATGGTTCTATTCATCCTCTCAGCCACGCCATTTTGCTGCGGTGTCCTCGGTACAGTCTTTACTCTCCTGATTCCGTGGGTAGAGCAATAGTCATCGAACTCTCTATTGCAAAATTCCCCACCATTGTCTGACAACAGACATTTCACCTTCAAACTTGTTTCATTCTCAACAAGAGCTTTCCATACCTTGAAGATCTTGAAAACATCGGATTTCTGCTTAAGTGCAAACACCCATGTTTTCCTACTTGCATCATCTATGAAAGTGACAAAATAAGAATTACCTCCAAGAGACTTTGCCGAAGAACACCCCCATACATCTGTATGCACCAACTCCAATCTCTCGGTTTCCTTCTCCTTGCCATCCTTCATAAAGCTAACTCTTTTCTGCTTTCCAAACACACAGTTCTCACAGAAATCAAAATTAGCATCTTTCATATCTGTCAACATACCTCTGGATTGCAATACCCTCATGCCGCTTTCGCTCAAGTGACCGAGCCTCTGAGCCATAAGGTAGCCTTCTCATTCTTCACGGTGGCCAAAGAAATAACATGATCTACCGAGCTTGAGAGTAAATATAGAGTTCCCACTCTCTCACCCTTGACCACTACCATTGCTCCTTTACTGATCTTCCACTGTTTCTTCTCAAATGAGATTTGATAACCTTCGCCATCCAGCTTACTAACAGATATCAAATTCTTCTTCAAATCCGGTATGTGCCTAACCTCTTGTAAAAGCAACTTTCCACCATTGTGCAACTTTAACTGAATTGTTCCTTTACCGACAATCTTGCATTCCTGCCCATTACCAACAGTCACATGCCCAAAATCACCTTGGACATAATTCTCAAACCATTCTCTACGAGCAGTGCAATGGAACGAAGCCCCTGAATCTAAAAACCACGAATCTAATCTTGATTCTGTATGAGCAGACAAACACAAGCTATCATACTCTTCACTTGGATTCACCACATTCGCTCCTTCCTTGTTTTTGTTTGGACAATCCTTCTTCATATGATCATCTGTCTTACATTTCCAACACACTAACTTTTTCTTGAATTTCCCCTTAGATTTTGATCTTCCTCTTTGCTTCGACTCCCTGCTTGAACTTCTACCCCTTTCCTTTCATCTGTCATTATCAACCGACAGAGCAGTACTTGTAGAAACTGTGCTCTCACCCATGCTCTTTTTCATCAATTCATCATTCATGATTGTACTCACAACATCATTGAATTTAAGAGCAGTATTGGAAGAATTGCTGATGGTCATAACAACATTACTACAACTATCCGGTAACGAACACATAAACATCAAAGCTTTAATATCATCAGCAAAGACAAAATCTAAAGATTCAAGTTGTACCCATAATGTGTTAAATTCGTTCAAATGATTAACAACTGAACTATCAGAAGGCATGCTCAAGTTGAACAACTTTTTCATTAGAAACAGTCTATTTGAAACAGACGGTTTCTCATAAAATTTAGCCAACGCTGACATCAAACCTGAAGTGGTTTTCTCCTTGGAGACGTTGAACACAACCTGCTTTGTCAGGCGCAATCGAATCTGCGCCAAAGCCCTCCTGTCCAACAATTCCCACTCCTCATCTGTCATCTTTTCTGGCTTTCTCCAAACAGTGGTTGATGTAAATTCTTTTGATATAAATAATTTTCCATCTGCAACTTCCACCATTGGAAATCTGTCCTATCAAAATTTTCAATTTCTCCCTACCTATCTTCCGCCATAACTCCCACTCAAAATCAACACCGATCTGAGTGAAATCTGACCCGAACCAGGGCTCTGATACCAATTGTTAGCAAAAGATAGCAGAATAATACTAATGCAACAACCAGCGGAATCAAATAGTTAACCGAAGAGAAAAATAGCAGAGACAGATAACACGCAGATTTAACGTGGTTCGGCAATATGCCTACGTCCACGGGGACCGATCGAAAAACTTCCACTATATCAAAAGAGAATTACAACTTTCTAGTTCTCAACCACAAGAGAAAACACAAAGAAATCACACAAGATTTTGAGATCAAATCCTAATCTCTTATTGCAGTGATTTACCTCTTTGCTTCGACCGCCAAAGAAGAACCCCAAAAAAAAACCCCTGCCTTCTTTTCTCCTTCGTCTTTGCTTTCGGCCAAAACAACAAAAACAGCTGCCAAAGCAAAACCTTTGCTTCTCCAAACTCAGGCCGCCCAATTTGTGTCCCTCCTTGATTATTTTGCTCCGGCCATGAATAATTAACAGCCACCCACTAATTATTTTTAGTTTGGCCACAAAATCAATAGCAACAGCCGCATAAAGAAGAAAACCTTGGCTCTGTTTTTTCCGGCTTTTTTTCGGCTCCTTTTGGCTCAATTAAAACCCTAGCACCACACCCCATATATATATTATATCATAATGGGTTTGGACCGGTTTTGGACCCGTTTCGGTAGACCGAAACCCGCTACGGCAATGGGCTCCATTAGCAACAATAAATCAATTGCATCTAATAAAATTCTCAAATTCAAGAAGTACAAAAAAATAAACAAATAAGACTTTACTACCTGGCTCCATCAATCATATCATACACCATTCTCAAAGATGTTGCAAAAAGAGTTATACTTTTTCTCCAAAAAAAAAAAAAAAATCCGGCAAAAGGGTATTATACCATGATATGAAATAATTCTTATCCATATATTTTTTTTGACCAAAATAACGAGTGAAAATCCTCCGCATATCATTAGCAAGTAGATAATAGAACAACAATTAAATTTGGATCAGGTGAACCCTCACATAGAAAATTACATAAAAACAAAAACAACATATAAATCTATAAAAAAGAGTACATAAAGGACAAAAGTCCTCCCAATTCAATAACAAAAAGTAAAATGAGACCCCAGATACGTCAATATTTTCTATGAAAGTGGCTATAACCTCCCATCAAGTCTGGTCCGGAGATGGAAGAGGATATCCAAAGTCTTTTTCTGATGTCCCTCCTGAAATTTGTACATGCTCATCTTCCAAAAGTATGTCTGTTCAAAAAAATAATATCATGAATAATCATACGAGTACGTGCATGTGAAGAACGTGCTATAAAATTAAAAATTTTATTATTTCCTTTTCTCAATACATTCCAGCATAAAACTGCTAAAAGAGTCCTAGCCAACTGTGACGAACTGCCATTAACACATAATTTACTTCCTAAGTTGGTGCAGGTGCCTGTATTAATGATAACCACAAATCTTCTGGCACAATTAATCCATAGTTCCCTAGTAAAGTGACAGTTCAATAATAGGTGAACAGTGAATTCTCCATTCATATTACAAATTACACAGATGTTCGGACATATACATCCTCTTTTTTGTAAGGCTGGCCACGTGAGCAAAACTTCCTTCATGGCCAACCATAAAAACACCCTTAGTTTGGTGGGCAAACAGTCTTCCAAATCCAAGAGGTATTAGTGAAAGCAACTCCACTGTCCACAAAATGATTATATGTAGACTTGACAGAAAATTCTCAATCCTTACTCCATTTCCAGTGGGATTGGTCATCTAATATATGATTAAATCTGAAGTTATCAATTAGGTTTCTCAACTCCTAATATTGTGTTCTTTTCTGAACTGATATAGGATAGCGGAGGTTCAAACTCCATCTAGAGTGGCCCCAAAATTTACTGACCTTAGCCTCCTTATCCCTGGATAGTTGGTAGGCTTGAGGAAATAAGATTTTTAGCGAGACTTGTGAGCACCATTTATCGTGCCATAATGCAATATCGTGTCCATTACCCAATCTAAATTCCAGACTCGACGAGACAATATGCCTGGCCAATATCATGCCTTTTCAGAATCCAAATGTGTTGTTCCGGAATTCTGTTAGCCAGGTACCATTCCGAAGATGATATTTCGTGGTCACAAGTCTTTGGAAAGAGCCATGGGGGTGTGAGAATACATGCCACCATCATTTTGCCATTAGAGATAGATTGAAGGTTTTAAGATCAAGAACTCCAAGTTCTCCAGCCTTTAGGTCTACAGATATGTCCCCAAGAAATCAAGTGATATTTCTTGGAGTTAAACGCGTCATTCCATTAAAAGTTTTTTCTAATACGGTCTACTCTGTTTCTCACCTAGCAGGGTAACAGAAAAAAGAACATATAATATGAGGGTAAAGAAGATAATACAGAATTCAACAGCACCATCCTTCCTCCCAAAGAAAGCAGATTACTTCTCCATCCTTCTAGTCTCTTTTCGAAGGTGTTAAGTAGGGGGTTTCAATCCTACTTGGAAAGTTTATCTGGTTTAATGGGGATGTCTAAGTATTTGATCAGGAACTCAGCCTCTTTACATCTGAAAATATTTAGAATAAGACTCATGGAGAGGTTTTTAGGTCCCAAGCAGATAAGAGAGCTTTTAGAAAAATTAATTCTCAATTCAGACCAAGCTTGAAAGCAACAGAGTAACTATTTAACATATATAGCCTCTCTCACATTACCCCTACCATTGATACACTAGTGAAAGAGGGAGACCCTGGCCAGCCGTGAATAAGGCCCGCTCTCTCTAACTTTCTGTACATAATATTCAAGCCATCGGCAATTAGAACAAAGAGTAGTGGAGATAGAGAATCTCCCTGTCGAAGGCCCTGCCTGAGTACTATCTCCTTGCCGACTTCTCCATTGACTAAAACTTGTGTTTTGGCTGAGGATAGCCACTTTTCTATCCACAAAATCCACAAATTCTTACCCATACTAAAAAATAAATATTAATAAACAACATAAAGTTAAAACAATAAATTATTCGAGCTTCATTTTCGGAATTTTATTGCACCTTGCACATGCATAGTTACATAATTGTCTTGCACTATAATAAATTGATCAACCATTACTTTCATTTATTTGCAGACGATCCACTTCAGCATTTTGTTACCATCAAGCTTTCTTTTTAGAAGATGCTCTCTCCTTCTCCATTTGTACAAACAAACTCCCATCATAAACAGCTCTTATGGTGTCCTTCTGAAGCAAGCCATCCTTGTCCTTAGCAAGACTGTACAAGAGCTTCCACTCTGCTTTCGCTGCGAACCTGTCCATAGCGCGATGGAAAAAATCAGAGATACTTCTAACATATTACGATACTAGAAAAGGTACTAATGGCATCAAAAAATCCATCTCATAATTCTTAGTGTATAACCACTGGAAACTCTTCAACCCCACTCCCCATACCCACTATATTTGCATGAAGCTGTTATTTGTACAATGTGACTAGGAATTAGGCCAATTGTATCTTATAACCTACCCTCCTGCATTGTCGCCAGGAACTTGATTTGCCTTAAGCATCTCGTCCAACTCGTCTGATGTTAGTGCAGTAGGAGTGGTGTGAGCATGCTTCTGAAAAATCTCCTCAAACTTTGCCGGAACAAACCTGCATGTACCATTTCGAAAAAATAGCCCATGTTTAGAAATAGTCAGTTTCATGAAAATCTAAAGCAATGACACTTGATACCATGGCCAAATGCAAATGTGACATAAAGAAAGTGACGCAGTAAACTCTATCATTAATCAATAACAATTGTTGTGATGTCAAAGCTTGTGAAGAGCAGCATACGGTGATGCCTGCTACTATGATGTCGAAGCTTGTGAAGAAGAGGAACGCATAAGATGGTGCCTGTTACTATGATGCTGATCAATATGTCTAGAACCATGGTTCTAAATATTGGGATTATATGGATGACTTCTTTTCCCACCAGGGATATAATCTCATATCGGACAATATATGACGGCTATGACTTCATATCGAACATTTATATCAAATATTAAATATACATGTCAAATATGTAAATTAGATACCATAGAGATGGTTTAATTTTATCTATCTAACTAGTTTAGCATACATATGTGTGCGTGGTGTATATATATAATTATAATCTCTACCTCCTTAACTAATTTAGGATCAAATTTTACAGATTTTGAGAATCATTTATTCTTTAATCAAGTTTATACAAAATGTGTATTTACTAAAATCGTTAATTTTATATCTACTTGATAGAAGCTCAAATCAAATTAAAACCATGAAAATGGGTATGAGTAAAACAAGCTATCAAAATCATAATCCAAAAGAAACTATTTAAGAAAATTTAGAGATAAGAAAAATAGAATGCAGCTCAGGAAATTTATGTGAATCGGCAGCTTATTTCCATTTTTCTCACACACACACACACACACACACACACACACACACACACATATATATATATATATATATATATATATATATATATATATATATATATATATATGAGAAAAATAGAAATTAGCTGACAGCTCATACAAATTACCTTAGTTAAAGTTTATTTCCACTATCTCCAATAAAAAATTTTACAAAATTTATTTTGGATTATAATCTTGACCCTATAGAGTTCACTCATATCCAATTTCTTAGATTTAGTTTTGATTTGGTCCTCTATCAGGTTGATGAACTTACAAATGAATACCAAAATTCATAAAATTTGACCTTATTAAAGTTAAGGAGGTAGAGATTCTAATTTTAGAAAATAATTAAAAAAATTTTATTGAATTACTATATTTTTGTTGCTAGTTCATATAATTTTTCCTGAGCTGATAGCTCACCTACAATAATACACACACACATACATACATACATACATATACATACATATATACATACATAAATACATATATATACATACATACATACATATATACATATATACATACATATATCAATATATATTATATATGTATGTGTGTGTAAGAATAATGGAAATGATTCACGTAAGTTATCTAAGCTGCAATCTATTTCCACCATTTTAATATATTTTTTAAAAAAAATCTTTTTGATTTTGATCAGAACCCCAAGTGATCACTCGTACCAAATTTCTTAGGTTTTAGTTTTAATTTGGTTTCTGTTAAGTAGACACAAAATTAATGGTTTTCAGTGAATATAACATTTTATATCCCCTTATTAAAATAGTAAATAAACTTCAAAACCCATGAAATTTAATCCTAAAAAAAAAAAAAAAAACTAAGGATGTAGAGATCATGATCCTAAATAGATTTAGAAATAAAATAATGTGCTAATTATTAAAATTCTAGAATTTAATAATTATTCTAAAGTGTCATAATAAACACTATAGAAGGAAATTAAGATACTTATGTGCCAAGCTTTCATTACCTCCCCTCGGAGTCATAAACTCCAGTGTCGCTCCCATGCTTGCCCTTCTGGATATTCTGCACATAAATGGGAGGAAGAGGAGATACCGAACTTTCCTCCTACATGCGAACACAATATGTATGCAAATTAGAATTTGTCTACAAATCGGAGCTATGGAAGAATTATATCTCATGTTATGTGTATACACACTTAACCACACAAAGAGTCACACACACACACTAGCAGATATTGATGAATATGATTGAGAAAAACTGGAGAAAGGATTGAAATTGACCTTTACTGTTAGTCTCAGCTTGCTTTTAAGAAGCAAGTATCTATAGTTCGTGTACGTAAATATTGTTAAGAGGACATATTGCTCCAACTATTTATTATGTATTAAGACACGAACCAAATGACTTTTATGTTGTCTCATCATGTCCTGTATCTTATGTTTAGTTTTGGTTCCATCATTACTACTCTCTCCTGTATCATATTGTGATTGAATATATTCCCTCTTCAAACATATCCATGGTTTGCTTAGGGCAATTATGAAATGGCCAATGTATCCCATAACCATGCAGTATGTTAGTATGCATGATTAGTCTTCATCATCTATATATCAGCCAGAGCAAATGCCCAGAAACTCACTAAATCTAACAAAAAGACCTCATTTGCCCAAAGCTTTCAAAGTCGTATATGTTTTACACAAGATCGTACATATCATATGAAACTGATACATATCACAAATATTGCATCAGTTATAAATTGTTTTCTATATTCTTATATAAACAACCAATAAATGTATGATGTTGATTTTGATGTTTGCTTATAACTGGAAGAGCATGACTCTTATCATGATCTCGTTGAATTAAAGAACTGGAGTTATCACTCTTTATTAAGTTGAATCATTGAGCAAAGAAACTTCTAATAATTAGATTGATTTTGGTTGCAGTTGTCACTCTTTATTGTATATGTTGTTGACCATCAAACTTTTCTATAAATTAGATGAAATTTTGGTTGACTTTGCGTTCCCTACTCAATTGGAAGAGCTTCATAATAATATTTAGGATAGATGTTGAAAAGCAAATAGGCTACTACCATTTCTAAAATTTGACTCCATGGTGGCTAATATCTGCCCTTAAAAAAAAAAACTAACGCCACATATGAAGTCTTTAGCAAGTCGTTAAAGTTTTGTTAATATAATATCTTCTTCCATCTCAAAAAATCTAACACCATTTCCAACCTGCATATAATTCCATGGTTGCCACTACATACTTTTAAATAAAAAATAAAAAATTTAAAGTCGCTGTAGGTTCAACTAGCAAATTTTTAGTTTCTTATATTCACTTACATTTTCAGAGTTTTTGAAATGTGGAGCAACTGTCATGCAAATGTCTATATCTATATGATACGTGTTTGGAAGGGTCCATACTTCATAATTATATAATAATGAAAACTACATGTAAGTTGTGGTGTTAATGACCTATGTTTTTACTTATAAGCGGAAGGATGAAATAGATTATTCACTGCCAATAGTAAAATGAGCAAATAGAGAATGCAGAGACAATTTTAAAGGAGAATATAAATGATATCATACATTATCATACATTTGACAGGGATTATGATGACTTGTTAATTCTGTTGAGATATAATTGAGATATGATCATGATGCTAAAATATTTTGAGATACTTTCCTATTAGATATTGAGATATTTTCCTAAATTATGATAGTTGATAAATTTTTGATTTGACTAATTTAGGATAGTTGACAAATCTCTGATTTTATGTAATTAGTATTGCCTCTTTCACCTATAAAAGGATGGCTCATTGTACAGTTCAAGTATAAGAAAATATACAAAAATTTATTCATTCCGCTTTCACTCTATTTTCTTCAACATAGTATCAGAGTTATCAGAATTTTGCTGCCTCTTTTAATTTCTTTTGTGAGTGTATAAACCACCATAAGTGAGTTTTTTTTCTTTGTCTTCACACATCTCGAAACTCTTTGTGCCCGTTTCGGCCATTTTGAAGTCAGATCTCGACAATCTTCTACTTTCAGATTGTTCGTCTCCTTTCGATCTCCTTCCATCAAAATTTCAGCTCAATCGGACTTGACAAGCTCTTCCACGTACCGTGTGAAGTCTCTACAAGTGGTTTTTACGCACTTCTCTTTTTCAACGCGTGAGCCCCAGCTGTCCTAGTCAATTCTGTTTTACAATCAGATTTGGCTTTTCGGACACTGATTTATTTTTTGGTTGATTTTTTGGGAGTTGAGTTTGAAATATCTGTTCCAAAATATCTTCCCAAAATAATATTGTTCGTCCATTTGATATTGTTTTGGATGGAACCAACTATAGTCTTTGGGCTTTCAATATGAAACTTTTTCTCAAAGAAAGAAAATTGTAGCGTTATGTTTCTGAGGATTCTTCTAAGCCTGTTTGTACTAAGGATGAGTCCGCTGCTGATTACGCTACTCGCTTGGACGACTGGGAGAGTATTCATAGTAAAATTCTGTAGTGGATTGTTAATACATCAATTACATCTATTAACAGTCTTCTATCCAGGCTCGAGAATGCAAAAGCTGCATGGAATTTCTTGGTTGCTCGATCGATTGCTGCAATGATGCTTCTCTTCAGTTTAAAATTGAGACAAAACTTTACCAGATACGTCAATAATCCGGTCAGTCTATTACTGAATTTTGCTCTCAAGTCGCTCTTCTTTGAAATCAGTTGACTACTATCAAACCCCAACTTCATTGTGCTGCAGACATCGAGCTCTTTGCAAGATATCGGGACCGCCGCAGATTCATGCATTTTATGATGGCTCTTCAGATGACTTTGAGTCCACTCGAGCAGCCCTTCTTCATCGTACGCCACTTCCTACCATGAATCTTGCGTTTCTGAGTTAATTTTCAAGAAGCATCGTCCGCCTTACTATAAAGCTACAGTCTCCCGATCTTATTTTGGCTGTTGTTTTTTCGGCTTCCGCCCAACGATCTGCTCCACAGTCACAATCTCCTCCTCAAAAGTTATTTTGTCGGTATTGAAAGAAAAGCGGGTACTTGATTACTAATTGTTTCCAGTTGCAACCAAAAAAGGCACAAGACTTTCGTAGTTCCCTTTAATAGGCTGCTGCGGTTGTCTCCACTGATTCCTCTACCCCTAAGTCTTCTTCTCAGTCTACTTCACTCACTGCTGCTGATATTGAGGCTTTGGTCCATCAGGTTCTGTCTCATTCATCTACTGCACTATCGGTCACTCCAGATATTTCTTCTTGGTTTATAGATTCTGCTTGTTGTAATCATATGACTTCTGATTCCACTATTTTTTTTACTAAATCTGCACTAGACCCTAACCATATTATTTATACTGCCGATGGTTCTGCAATGCCTGTCATATTGGTCTATTTCTACCTCCGACATCTCTGTCGATAATACCTATTTAGTTCCTAAGTTATCATCGAATCTCCTCTCTGTTGGCCAACTTGTTGAGTTAGGTTTTGAGCTTCACTTTTCTTTTCGTGGTGTTGATATGCAGGATCCTCGGTCGAGTCAGGTCATTGGGACAGGCCGTAAAGTTGAACATATGTTTGAAATGTTGAAGTTGCAGATTCCTTCTACTACACCTTCATCTCTCTTTGCCATCACCTCTAGCGTTTGGTATTCTCGTCTCGGTCATATTTCTTTACCTCATATTCAGCAGTTAGCCTCTAGTGGTCTCCTTGGTTCTGTTACTTTTGATAAGTTTGATTGTCTTTCTTGTCAACTTGGAAAACAAACTCATTTACTTTTTAATACCAGTGACTTTTTTCTTCTGCTCCTTTTGATCTTATTCATTCTGATATTTGGGGCCCTTCTCTAATTTCTACCGAGGGGGCTCCTGCTACTTTATAATATTTGTAGATGATTTTTCGTGTTATATATGGATTTATCTTATGCATAAGTGTTCTGAGTTGTTTGCAATTTACAAATGCTTTCACCAAATGGTATTTACCCAGTTTTCTCGTGCTATCAAAATTTTTCATTCTAATAATGCTCTGGAGTATAACGAAAAATCCTTCACTGAATTTTTCAACAAAATGGAACTCTCTCTCATCACTCTTATCCATAAACATCACAACAAAATGGTCGAGCAGAGCGTAACACCGTCACATTCTAAACACCGTTCGATCTCTCCTCATTTCTGCCTCGCTTCCTGAGCGTCTTTGGGGAGAGGCTGCTCTTACTGCTGTCTACACCATCAATCATCTCTCATCACCCATTCTTGATAACAAAACTTCTTTTGAACTGTTGCATGATACCATTCCTAATTACAGCTCTCTTCGAGTTTTTTATTATGCCTGCTTCGTTATTCTCCCCCGCAGGAACGAATGAAGTTAGAACCTCGTTCCAGACTATGTTGCTTTCTTAGTTATGGTATTGAACAAAAAGGATACAATTGTTATGATCCTATCATAAAATGCCTTCGTATCTCTTGTCATGTAGAGTTTTGGGAATATAAGTTCTTCACCACCTTTTCTTCCTTTCCCTTACTTTCACTTTAGTCATTCCCCTGTCTTCACTGATCCCTCTATTACTTTGTTTTCTGAGTCTACTAACTCTTCTACAGGTGATACCAACTCCTCTAACGATCCATCATCGGCCTCTTCCAATGACCTTGCTCCCCTTGCAGATCCAGTATCATCACTTGGTTCTCTTCAAGATGTACCTGCACCACCTTCTACCGCTAAGTCCTCCCAAGTTATTGCACCTCGTCGTTCTGATAGGGTAAGAGCTCCTCATTCATATCTTCATGATTAACATTATTTCTCTGCTCTTGCTACTCTTCATGAGCCTCACTTTTATCGTGAGGCTAGTTTTGATCTTCTTTGGCAGTAAGCTATGTCTGATAAATTAGATGCTCTTATCAAGACACATAATTGGGATTTGGTGGATTTGCCTCCTGAAAATTTTACAGTGGGTTATAAGTGGGTTTACAAGATTAAGACTTGGGCAGATGGCTCAGTTGAGCGATACAAAGCTCGTCTTGTTGCGTTGGGTTGCTCTCAAGAGTATGGTATTGACTATGAGGAGACTTTTGCTCATGTTACTCGACTTACCTCTGTTAGGTTTTTTATTATTGTTGCTGCTGTTCGGCGTTGGTCATTATTTCAGATGGATGTTAAAAATGCATTTCTAAATAGAGATTTTACTGAGGAAGTTTATATAAAGCCTCCTTCTGGTTATGAGCATCCTCCTCATAAGGTTTGCCGCCTTCATCGTGCGATCTATAGTCTGAAGCAGGCTCCTCGTTTTGGTTTGCCAAATTTATCTCTGTCATCACACAGCAAGGTTTTGTAGCCAGTGCTTATGACACTGCCTTATTCATCCGTAAGACTGCTTCAGGCACCACCCTTCTACTTCTCTATGTTGATGATATGATCATCACTGGTGATGATACTGATGGCATTCGTGTGCTTTAGGTTTTTCTGGGTCATCATTTTGAAATGAAAGATCTTAGCACTCTCAGTTACTTTCTTGGTCTTGATTTGACATCTTCTTCGGATGGTTATTCTCTTTCTCAGGCTAAGTATGCTTCAGATCTTATATTCAGGACTGGTCTAACCGACAGCAAGACTGCCAATACCCCTTCGGAATGTAATGATCGGCTCAACCTTACTGATGGTGTGCCTCTGTCTAATCCTACTCTCTATCGATAGTTAGTTGGTAGTCTTATTTATCTCAGAGTTACTTGCCCTGATATTTCTTATACTGTTCACCGGGTCAGTCAATTCATGCATGAGTCTTGCACACCTCACTATGCTGCTGTTCTTCGAATCCTTCGCTATGTCAAGGGCACTCTTTTCCATGGTTTACACTATTCATCTCAGTCATCTCTTGAGTTACGAGGTTATTCTGATGCTGATTGGGCTGGTGATCCTTGGGATCGTCGTTCTACCACTGGTATTTGTTTATTACTTGGTTCGTGTCTTATTTCTTGGCAAAGTAAGAAACAAATAGTTGTCGCTCGATCTACCATTGAGGCTGAGTATCGCGCCATTGCTGATGCTACTGCTGAGCTTTCATGGCTGCATCGTCTTTTGGCTGACTTGGATTCCCCTCAGCTGTCTCGTTCCTCTACTGTGACAACCAGAGTGCTATTAAGATTGCGCATAATGATATTTTTCATGAGTGCACAAAGCATATTGAGATTGACTGCCACTTTATCAGGCATCATCTTAGTGATGACACCCTTCGCTTGTGTTCCATTTCCTCTACTGATCAGCTTGCTGATATTTATTCGCAGCGAAAATTTACTTTCCTTCCATTGAATTCAACTTAGATTACAACGAAAGAGAATAAAAAAAGAACAAACGAGAGGATTTATAACTTATCTCTCTCTTTTACAATGAATCGTGAGATCTATGTGGCGATGGGATCTAACTAGTAGCTCCTTTGGACGATCTAACGACGATGGTCTTCTTGCTCTTGATGAAGAAGATGTCGGCCGATTTCGGATGATCTTTTTTGGTCTTGATTCATTCAAAGCTCTCACACGTAACTCGAACTTCACAAAAACTTCCTAAAGATCCCCTAGGGCTTCCTCAAGAGGGTATTTATAACCTTAGAATAATATGAGAGTTTTTATCTAAATAGAATTTGTATTCATCAAGGATTCTAATCAAATATCTTAGTTTTGATTTAAATCTCTTGATTTAGAATTCTGATTGGACTTAATTTTTGTATTTGTATAAGTCCAAATCTCAATCACAATCAATTTAGAATTCTAATGAAATCTGCTCACACGGAGTTAACGCGGAGCTAAATTCATCAGAACGCGGAGCATGGATTAACTCCGCGTTTTGCTCAAACGAAATAGCCAAACGCAGAACTACGGAGTTATCTCTGCGTTCTGTTGTGGAAAATGCTATTTACTTAGAAATTTTCACTGCCAACAGAACCCCCTCCAAAGTTTTCAAAATATGTTAGAATTTTAGCAAATTTTGAAATACTTTAGATACTTAAACTGAAACGTGGAGTTAGAATACTAAGTCATCTTCGCGTTTTGTTCACTTGAGCGGAGCTAATAGCTTCGCGTTTCAGCGAGTAACTGCTTAGAATTTGCACCGAATCTCGTGCTGAATACCAAGGGGCGGGTTTTCTCATTTAAATAGAGTCTCTTCTTCTTCTTCCTCACTTCATTCGAAGAGACTTTAAGAACCCAGAGATTCAGGCGATCCAGATGACCCTGACGATCCGATCGACCATTTTTCTTCGATTTCACCAAGATTCCTCGAATATCAATGGCGCCCAAGAAGATCGTGACCTCGCGCGCCTCCTCATCGTCGGCGGCCGGTACTAGCAGCGACCGAGGGAGTGGTCGCAGTGGCGAACCAACCCATATTGTGCCAATCGGAGTTAAGCACCTCTGAATTTGGACATTTTATGATAATTTTGGAGTGATTTGGCTCGGTTTTGACCGGCCAATCACTTTTCTAACAGGCGAAATCGCCGTACTCCGGCCGAATAGTTTGGAGAAGAAGGAGAAGACCTCTGGTCTTCCTCCACATGAAACTATCGCGTTATCTTCGCGTTTCTAAACACGAAGTTATCTATCGCGTTTTTATGTGCAAAGTTATCATCCTCGCGTTTTGTCAAAACGCGAGGCTATTTCCTTAACTTCGCGTGGAGTTATATTTTACTCCGCGTCTCCATACTTAGAAAATTTGTAATAACTATTCTAACTCTTGATTTTTCTTTTGCAGTTGACTACTCGCGTATCCACTCTCTCAAGGGCATCACTTCGGCTTCACTGAGGGTACGGATCTGACAGCCCAATTCTGTTTCACCACTATTCTAACTGCATACAAGCCGGGCCTGAGGGAGCGCAGAGAGAAATTAATCAGGTACCACCCTGCTACTGCACGGGAGATTATCACCGATGCACTTTTCGAGGTCACCAACCGAGAAGTTTTACAGAAGCCTGCTTTTCTCTTTAGAGATGCAATGGGGCATTCAGACCAGATCCTCTTTGAAGAGGAGTGCATGTGGCTCTACCAATCTGACGACCTACTGATATTTCTACCCAGCAGGGAGCGCAGCTATCCTCTAGTCTATCTTCAAAGGCTAGCCATGCACCAATTTTCATCAGCAAAAGTAACTCTAAGGAAATCAGAAGCATAAGGAAACCAGAAGCATATTATAGTTGCAAGTTTCAAGCTCTGGCTTCAAAAAGTAATCTTTTGAAGGAGTTACAAGAACTCTGCGGCAGCTCATTAAGTTTTCTTGAGGACCATTTCTATTAGCTGACAATCTCTGTCGCTTTTCAAAGCGATAGAGATAATCATGAATGAAGTATAAGGGCTTGTAGCATATCGAATTCAACTTGCGCATCTTCATTAGGATTCTTGTAGCAGTATCTTCAGATGATCCACTGAGAACTTTAAATAGATCATAGTTGACATTTGCAGAGGAGATCTTTTGCATGTGAACCAGAGAAATGAGCTGGAAAAGCACCTCGTATGGCACAGTACAATCAACAGGATAGTTTAAAATAGGAGGGCATAATAAGGAGCTGCGCTTTTGAAAAATCTCATCAGCGGTTGATCCAGCAATTCGCATTAAATGGCGATGACTTGCGCCGGTAAACTAAACACTAGGTGGAGGAGACTCATCGTCGAGTTATTGATGAGTCAACAAATAGGTTGAAACTTTTGGGAGAGCTATAACTCTTTCTATTTTTGCAACTTTTTGCTTTGTGAATAAAGACAATTCTTTTTTCTTTTTATCTGTTGGCTACAACATTTGCTTGAACAACAAATAACTTGTCATCAAAATAGTTTATCATTTTGGTAAAACAATCCAAGGCTCATCTACGTAACTTAGACTGTTAATACCGACCGGGTTACAATTATTAACCTCGGTAAAGCCCTTTGAACAGAGCTAAATCATAGTTTGGTGAAAGTGTTTTACTACTTACACCAGGACTAAATTTAGACAGAGGCGCCTAATTGCACATGCCTTAGAGTTTAATGGAGGCAATTCAAGGCTCTGACGCGTAATTTGAACTGCACATGCCAAAATAATCTAGTGATGATTATCAGATTTCGGCAGAGGTGCATAATTGCACATGCCTAGTCCAAGTGCTCTCACGCGTAACTTGAACGGAGATGAGAATAATTCAAATCATACTGTCAGAGGTAAGAGCTTAACATGATAGGTCTACGGAATTTTTAGCAAACCCCTAGCTATAAATGGATTTGGTGAGGAACTTGATCTCCTCTTCCCACCGCTTTAACGGGTAGTTAATTTCATACTTTTACCCCCAGTATGATAGGGTTAGCGAGGAACTTGATATCCTCTTACCGCCGCTTTAACAGCATTGGGCAATTTTTTTTTATAGCACTCAATTAGCCATTTTAATGGCTAGTAAAAGTAGCGGAAGCAACATGATATTTATCATCGTCAATAGTTTTGGCACCTCCAGCCAAATCCGATTGCTATCCAATGAGAATGATTTTGTCACAGCTGTACTTCGGAGTGTACCCAAGGGGCTAGCTTGTAAGTGCGGGCAGCCCGTGCTTGGTGTTGATATTGGCTTCCCTACTGGTGCAGATATCGCTCTGGCAGGGAACTCATTGGTTCCTACTATTAAAGTTACCATATTTGCAGAAACTTTCTTCTGTTCCTCTTTAAGTGTGAGAATCCCGGCTTCTATCAATGCCTGAATTCGGTTCTTAAGAGGATAGCAATCCTTAGTTGGGTGCCCGACATTCCGATGGTACAAGCAATAGTTGGGATCGTTGGTTTTACCAGCGTCTTCTGGTTTTCTATTTTTCGAAAGCTTCAACATGCTCTTTCTAAGGAGGAGATGGAATAGAGTACCTGTCTACTCCGTCTTGAATGTATAAGTTCTATCTTGTCGGGGCCTATTTTGACATGCACATCTTGGATTTTGAGGTCTTAGTTTTGGATCTGCAACTGACGTCATCACAGCATTCTCTTTATTTTTAGGATTCTGTGGATATGGTCTGTTATTTATAGAGTTTCTCATACTACGAGATTTCTCAATCCGGCGAATTATATCTTCCGCCTGCTCTCCCTATTTCAGCAGATCTTTCCAAGTTTTAGACTCTACAGCTCCCATTCTTATCAGTACTCCGGTCCTGAAGTTATACTTGAAGGTTTCTACCAGGGTTTCCTGGGTCATTCCGTGTTTGCAGTGCACGGATTTTTTCCTGAAGCGTTCAATAAAACTTTTGACTGTTTCTTCTTCTCCTTGTTTCGTCGCAAGGAGGGAATGAACCGAAATTTTGGTATCATCCTCAAAGAAACGTACGAGAAATTGCTTCTCAACATCAAACCAGGTATTAATAGTATCTGGAGACAATTGCATAAACCATGTAAAGACAGGCCCTCGCAGGGTGCTCGCAAATACTTTGGTCATTACGGGATCATTTCCCATTAGATGACCTGCCTGCGATAAAAAGTAATATAAGTGCTGGTTTGGGGACCCCTTCCCGTTATATGACTCCAATTTGAGGGGTTTATATTTTTCTGGATAAGGGGCGAAGTCCCACTCAAGTGGATATGGCCTTAAAACACCTGATTCTTTTAGTTCTTTCTTTTGTATTAACGCATCTAGTTGCTTCTGTAGGTTTTCCATTTTCTCTTCATGAAGATCATGGAAGGAATATTTGTCATCCTCCTCGTGCACCAAATAAGCCTTTTCTTCTTTAGTTTCTTCATTTGTCTTAGGTGGCAGTTCCGAAGAAGTTTTAGCCTTATCATCGGTTATCTTTTGGGTATTTTCGACCACTTTTACAAGCATTAATTTGAGCTCATCAATTGCCTTTTGCTGACCTCGAATCATCTGCTCTTAGGCTTCTATCCTCTGGTCAATGTCATCGGACCTGTCCACTGCGTGCATCGCTGATTTTCGTGGTCGGGAAGATGCACAAGATTATGGAGAAGTTATAGCTGAATTATCGCTGTCATCATCATAAGAACCATTTACAAGTTTCCTGTAATTCTGAGGGGCGACAATGCCTGATTTATGCTGGGTAAAATGATGAGGTTTTTCATCATCTGCATCTGACTCATATTCTTTCTCCGTAATCTTTTTGTCCTTACCGACCATATTTGAGGTCACTGCGTTTAATTATTTTTTTTAATTTTATATCTCAGATCATTCTTTCTTCTCTTCGGAGTATCTTGACGAGACTCAGTTATTCTGTTAAATACAGACACTCTCTTCTTAGTACAACAACAATTATCCAATACAGCAGATATGGCTGTTATGAGCTGCTTACAATGACATGTTGAGTGTGGCTGAGCTCGAGTCATATTTCTCATTTTTGTAAAGTAATTTTTGAGATCGGTGACCTTGGATGACGAAGAATCATGGGGGCCACCTAGTTGTTGAGAGGGTCCAAGGGCCCACTGAAGTTTTTTAGGGTCATTGGTGTCGTCATATTGTCCAATAACCCGATTATCAGCCTTGATTCTATATTCAGGCTGTTTTACGCAGAGCTGGATGTTAGCTTCGCGTTCTGAAGCATTTACGCGAAGTTGGGCTATAGCCTCGCGTTTTACGCTGGCCTCACGTTTTACGCTGGCTTAGTATTTCTGAATAAATTCATCTTCTTCTTTATGCTTAGCCTCGTATGGAAAATCACATGCTGGCTTTGCCTTGCGATTTACGCAAGAATCCTTGGCTTTGCGATTAACGCTTGGCTCAAGTTTTTGTTTAGGTCTGATAGCCTCGCGTGGAGGAAGTCCATCACATGCTGGCTTATCTTCGCATTTTACACGAATCTTGGCACTTTGGTCAGTTTCAGAGTTAAGTTCAGTAGCCTCGCATGGAGAAAGTACATCACATGCTGGCTTACTTTTGCGATTTACGCAGGTGATAATTTCGCATTTAGTGCGATTTTTGTGATTAACGCAAATTTGCCACTCATCTTCACGATTTACGCTAAGGTGAGGAGTCTCGCGATTAACACAAGTGTTACTGGTTTCGCGTTTATCGCTAGGCTCAGTTTTAGTCTCGCGTGGAGAATCACACGCTGGCTCTAGGGAATGTTTATTCTCGTGATTTACGCAAGTCTTAGCCTCGCATGTAGAATCATATGCTGGCTTTAAAGAAAGTTTATCCTCGCGATTAACGCGAGCTTCTCTAGTTTTAAGCCTAGATAAAATAGCCTCACGTGGATAATCACACGCTGGCTTGTCCTTGAGATTAACACAAGTTGCAGTTTCGCGTTTAACGCGACACTGACTGGTCTTGCGACTAACGCAAGCCAGTTCGCGAGGTACAGTAGCCTCGCGTTCTGCAGCCTGAATAGCCTCGCGTTGATCGCGGGCTTTGATGGCCTTTCGCCTAGCTCTCCGATTTCGGTTGCGAAGTTGGGCTCTGGTCAAACCAGTTTTTAAGCCTTCTCGGCAGTAGAGAGAACATCCCCTGCTAGGGTTTCCTGCCAAAACGACGGCTCTATGGCCGCAGTCTCCACGGGTCCACGATTAACGGTGGATCTCCGATTACCCGATTTACGGATATTGGAGCGCACGCGACGATAGCGCCGCGTTTCGGTCAGATTATCTGACTTAGAGGAGAGATATCCTCGTACTTCTGCTGGTCGATTTCAACGACTAGCATATCCACGTCGGATCTGATCCTCTCGACGTCAGATTGCGCCACGATCTCTTCTTCGATGAAAGAGACTTCTCCTACTGTAGTCGCCAGTTTGTTCGCAGCGGAAATTTGATTTCCTTCCATTGAAATTCAACTTAGATTACAACGAAAGAGAACAAGAAAAGAACAAACGAGAGGATTTATAACTTATCTCTTTTTTACAATGAATCGTGGGATCTATGTGGCGATGGGATTTAACTAGCAGCTCCTTTGGACGATTTGACGACGATGGTCTTCTTGCTCTTGATGAAGAAGATGCCGGCCAACTTTGGATAATATTTTCTGGTTTTGATTCGTTCAAGGCTCTCACGCGTAACTCGAACTTCACAAAAACTTCCAAAAGATCCCCTAGGGCTTCCTCAAGAGGGTATTTATAGCCTTAGGATAATATGAGAGTTTCTATCTAAATAGAATTTGTATTCATCAAGGATTCTAATCAAATATCTTAGTTTTGATTTAAATCTCTTGATTTAGAATTCTAATTGGACTTAATTTGGGTATTTGGATAAGTCCAAATCTCAATCACAATCAATTTGGAATTCTAATGAAATCTGCTCACGTGGAGTTAACGCGGAGCTAAATTCATCAGAATGCGGAACTATGGATTAACTCAGCGTTTTGCTTAAATGCGAGACTAAAATAGCCAAACGCGGAGCTACGGAGTTAGCTCTGCGTTCTGTTGTGGAAAATCCTATTTACTTAGAAATTTTCACTGCCAACAATATTTTCACTAAGTCATACTCACCTGGTCATCTTAAGGAACTTGTTAGCAAACTTTAGTTGGTTTCTACGGCGCCACCATGAGTTTGAGGGGGGATGTTGAGATATAATTGAGATATGATCATAATGCTAAAATTTTTTGAGATACTTTCCTATTAGATATTGAGATATTTTCTTAAATTAAGATAGTTGACAAATCTTTGATTTGACTAATTTAGAATAGTTGACAAATCTCTGATTTTATGTAATTAGTATCAATTACATATCATGTTGCTCTATTTTCTTCAATAAATTCCAATGGCATTATTTTATTTTTATTTTTTTTGTTAGGTTAAATGTGGGGTAGGTGGCTATAGTGTTAGGAATTGGAAGTCGCAGCGGAAGAATTAAAATCAAAATTTTCCAATTCCGATTGTGGATCTGTCAACGACGTTTAAATCGAGTAATAGAAAAACGTACCTTTTCTTGCGTGTTCGTCCTTTGCGTTCGATCTCAAGGAGCTAACGACTCGGATCAGCTCCCTCTACCGGTATCCACACGAATAAGAATCCAATATGAACAGTGTGCTAGCGCTTTCCACGTTTGTCCGTACGTCAGCCTTGAAGAGATCACGATCTCCTTCTCTCGGCACTTGACGTCTTGCTTTCTCTATCTAGGGTTTCTGTTCGTAACTCTCAATCTCCCAAAAAACCCACAGAAAGCTACCGTCTCTTTTTCTCTATATAGACTACGGTACTTTCTAATTAGTTATAGGATTATTGGATTTTCGAATTTAAAAGGATTAATTCGAAAATCCTTCATCTTATCAATTAACATTTAATCGATAAGATAATAAATTAAACAAACCTTATTTTAAATCTGTCCAACAGATTTAATTCAAATTATTTATTTAATTTAAATAAAGAGCCATTCGAAATTAATTTAATTTATCTTATAAATTAAATTTAAGATATCATATCCTATTAGTTTTAATTTGATATTATCTCATAAATTCAAATTTCAAAACTAATATGATATCTTTCTGATTATGTTAACTGTAAAATCTGATTTATCACATAAATCTGAATTTTAAGATTAACACAAAATTATAATATTATAATATATATATATATATATATATATTATGATACATATATTTATCAAATAAATATATTATATATATATATAATTCATTAACTCTAGAATAAAGATGCATTCATTGAATCTAGACATATCTTTAGATTCAATGAATATGGACACCATAACTCGTGTTGGGCTATTCTTGTGTGTGACCCTGTAGGCCCATATGAAGTTGGTAGTGGGCCAATGATGCCATTAACCCACAAGTCGCAAGTGGTCTCTAGCAAGACATTGCAACTACCCAATTCATATAATGATCGATGATCCGTTGCAAGCTGTAATGTAACCATATCACGTCCCCTTTGTCACACGATATTCTGGTCAATCATGAGGTACGGAAAACGTCATCCTCCTTCCGTTGACCATTACTTTCCCGATTCTTGAGTAGACTAACTAATATAATGGAAACTCATTTCCATCGTAGTATGGCCATACATTTTCTCAGCCTTACTCATCGGGGGGCCCAGTAATATCTCTCCACTAATGTGAGGGACAAATTCCATTTTGACTACTCACATTCCTCTGCATGCAAACCACTAAACTCGATCATAGCCTTTATGATCATCCGGTTAAAGATGACTTTTGACTATGTCAAAAACTAATGATTTTTATGTAGGAATCTATGATAGTCTCAGGTCTAAGGGCATAGTGACATGGTTACATATGAGATAAGTTTATGACTTGATCCATGCAGTTTTCTCATAGCGGGTCAGTTCAGCACCTTGAACCCTTTCAAGTGCCTGTGACTTTGACTCGTATCTCTATAACTAATCAAAGTCACACTAGTCTTATTTCATTTCTGTTCCCACAGAAATGACCGATCAAGGACGTTTAAAAAAAAAAAACTGTTTTATCCAAGAATACAATTATCATATTGAACACGTAAATTATATGATAACAATAGGAGAAATTTATTAAATTACAATGTTCAACGTACAATGATTGGCCCTAGGGCACAATTTCCGACATATAGGACACTTTGAATGAATATGGAACGAAAACCTATAGTATCAATATCCAATACTGATAATGTTTAAACGTATCCATATTTAAACTCGTTAACATTCAAATGTATTCATACCCTATCCAAATCAACTAAAAACTAGGTGTATCCATCATCTATCCATTTTGTTCACAGAGACGGACCCAGGAATTTGAATCAGATGGCTAAAATTGCATGTGATTTTTTTTTCCAAAATAAAATGTCAAAAGCCCCAATTTTAGTAGCTGTCTAATTACTTTAAAGATAAATTCTAAAAAACCAAATAGCAAATTCTAAATAAATATCATTTCTTCCTACTTGGATTTTGAAAACTAAGAAGCTACAATCTTCAAATAGAAATTTCAATAACAAATAAAATATTACAGCGGTTGCTAATTTATCATTCTATCATAAAATTGTAATGAAAAAATTGATAAGGAATTTAAAGATGGAAACTCTGTAACTAAAATTGACTGAAAAATATCAAATATCATGTCTCAAATTGCAAGATTTGCTAAGAAATCAATATAAAACGAGCAATCAATACATAAAATAGAACGTCATTAGGGTTTTACCTAGATGAAGAATTTTATAATGAGAATTTTGGGAAAAAAAAAAAAAACTAAGAGAGAAGGACCCCAATTAAGTAAGAAATCAAATTCTAACTCATTGGAGATCAAACTCTAGAGTCGTCAAAAATCAAATTTTAAATTCACCGGAGATCAAATTCGTAGAGTGATAATACAGATAGAAAGAGGGCAAGGAGGATGGCAACGATTGTTTTTCTTAAGAGGAGTCAATAAATCATTTGAGGGAGAGATTATAGTCTCAATTTAATTTATTTTGGGAGGATAGAATTGTTGATTTAAAAATTCAACAGGGGCAAATTTGTAACAAAAATTAAAAAGTCTACAAATTTGGTCATGTGAGAAGTAATTAAACTTATTGAAAGGTAACTAAAAAAAGTCTATAATTATTATTATTATTATTTTTAATTGGGGGGGGGGGGGGTGTTGGGGGGTGGGGCAAAAGAATTTGTGGATAAAAAGACATTATTTTATTAGAGTGTTACTGTTGTAATAACTTAAATCCATTAACACTATCATCCCAGAATCTCATTAGAAATACAGCTCTTAAGATTTCAGGTCCACTATGAGGTTAATGGGTTTGCATAAACATATATCAAAATTTAGACTCAATTAGTCAAGTCATAATCAAGTAGGGTTAATATATATATTATCAACATCGCTGCGACCCTTAGGGTAACGAGAGTAACGCTATTTAACTTACCAAAGCACCAAAAGCTAAAAAAAATAAAAATAAGAAATAAAACATTAACTCATTAATCTCAAATACAAAAGAATGACAAAAGGGTTAAAATAATCATTCTATGCAAGTTAAGGGGACTTTGTTTTCATGTATTATTTGGACCAACGTCAACACAAACTTAACAAGGGATTTCCTTCACCCAACGTAGCAGCATGAGTTATTATCTTTTAGAAGTTTACACAACTCAAAATCATGTATGATGGAATCATCAAAAATTTGATCTTTCCTAACTCTGTCTGTAACTCACCAGAGGCTCAGAAAACAAAGAGAATGTGAATACGAACAAGATATCTAGCAATAAGAATAAGGAAAAGGATTGAATAGAAGAACTCCCAAACATTTCTTAATCTTAGATATGTCAACATCAATGGAATGGATAACTCATTATTTCGATGAATCATTTCTTCGTACAAGATCTATTCTTTTATCATAAACTGTGGGAATTATCCCGGCACTTCATTAGTTAGTTTTAACAAAACAACTGTTGTTATATAATGCCACCTGGGTTATATAAATATAAAAATAAAAGCAAAAACCCATTTTTTTTTTTTAATGCAAATGCCTTTATTGCAAAATTTCAGAAAATAAATTTTAAACAATAAGCAACAGAAAATAATTATTAAGGGCGCACCAATTTGGTTCTAGGGCCGAGGAAGGCATGGATTGCCGCGGCGCTGGTCGAAGACAACACAACACCGCATCCAATTGCCCGAAAACCTATAAAAAAAAAATTGTATGATCATTGAATGAATAAATAAATAAATAAATAAGATCAAAATTAGATTACTTAGAAAACAAACTAATTTTTTTTTTTTTTTTAAAAAGGACCTTCATAGGTTTCCGAGAGATAAATGACTCCATCTTTGTTCCGATCAAAGAATGAGACGTGCTTCTGTAACACCGTCATGTTCGCCTCGTCTATCACTAATCAAGAAAAAACACAATTTTGAACCCAAACAGTTTCAAAAAAAATTTTAGACCAAACTTAATTTACAAAGAAGAAAAAGACTAAAGAACTTACGTACCGAGAGAGGATGATGACGGCACTGAAGCACGAGTTTTGGAGAAGAGAACAACGAAGAAAACGAAGAGGAAGATTTGATTCCGTTGAAGCGATGCCATTTCTCACAACAATCAAATCCAAGCACCAAAGCAATTTTTTTATTAAAAAAAAAAGAAAAAAAAATGACACTATATATAGAATCGTTTTGAGCTTGGTATGGGTTTTTAATTTTCCAAACTGGACGCTGCACCTCCCTAGCTAATACACTAACCAGATATATGCTTGCTGCCAGCACACGCCTGCCGAATAACTTCCAATTTAATATTAGAGAAAATTTCCAAAAAAAACAGCTCCAGAATAATAATCCAGACAATATTTAGAATAATAATCCAGACAATATTTAGAATATTCGTAGGGACACTGTAGGTGAGCCGGCAGTTCAGAAAAAATTACGTGTGTTAGCGGCAAAAATATAGTAATCAAATAATTTTCCCTCAATTTTTTTCTAGAAATAGGATATCTGCCTGTTTTAATTTTAATAAAATCAAATTTCTAGAATTTTGAAATTCATTTGCACTTTCATCAAATGGATACAATATGTTTACTCATTAGAAACTATTAAAATTTGTATCAACTTGATGAATTATCAAATCAAAATTAAAACCCAAGTAATTGGGTATGAGTGAACCCTAAAGGGTCGATATCATATTCCAAAAAAAAAATTCTTTAAAAAATTATTGGAGATAGCGGAAATGAGCTACAGCTTAGATAATTTGCGTAAGCTGTTAGCTCATTTCCATTTTTCTTTTATATATATATATATATATATATATATATATATATATATATATATATATATATTTATATTTATATATATATATATATATATATAGGGATTACTGTAGGTGAGCCACCAGTTCAGGAAAAAGTTACATGAGCTAGCGGCAAAACTATAATCATCCAATGATTTTTCTTCAATTTTTTTTTACAATTACTATCTCTACATCCTTAACTTCTTTCGGATTAAATTTCATAAATTTTGGAGTTATTTTACCCTTTCATCAAGTGCATACAAAATGTTTTATTCATTGAAAACCGTTAATTTTGTGTTAACTTGATGGAGGATCAAATCAAAACTAAAACCTAAGAAATTGGGTATGAGTGAACCCTAGGGGGTCGAGATCATAATCCAAAAGAATTTTTTTAGAAAAGATTATTGGAGATAGTAGAAATGAACTGCAGCTCAGGTAACTTGCGTGAGCTGTCAGCTCATTTCCATTTTTCTCATATATATATATATATATATATATATATATATATATATATATATATATATATATATATCCAAATTAATTATACAGAGGAGTTCAAAATAGAAACGAAGAACTAAAAATTTTCATAGTAGACCTGGAGAGAAAATTTTTTTCCAATTAAGACCGATCTAGAGTTGGGAAGTACTGAATTTAGGATTTTGAGGAATCCAAACTTGCGATATTCTGATTCATCTAAATGCTAAATTTGGAATTGCAGAGTCCATATTCATTATTAGTAATAAATATAAATTATATTAGTTTTAAATGTTTAATAATTACTAATTGATATAATTCTATTATTTGTAGAATTCGCATTCGTTCTCATCTTTTTAATTGTTAATATTATAAAATTAACAACTGGTTAAAGTTATAACTAATTTATTTTTTACTCAAATAGTTTTTATTGTAAAATTAAATTTTCCTTATTTACTGGAAACTAATGATCGCTATATATGATGAAGTGCTTAGACATTGGAACTCGTAAGCAATGGCAAATTTGAAGGCCAAATGGTCCAAGAAAAGGTTAAAAGGGGACAAGCAAAACAATAAAACTAGACTTGGTTGGCAAAGAAATAAAAGAAATTGATCAAGATTCCTTTTCTCAAGATAAGAAATTAACAGAATGCTAATGACATCATAAGAGGTTGACAAAATGGGTATTGTTATGTGTAATGCCATACCATCCGAAATGTGGCTAGCTGTAATATTTAGTGATGAGTGATAACTTGATTTGGCTCAATAAGCAATACAATCAGATTACAGACAAAATATGGGCAACAAAATAACTAATAAAATAATTATCGCAAGTCAAATTAATAATATGATTTTGCATAAAATAAGTCCAATGAAATATAACTAAATAAATTTCTCTAAACTTTTAAAAATAACAACTCAATAAAATCAATGTCTCAAATCGTCTAATAGTATGTGTAATGGAAATCATATCATATCAGATAGGATTTGATAGAATTTTTATCTTTATTGTTAGGATGTTAATGAGATCTTATAGGATTTTGTTTGATTTTGGAAATCTGAGAGGATTTTGTTTGATTTTGATAGGATTTTTTTCTTATTATTATTGTTAGAAATTATTTATAAATAAGGATTGTAATCAGCAATTGAAAGATAAAATGAAAAATTTGTGAAAACTATGCGTAGATTCGCATATTAAAATCTCTCTTTGTAGATCGCTAAGACTGGGCTTGAATTCGCCTAGATGGATTCCCAAAACAATCTTTAAATTACTCATCATGGATTTGTTGAGAGTGGAGTAAGAGATCACCTGAGTGGATTCCCAAATCAATCTCTATCTTTATATTTTTATTCTTATTTTCAATACAAATTCTATTTTTTTTTTTTTTTGTTTATCTCCTAAATTTCTTGCAATAAATCCTAATTTTGCTTTCTTGGTATCAAAGCCTAAATTTCTTTCTCTCCATCCTTCCATCTTTTTATATTATTATTTTCTTTTTGGTGTTTTAGATTTGAGAGAAAAGAAAAATTCAGAAAAAAAAAGAGAGCAAAAAAAGAATATTAATAAAAAAGAATGAAAAAAAATCAAAAGCAGAGCGCAAGAAAAAGAAAGAAGAAAAATCCAAAAAAAAAATCCAATCAAATCGGGAAACCTCGATCCACCAAATCTCCACCAGATCCCCTTCATGGCTCTAACAACCAAATCTCTAGCAAATCCCCACAAATCTCCACCAAATCTCCAGCAGATCTCCACAAATTCCCAATCGTATCCTTTTCAATCTCTCCCATCTTCTTGTGTTTTTATTTTGGCTTTTTGAAAAAAAAAATCTAATATGATTCCTTGTTTCGAATATGAGAAAAAGTGAAAAAAATTTAAAAACAGAAGAAAAAAACCAAATCTCCCAATATCCTTCCTCTGCCATCACTCCACTGCCATCGTGTTTAACTCAATAACATTAGTGACGGTATCACAGCGACAACATCCAAATCATTACAGCCATCCTCCATCAATGTTGAGCAATCCTGAATCCTGACATCACCCTCTCCTCCATAAAGACACCAGTAGCACCGCCACTGCATTGGTTCAAATATGATACACAAGTTACAACCTCGATTGCCACCATGTCCTAATTGGAATGCTTTATAGAAGAATGCATATCGGTTCAATCTGAACGTGTTTAGTATTTCTTATCTCCGTATTCATCGGGGATGAATGTTTTGAAGCCGGGGAGAATTAATGGAAATCATATTATATCAGATAGGATTTGATAGAATTTTTATCTTTATAGTTAGGATTTTAATAAGATCTTATAGAAGTTTGTTTGATTTTGGAAATCAGATCTGAGAGAATTTTGTTTGATTTTGATAGGATTTTTTCTTATTATTATTGTTAGAAATTTTTTATAAATAAAGCTTGTAATCAGCAATTGAAAGATGGAATGAATGAAATGAAAAATTTGTGAAAACTATGTGTGGATTCGCATATTAAAATCTCTCTTTGTAAATTCGCTGAGAGTGGGCATGAATTCGCCTAGGTGGATTTCCAAAACGATCTTTAAATCTCTCCTCGTTAATTTGTTGAGAATGGGTAAGAGATCACCTGGGTGGATTTCTAAATCAATCTCTATCTTTTTATTTTTGTTATAATTTTATATACAAACTCTATTTTTCTGTTCATCTCCTAAACTTCTAACAATAAACCCTAATTTAGCTTCCTTTTAAATGTCAAATTGGTATCGAAGTCTAAAATTCTTTCTCTCCATCCTTCCATCTTTTTTATTATTATTTTCTTTTTTGTGTTTTAGATTTCAGAGAAAAGAAAAATTCGGAAAAAAAGAGAGCAAAAAAAAACAATGAAAAAAATTAATAAAAAAGAGGGAAAAAAATCAAAAACTGAGAGCAGGAAAAAAAAAGAAAGAAGAAAAATATGAAAAATAAAAAAGAAAATTAAATCGGGAAACCCCGATCTTCCCCCTTCCTCTTCTTCAAAGCTCCAACAACCCAATCTACACAAATCTCCACCAAATCCCAAGAATCTCTACCAAATCTCCACTAGATCTCCACAAATTTCCGATCGTATTTTTTTCAAACTCTCCCATTTCTTGTGTTTTTATTTTGGTTTTTTTGAAAAAAAAAAAAAAATCTGATACGATTCTTTGTTTCAGATATGAGAAAAAGTGAAAAAAAAAATTAAAAAAGAAGGAAAAAAACCCAATCTCCCCATATCCTTCCTCCGCCATCACTCTACTGTCATCATGTTCAACTCAACAACATTAGTGATGGCATCACAGCGACAACATCCAAATCACTATAGCCATCCTCTATCGCTGTCGAGCAATACTGAATCCTGACATCACCCTCTCTTCCATCAAGACACCAGCAGTACCTCCACTGTGTTGGTTCAAATGTAATACACAAGTTACAGCCTTGATTGCTACCATGGTCCAATTGGAATGCTTTATGGAAGAATGCAAATCAGTTCAATCTGAACCTGTTTAGTATTTCTTATCTCCGTATTCATCAGGGATGAATATTTTGAAGACAGGGGGAATTGATGAAATAGGAACTTGTAATCAGCAATTGAAAGATGAAATAAAAATTTTATGAAAACTATACGTGGATTCGCAAGTTAAAATCTCTTTTCGTAGATTTGCTAAGAGTGGGTATGGATTCGCTTGGGTGGATTCCCAAAACAAATTTTAAATCTCTCCTCGTGGATTCATTGAGAGTGGGTGAGAGATCATCTGGGTGGATTCCCAAATCAATCTTTATCTTTTTATTTTTGTTCTAATTTCCTATACAAATTCTATTTTTTTTTATTTATCCCATAGATATCTAGCAATAAACCTTAATTTGGCTTCCATTTTGCGTCAATGTGCAACTGGCACTTATTACAAATTTTTACTAAAACTACTAAAGTTAAACTAATAAGCAAATAATAAAATAAATAATCCATCAGTCTTGCAACTCCGTCTGTTTATTAATTTATACTAAATCTTGCTCCATTTCATGTGGGTTCACCTCTATATAAGAATCAGTATCTGGTCATGCACAATTAAGGTCATCAATAAAGTGACCTAATAAATAGAGTAAAATCATATAAAAACAACATCCCAAAGACATGTAAGATCATATGTAAATAAGAAATGGAAATTTTCTTATCGTTATCAATTTATGTCCTAATATTAATCTTTCGGTTGATATATTTTAGGTATAATTTTTGAAAAATTAGGATAATATAAACTTGATTGGTATAAATATATCATCGTAGATTCCTAATAAAATGGTACAGTAATTTTAATTAGAGCTTATTTTTATTCTCCCGTATCAGAAATAGTAGAAGTTTTGATCACAAATTATCTCGATCCTCCTAAAAAGGGAAAAATAGTAACACAGTTATATTCAGTCATCAAATCACATAAATCCCTAATTTACTTCAAACCATGGGTGTTATTTAGTTAATTATCAATTTCCATAAATTCAGTTTAGTGAGTGGATTGATGGTCATAATTAAAGTCAATATCACAAATATAAATAGTAATAGTAAAAATCAGGATAAAAGAAAATAAACTATCCTAACTAAAAAGAAGAAGACAAATCCTGACGGACTTTCATAAGAATCATGATTTCACTTAGCATATACAATAAGCCTGTAAACTCCTATTTTACCCTAGTAGATGAGTATTATCATGTGAAGATTTCCAGCGATGTAACCCGTAAATAACAATAAGTGGTGGTTTAAAGAAAGAAATAAAATAAAAAATAAGAATAAGTATAAAATAAAGAAATCTAAAAAATAAGATTTTTTTTATTCTTTTCTTTCCATATCAAGTTTAATTAATACATTTGCATGGATATTCTGAAGCTTTCTACACCAAAGTTTTGCCCTAAATGAAGTTTTCTTTGAGTTTTTTCATAATAACTTAATCTTATCACATATATTGTTTTTTGATTATCTACTCCTACACACTCTGATGATCATATAAATGAGTCAATTTAGCTTCAAATTTCAGTCAAACTTTTTGGACCCCTTTTCATCTATTTTTTTTCTTTCCTTCTTTTATGCAAAACTCACTTATTATGTGAACACTTATGCTTTCCAAGTCACAAATGCCCTAGAACTAAGCTTATATTTGTGATATAAGTCTATAAGCATTGTTTGTATGAATACGCATATTTTGTATAACTATCCATAACCGATATGATATATATATACATTCTTGTATGTATATGCTAAAATAAAATTTAAAATAAATTAACTTAAATATAACTTTAAGGCCATAAAATAATTTTTATAAACTACTTTTTTAAGATAATAATATTTGAATTCTCATTAGGGCCCGAGCCCATTCCCTCAGTCCAAACTCAAAATAATAATGATGATGTTAATAAATATAATAACAATAATAAGAATATAAAATTTAAGTTATTAATTAAACCTGACAAATTACATCTAATCAATAAGTCAACTTTTAATTTAAAATAATGATGGAATGATTTATACCTTCTATTTCTACCTTCCTATTCATTTTACTCCATCATTCATTTCCTACAATCTCTAATTAATCAAATGTATTAATGAGTTATTTGACCCATTTGAATTCAAATTTAAAAATTGTCATTAAAACTCCATAGTCAACTATAATTATTAGTCATTTGACTAATTTTAAATATGTTTTTAAAATTATTCTAAATCTATCCCATTTACTAGCCATTTGAATTATTTCAAATATATCTTTAAAATTTTCTATGCCAATCCTACTTATTAGCCATTAACTTCAAACTTTCCTCTTAAAACTCTCTTAATTTCATTAATCTCTCCTCTAAAACTCTCATCTTAAAATCTATTTAAACCCCTTCATTTATCTGTCTTCCTCCTGCAAACCAAACTCTGCCATTTCTCCTTCTCTCCACCTTCACCAACTGTGGAAATGCCGCCAACTGCTAGAGCGCCACCAATCACCGAGACCGTCGCCGCCACCAACAGTTTGCCAATTGTCGGAATGTCGTCGACTGCCGCCAAGAACCGTCGTGACTACCAAAAGCCGTTGCCAATAGCCCCTAATTTTCGACCGTAGTTCTGAACTACTCGTCATCGCTCTTACACCATTCTGACGTCATCCCCCATTGTCAGAGCCGCTACTTCTAACCATAACTTGTTCTCTTCCTTGGAAAAGTAGGATGCATTTCCTTTCCTCAATAAAATTATGTCTTATTGAATCTAACTAGATAACCCCATAATGAAGACCTAATTAAAATCTACAATCTTCCATCTTATGTACCAAATAATATGAATATACAATTTGTCTATTTTAAGCACAAAAGCCTTTGATAACTAAAAGCATACTTTGTACATGCCTTAACAATTCAAGAAAATTCCCTAACCAAAAAAATAAATCAATTTTTATTTTTATAATAATTTTTTGTTAATCTTTTATCAGAAATTTGAGTGTGATTCTATTTGACGAGCGTATCTGGCTAAGATAAGTTTCTTTTTTAACTTACTTTATCATACACTATTCCTATTAGATAGGAATAATTTATATTTCAGTTTTGTTAAATAGAATTGTTTATGTATTTTCATACTATAAAGTGTTGTTTTCTTTAACAAGAATTGTTTAAATAAAGTATGATTTATTTCCAAAATATTGTCATATTCTTGTTTTATGTTCCTCATTTAGACATGTCTATATCATTAAGTGTTAATTAAATATATAAAATTTAATAGTCTCATAAACCTTATTCAAATAAAACATATGATATAAATTGTCAAATAAAATAATGGTCAACCGAAACGCTAATTTATAATAATAATGATTGTAATATTGTATCACAATGGTGTCTAGAAAAGATTTTTAAAAGAAAGTAGTTATCTAATTAAGGAATGTACTTGTACGGAAAACCTCCAACTTTATTATTTTTCCTTGTCCATGCGTTATTATGATGTAGTTAGAAATCCCTAAAATTAACAGTAAAATGTCGATAGCATATTATAGTTGAAAACATCTCTCTAAAAATCACTGAATTATAATGAACTTAAACTATATCGAACTCAAACTGAGTCAAGATAAAATTGATTGAAAATGTATTGTATTGGACTTAACATGATCTTTATAATTGTAAATAATATTAGAATGAGAGAGATACTAATTGATGTGAATACAGTATTTCGGATGTACTGTTAAGTTGTACAACTGACTTTTGCACATGATGTGATAATTTAACTGCAAGCATACAGTGCCGATTGTAGCGCTATACAGGTCGTCCCACAGAGATCTTAGGTATTTTGCAATTCTTACTAATTTTATAATCAAACGGATCAACAAAGGATTCTAAGTTTGAGTTGAGAGTTATTCTAATTAGCCTAGAATCTAGAATCCACTAGTTTCCAATCATATATTTACTTCTATTATCTTCTTCTATCATAAAAATTTGATCTTTTAATTTAATATTTATTTAAACTGCCCTAAGCATGAGCTATCAAGTGGTATGCAAGCATAACTCATTAAAGATACTATTTTTCATAAAAATAAACTAAATCATTAGATAATTCTTTGAATAAGATGAAAACTAACAACTCCAAACCCTAACTAAGTATAGGCTATTAAGAAACTTAATTCAAGTATAACCTATCAAAGTATTAATCTACGAGTTCTTGTATTTTAATCTTTTCATAGAAAATCATGTCTTTATTTATTTTATTTATGAAAAAAATTCTAGAGAGTAATTACATGGTGGATTCTACTTTCATCTACATCCTAGAGCTAAGATAAATTAGCTACTCATAGTTCTAGTTAACAAAATTCTATTTTTATTCATGAAATCAAATATATCTAATTTAGAAAACAAATAAATCTATACTAAAAAGCAATTAACTCTATCTAAATACAGACTTGAAAGCAATTGCGTACCTCTGGAGTAAGCTATTGTGACCGTCACCCTTTCAGCAAAATCCTAATTTTATTAATAAAAAATTTAAGTACAAACTATATCCTAATTTTATATTAACTACAGCTTAAAAAAACCCTAAAATACAAGGATACGGCCAATATATAGACTTCGGAACTCAAACCCTAATTCTAATACAACTGAAAACCACAAAATTACATCGAAACCACCGAAGAAAAATCAGCTCGCGAGCCCATTTCTTGGCCGCTATTTGGCAGCTAAAACAGCCATTTGGTGGCTAATGAATGGCCAATGGTCCTGGTTTTTCTCCTGCACGAGTCTCTTGTCTTGTACACTTGATTCTCCTAACTGTATTTGACTTTGACTCTCCGCAGTATTTTAATTTTGTAGTTTTGCTTTCTTTGAACTCTTTTATAAGATTTGTTTCATAATCCGGCTCTGATTTCATACTATCTCTTTGTATGAATCAGATTACCTGAAAAAGACATTAAAAATATCCGAGTAGCATTTATTTATATACAAAAATAGATAAAATATGGGAGAAAAAATACAATATATGAAACTCATCACACCCCCACACATATCTTTTGCTAGTCCTCGAGCAAAACCTAACCCTAAAAAAAAAATCCTAACTCACTTTCGCAGGAATCGCGATTGCACTTAGCATGTACAACAAGTCTTTAAACCTATAGATTACCCTAGTGGACGAGTTGTGTCTCGTAAGAGTTTGCAGTGAATATACCCACAAAATTCGTGAAAAAAATAGATTAAGAAATAAAGAAAAGAAAAATAAGGATGAGCAAAAGTCAAGAAAGAAAAAAAATTATACAAAAAAAGAAAAAAATTATGATATTTTCATCAATTAATCTCACTAATATACAAACTCAAGAATGCATTTAGATTATCAATTTTCAAATAGAGTGTCATATTAGATACACTTATCATTTTAATCAAAAATTTAAATCCTATCTTTCAATACCTGCTAACAGATAATCCATTGACTTCTATGCATCTACGTGCACGTGTGATAGTTTACTTCGGTTTTGGACTCCAACTCTAACTCATGATTCATCTCCTCTCTCATAACATTTTTTTTCTTTTTTTCTTTTTTTTCTTTTTTCTTTTTTTTAAAGAATATTTCACCTTTCATGTGAATATTCATACTTGCTTAAGCGCAAAGTACCCGATTACTCGGATCATACTCTCTCTCTTTCTTTTATGTTAAGAATATTCCACCCTTCATGTGAATATTCGCGCTTGCTTAGGCGCAAAGTACCCGATTACTCAGATCATACTCTTTGTTTCACTCTTGAGGCTATTGCCTTAATACCATGCGCACCCTATTATTTTATCACTCTCGAGACTATTGCCTTAATACCAGACTCACTCTATTATTTTATTCTCACTTTTTTTTAGAGAGAGAAAATTTACTCAATCGTTATCATTTTTGTCCTTAAACTAATAAACTATTGTGAAGTGAAAAATAGATGTATGCTTTCCTCAAAACTACGGTTAGCGGTGTTTATTTTTTGGATTTTAATATTTTTTCTTAAAATTCAAAGTGTATCGTCTAATCTACTCTCCTATCCAATTTCAAATCTAAATCTATTCCTTTATTTATAATTAGATTGATCTATTGATGAAAATACATAAATTTGTTGTTAATTTTTTTCAGTTTTTTTATTTTTTTAGTTAGTTACCCTAAAAACTACCCAAAGTGTAAAATAAAGAAACCCAATAATTTAAAAATAAAATAAAAATTCTAAAAAAAACTAAAAATCCTACAAAAACACGAAGAAAATTTTCTAACCCACTCACCCACACCTAAACTCGTATATTCCCTCATACACAAATCAAATGTGGTAAAATAAATAAGAGAACTATGATATACATATTATATATTTACTAGAAAATTCAAACCGGTTACGACCTCTTAATCGCTTTCCACTCTCATAATGTGTCCTTTTATGTTTTGATATGGATGAATTTAGCCTTTTTATCAATTTTGCATTTAATCTTTCTATCTTAGTTTTGGTTTTTCTTAATTTATATCTACCCTTCTTTATTTTATTCAATAGTGAAATTTTAAGGTTGGAAAGCGTAACTTTATTATCGTCCAAATTCCATCTATGAGCATCTTTCATATCAGTAAGTATTTTAGTTTTATCAACATGAGAAATAATATACTCACTTTGGTGTTGTGAAATCATTAGCTCGATTTTGGATTGTCCTTCCAAATCATTAGGTATAATGACCTCTTCTTTTTTATGTTCCTTCCATTCTTTAATTATTATGGGCTTATCATGCAAATTTTTTTCAATCCTGTCATTAAAATTCTCAAAAGAAAATGGCATACTAGTGGACTTATCATTAGACAAGTTATTATGAAGGGATAAAAAATTTTCTTCACAAATTTCTTCGCAATTTTTATCAAAGGAATCAAATGATAATGTGTCACTAGCAAGCTCACCATGAGGTAAATCATCAAGCAAAATATTTTTTTATCACTAATTCCTTCATAATTATTATCACAATGGTCTAAAATAGGTTGATCACAATATTAAATTATAGACTCATCATGCACAAAATTATTTAACTCATTTTGAATTATATCTACTTCAAAAGATGACTGAAGTAGTTGCTCGTTGGAGTAAGATATGTTCAAACTATTAGATGGTTGATCTCCAAAAAATTTAGTTTGAGGAATCGCATTGAAAAGATCTTCCATACAAGATTCAATTTGAGAAGATGAATTTTTAGAGGATGATTTTAACAAAACTTCTATATCTTTCTATTTTACGTCTTCGTTCTTCAGACTCATGATCGTAATTTTTCTTATTTTTCTCAAATGATTACATCTCGAGATCATGAATGAAATTTGAATATGGATATGATGGATCCGTATATATATTTGATGATAGATATGAAGTGGTTGTAGCTAAATTCTCATGACATGCATATTTTGCATCTAATCTTTTTTAAATTTTCATCTAATATGTTCAATTGAATATCTTGTTCATGATTGAATGTAGAACATGAAGATGAATAGCCCATAAAAAAAGGATCAGATGGAGAACTCTCTTGGTATGGCTCTTGATTATATGCAAAATTAAAATTATTCATCCATTAATAATTATAATTTTGTGTATAAGAAGTGATCGTAAGTTCATTATATACGTTGTGAATTTGATTATGACATAGTCCTAGCGTCCATGGATACTGATAATAATTATAATATGGATCACGACAATGATAGCATTCAGTTTGATTTTGAAACTTTTTTTTGAAAAAGTTGGAGAGAGAAAGAGAGAGAGAGAGATGGAAAAGAAATAAAAAAGATTAATTGTTTGTTTTTTTATTTTTTTTAGAACCAGGGAACCAAATACAGAACTCGAGAAAAAGTGGACTCAGTTTGTACCTGCCTTGCCGCCAAATAGCGGCAAAACCAGAGAGCTTGACTCTCTAGTTTCTGATGCTTAGTCCAGAGACTATTGTGATCTCTTTTGTCTTCATGTATCTGCAATTTCTATTCCCTTCATACTCAACACACACTGGTAACCCGTAAAACTTTAGAAAAAGCAAGAAAAACACCATCGATCCCCGGCAATGGCGCCAAAAACTTGATATGATAATTTAGCTGCAAGCGTACAGTGTCGGTTGTAGCGCTATACAGGTTGTTCTACAGAGATTTTAGGTGTTTTGCAATTCTTACTAATTCTATAGTCAACGGATCAACAAAAAATTCTAAGTTGGAGTTGAGAGTTATTCTAATTAGCCTAAAATTTAGAATTTACTAATTTCTAATCATATATTTACTTCTATTATTTTCTTCTATCATAAAAATTTAATTTTTTTGTTTAATATTTATTAAAGTGCCTAAGTATGAGCTATCAAGTGGTATGCAAGTATAACTCATCAAAGATACTACTTTTCATAAAAATAAACCAAATTATTAGATAATTCTTTGAATAAGATGAAAACCAATAACTCCAAAGCCTAACTAAGCATAAACTATTAAGAAACTTAATTCAAGTATAACCTATCAAAATATTAATTTACGAATTCTTGTATTTTAATCTTTTCATAGAAAAATCATGTCTTTATTTATTTTATTTAAGAAAAAGAATTCTATAGAGTAATTACATGGTGGATTCTAGTTTCATCTACATCTTAGAGCTACTCATAGCTCTAGTTAACAAAATCCTATTTTTATTCATGAAAGCAATTAAATCTAATCTAGAAAGCAAATAAATATATACTAGAAAGCAATTAACTCTATCTAAAAAACAAATAAAGACTTGAAAGCAATGACGTACCTCTAGAGTAAGGTATTGCAGTCGTCACCCCTTCAGTAAAAGCCTAATTTTATTAATAAAAAATTTAAGTACAAACTATATCCTAATTTTATATTAACTACTGCTTAAAAAATCCTAGAATACAAGGAAACGACTAATATATAGGCTTCGGAACTCAAACCCTAATTTTAATACAAATGAAAAACCATAAAATTTCATCAAAACCACCGAAAAAAAATCAGCCCGTGGGCCCACTTCTTGGCCGCTATTTGGTAGCTAAAACGGCTATTTGGCGGCTAATGAATGGCCAATAGTCCTGATTTTTCTCCTGTACGAGTCTCTTGTCTTGTACACTTGATTTTCCTAACTGTATTTGACTTTGTTTCTCTGCAGTATTTTAATCTTGTAGGTTTGCTTTCTTTGAACTCTTTTATAAGATTTGTTTCCTAATCCGGCTCTGATTTCATGCCATCTCCTTGTATGAATCGGATTATCTGAAAAAAAACACTAAAAATACCCGAATAATTTTTATTTATATACAAAAATAGATAAAATATGGGAGAAAAAATACAATATATGAAACTTATCAGCACACACCATGGGTGCATGGTGATTAGCTGGATCACATCATAATACTACTGTTGTCATTATGCAGGTCTATGTCAGCTCCGAACAATCATGTGACTATTTTTCCAGATCAGTATGAGAAACAATCAAAATACAAATATAGAGTATCAGTTAGATTCTCTAATAATGTATGACATATGACATATAAACTAGAAGATAATTGTAATTAGAATAAACACTTTGAAGAACTTAGCTAGCAAATTAATTCATGATCTATATTTTTACATCCATATACATTATTCATATCTATTCTAGTTACTCTTACTTTTTATTATTTCAAATTTGTATTTTTTTTATTTGGTCGTGATCTAACGAGCTGGGTGTGCATCATCAGATTCTGAGATAGATACAATGGAGCAAATTGAAGATCTAATGGAGTAGCTGAAGCAAGTAGGTGACTGTTTTAGCTTTTCATCTTATACTTAATATTTTTTTGATTGCTTTCGCTCTTAAAATATATTTGTCTACATTTGTTTCTTTATCCTTATTTCAATCATTATCCATTGTAATCCAAATTTATCCATTTAAATAAAAGTTCTATTTTTAAATATTACTGTGTATTTAATTGTGGAAATGATTGATATTGTACTCAAGCTTTGCGCATTTAACAAATATATTGCCAAATGACTCAGCTGTCCAGCATTTCCAAATGGTGGGTTATTACAGGTGGTATTAAAGCCTAGCTTCTCAAAATTTGAATTGATTTGGACCCTGTACAAAAAAAATTTCCACATACAACTACAATACTCATTGAATTTCTTTGAGACCCATTTCTTTGATCCAATTATATATCTCTTATGTTCTTATTGAGAGACACGTTTCATTTCTAGAAATTTCTATCCCAAATAGGAACTAAATATTTACCATTTGACATCAATCCTATTTTTAAACTACCATCCCAATTCTCTTTATTTATTTATTTTTTGAAAGATGGTTCGTCCAGTTTGTGGATCCAGTTTGAACTCAATTTACGTGACGGTGATAAGCTACCCAAAGAACAAGCAGATTGATCATGATCTAGATTTATGTGTACTCTTATTGAAATTTTGAGGACGAATTTTTTCTCTAAGGACGTAGGATGTAACTATCTAAAACCGTATAATATATATATATATATATATATATATATATATATATATATATATATATATATATATATATATATATATATATATATATATATATATATATATATATATAATTTTATTTTTTTTCTTGTATGTTTATGCTAAAATAAAATTTAAAATAAATTAACTTAAATAACATTTAAGGCCATAAAATATTCTTATAAACTATTTTTTAAAGATAATAATATTTAAATTCTCATTAGGGCCCGAGCCCATTACCTCAGTCCAAACTCAAAATAATAATGATGATGCTAATAATTATAATAACAATAATAAGAATATAAAATTTAAGCCATTAATTAAACCTAACAAATTACATCCAATCAGTAAGTCAACTTTTAATTTAAAATATTGAGAGAATGATTTCTACCTTCTATTTATACTTTCCTATTCATTTTCGTCCATCATTCATTTCTTATAATTTCTTATTAGTTAAATATATTAATGATTCATTACCCATTTGAATTCAAATTTAAAAATTATCTTTAAAACTCATAGTCAATTAAAATTATTAGTCATTTGACTAATTTCAAATCTATAATTAAAATTATTCTAAATCTATCCCATGTACTTGCCATTTGAATTAGTTCAAATATATCTTTAGAACTTCTAAGTCAATCATATTTATTAGCCATTGACTTCAAACTTTTCTCCAAAAACCCTCTTAATTCTATTAATCTCTCTCCTAAAATTCTTATCCTAAATTCTTTCTAAGCCCCTCCACTCATCTTTGTCTTCCACCTACAAGCCAAACACTCTCATTTCTCCTTCTCTCCCCGTCGACCATGAAAACACTGCCAACTGCTTGAGCACCACCAATCGCTAATACCATTGTTGCCACCAACAGTTTGTCAACTACTGAAGTGTCATCGACTGCCGCCAAGAACTGCCGCGACTACCAGAAGCCATCACCAACAGCCCCTAATGACCAAACGGAGTCCCGAGCTACCCACCGTCGCTCTTACACTGTGCCGATGCCATCCCTCCATTGTCAGAGCTGCAACTTCTAACATAACTCGTTCTCCTCCTTGGAAAAGTAGGATGCATCCCCTTTCCTCAATAAGCTTATATCTTATTGGATTGAGGTACATAACTCCATAATAAAGACCTAATTAAAATCTACAATCTTCCATCTTATGGACCAAATAATATGAATATACTATTTGTCTAGTTCAAACACAATAGCCTTTGATAACTAAAAGCGGACTTCGTACATGCCTTAACAATTTAAGAAAATTTTCTAAAGCCACAAAAAAAGAATAAATTTTTATTTTTATAATAATTTGTTATTGATTTTTTATTGGAAACTTGAGTGTGATTCTATTTGACGAGCGTGTCTTCAGACAAAGGTAAGTTCCATCTTGAACTTACTTTATCATGCACTATTCCTATTAGATAGGAATAATTTATATTTCAATTTTGTTAAATAGAATTATTTATGTATGTTCATACTATAAAGTGTTATTTTCTTTAACAAGAATTGTTTAAATAAAGGATTATTTATTTCCAAAATATTGTCATACTCTTGTTTTATATTCCTCATTTAGACATGTCTATATTATCAAGTGTTAATTAAATATATAAAACTTAATAGTCTCATAAACCTTATTAAAATGAAACATAAATTATAAATTGACAAATAAAATAATGGTCAACCAAAATGCTAATTTATAGTAATAATTAGTGTAATATTGTATGGCAACAGTGTCTAGAAAAGAGTTTTAAAATGAAGTGGTTATTTAATTAAGAAACGTGCTTGCACGAAAAATCACCCACTTCTTTGCTCTTGCTTGACCGTGTGTCAATATGATATGTAGTTAAAAATATCTAAAATTGGTGGTTGAAATGTCGGTAACATATTATAATTGAAAATATCTCTCTAAAAATTACTGAACTATAATGAATTTGAACTATACCAAACTTAAACTGAGTCAGGATCAAATTAATTGGAAATGTACTGTACTAGACTTGATATGATTTTGATAACTGTAAAGAATATTGGGTGGTTGGAGGAGATACCAATTGATGTGAATACTGTATTTCGGATATACTGTTAAGTTATACAACTAATTTTTGCATACACCATGGGAGTATGGTGATTAACTGGATCATATCATAATACTAATGTTACCGTTGTGTAGGTCCGGATTTGCTCCGGATAATCATGTGACTATTTTTTCGGATCTGTATAGGAGACAATCGAAATACGAATATGATCATCAGTTAGATTTTTCAATAACATATGACATCTTGAATTAAAATACTTAACATATAAACTAGAAAATAATTGTAATTAGAATAAACACTTTGAAGAACTTAGCTAACAAATTAATTCATATTCTCTATTTTTACACCCATTTGCATTATTCATATCTATTTCAGTTACTTTTGTTTTTTATTATTTCAAATTAGTATTATTTTCTTTTATTTGGTCGTAATTTGATGACCTGGGTGTACATGTTCAGACTCTAATATAGATTCAATGGAGCAAATTGAGATTTAATGGTGTAGTTGAAGCCAATAGGCTACTGCTCTATCTTTTCATCTTATACTTTTAACTTTTTTTTGTTACTTCTGCTCTTAAAATATCTTTGTCCATAGTTGTTCTCTATTATTATTTTAGTCATTATCCATTGTCATCCAAATTTATCCATTTGAATAAAAAATTTATTTTTAAATATTATTGTTTATTTAATTGTGATAATAGCTGATATTGTACACATGTTGCCGAACGATACAGTTGTCCAGCATTCCAGATGGTGGGTCGTTACACTTTGTGAGGCATACGTACCCAACTACTTAATACTTACTTTATTTTTATTATTGTATATTTTTTTCTATAAAGAATAGTTGCCTTAATACCAGATTCACCTCCATATTTTTTTCCAAATGATAGATTTTCTATATAGTTCTCCTATTGTTATCAGCTTGTAGGACTCATCGTGTTAGGCTTAGAGTCATATTTGTTTATAATGAGCCTGAAGTATGAGCTTAGACTCATCCTATTGTTACATCCTGACGATGAGCCCGAAGTAGCATTTTTTTTAACTAGCACAAAGCGCTAGGTATAATGCTGCAATTGGGTCTGATGGGCTTCTATTTGTGTATGCCATGTATTGACGGTAGTGGCAAAATTTGACAATAACCTTTGTAAACTATATAAGGTGATCTCGGTCTATGAGACGGGATGTGACGAGGATTCTCCTCGTCTTTGAGCTCACTCCAGGTTGACTACATCGTCGCTATTGCCCCTATTGGTTGGAAGGCAAATTATTCTTGGATGTTCGACTCTGGAACCTGATCCATCCTCGCACTTAGGCTTCTCCTGACTGTACTGTCAAATAAGGGCTCCACCTGGTGGACGATGGTATTAATTGATGACAAGTCAACCCCGCACCTCATGCAAATTTGCAAAATCAAGGACGACAAAACTAACATTGGCTTTTTCATTCTTAGATGTTGTAGGCACACTCTTCCTTACATCATACAATGGATCATGGAGGTGTACATTATATCAGCGACATTGAATGAGCGCCTCCATGAGATCCAGGAGAGGAGCATTACATCCTTTGAATATACCTTAGTTTTTGTAAATGATGGTGCTATGTTATATTTCAGGAAAAGGAATACAAAATGTACTTCTTTAGCAAGCCAGATTTGAGATATCCGATGTTAAATCCACAGTTGGTGAGGTTGGCATACATCCTCCAGAATGCCAGTGTGTGGGTGTTTGGGCTACCAATTTGAATAAGGGGTGCTCTACAAGTATAGCTTTGAAAGGAATTGCTTTGAGGATATTCTGCCTTGTGAAGATAACCATTTTCTCCTGCACTCTCGAGAACATTGGTTGGTTGTCTGTAAGGGGCTCCAGGTGGGCATATAATTCCCACACGATCTCGTTGATTGTCGGTAAATGGTTGTGCATTGTATACTCTTCCCATCCCACATCCAGCATAATAATCTAAAAAATGATGTTTTTATTTATCTATACATAGTCCACTGTTCTCTCGAGTCATAACTTAAATTGCTGAAATTGCTCGTAGGCTATATGATCTGTTGGCCCTAGGGTTCTTCTCTAAGATTCTCTTTGTGGAGAGGTGGAACTAGTGGCCTCAATTCTTAGACCAATTCCTAAAAATAAAGAAATAATTTATTTTCAGCAAATTTTCTTAATTATTTAAAAAAAATCTAGGATAAAAGTTAATATTAGGCACCATACAAACTACTTCCACCAATTTTAACTTTTACAACAAATGGCTTTATAGTACTTCACCCATGAATTTTTTGATAACAAAAGCTTCTTTTTTTTACCCAAAATTTTCCAATAAATCATAATCTCCACAAACAATATGTAAATATTTGTCCATAAAATTTCCAAAAATTAACTAAGTAAGCCTACGATCACAAATAATGAGGTTTACAAGCTTAATATTTTCTAATTATCTGATAAAATTTGTAGATCTAAATTTTTATGCTCAAAATCTATTTTTTACGAAATTTGCACCCGAGTGCATAAAATTCTCTTATTTCTTGTATTAATCACCTAAATAGGATTGCGAGTGTATAAAATAGATATAACATATCACACTTTTTACTCATAATCAGAGAACGGTGACTTGGATGATGAGCTAAATCCTAGCTATGATGAGTTATTTGATAAATATGAAGAAATGGTAGGAGAGTTTGAAAAACTTGCTAAAAAGTACAAAATAGTAAAAAGACTAACTCTATCTTAAGGAAAGAGAATTTGAGTTTGAAAAATAATTTACCAAAAAATTGTCTTCAACCTAAAGGAGTCTAGAGTGGCAAGTAATACAACCTCACATTATTGCCTAAAGTGTTCACTGCAGTGGGAGATGAATCTTGACTAACGAACTTAAAATGCTAAAATCTGAAAGAGAAACAAGTTTGAAGTTAGAAAAATTGTCACATGAGCTTTCCCTAAAACAAAAGATCAAACCTATATATATGAATCAAATATTCAAGATGAGTATATAAAAATACCGATAAGTGAAAAACAGTCATCTAAGCCTACAAATAATGTCATATAGAAGATGCCAAAGGTCATACTCGTGCATTTAGTCATTTGCAGGTATCCATTTTATTAAACACTAATATGTAGAGAGTATGTGTTTTCATCCACCAAATAATGTTGATTCTCATTGAAAGTCCAGTCTGGCTAAGGTATTTAAGATTTATATCTTGGTCTCCTAATGAGAGATAAGATTTTTTTAATCTTGATCATTATATTTGTATGTGATTAATTGCACTGCATTTGGATAGATATTCTTATGGTTTTCGTTGGTTTCAATGACTACTTTTTGTGGTGTAAATGTTTTGCATATTGATGTGGGTTATGTCAATGAGGATCATGTCTTGTATTAAACTCTACTAGTTGACCATATTCTTTATTCCATAATAATGGTATACACCCATGGACTCTCAACTTATAGTCTCTTTAATCTATTTTGATTTATTATTTTATGAATTTTATTTTCTAATAATTATTTTAGATAGTCATTTCTCTCCCAATAGTGGTATATATTTATCCACTAAACGTTGGTGTCTATTACATATTCCTCCATTGATTCTTCTGCTAATACAAAAGGGGGAGAATAAATTGAAATTTTTAAATAACTATAGAAGCGAAAGAAAATTGAAAATTCAAAAAAATTACATATTAAGCAGAAGAATATTAAAATGGAGAACAATAGAGAAAGAGACATAATTAAGTTGATATTAAGTTGATAACAACACAATCGTTTACTTGATTCACATTTACATTAGTTTATCACGATATTTCACGATCCTGCACATCGCAAAGAGTTCATTGCTAATTCATACAATGGTGTTCATTGCTAATTCATACAATGGTGTTTTAATAATTAGTTTGTTATTATCAAAAAGGGAGATTGTTGGATGTATATCTATACATAACTCTTTGTTTAAGTAATAATAATTATACTTGTGGTATGATATATTTCATGGTGGTGAGGTGGATGCAAATTAATCAAGTGAGATAATGATTGATATAACTGATACGATCGATATGGTCGATATCGATTGGTCGAATCGATGTTATATTAACCTTTATTTGTTAATGCTACAACTTGAATCTCATGATGGAGTCAACTACAAAGTTATAGAGCTTAGAATTCAAAATGATGCAAGATCAACAAACACAGAGTTTGAAAGTAAAAGTTATAATCACTCATATTTGGGAAGAAGTAGTAGAAAGAATGGATGAAACATGTATAGCAACATCAACTTCAAGCCTAGCTTTAAATTTTATGCTTGAAAATTTTCTATTGAAGAAAATTATAGATTCATGAATTCTCTTTCTAAGATGCTTGAATCTTCCAAGTCGGACTTTTGGATCAGCAGCTAGCATGATTTTACTGAAGAGTGACCTTCCAGGTGGCTCAGGAGGATATCATTAGTTTTATAGACATTTTTATGGAAAGATAAAATTTCTTTCTATTTGGCTTTGTTTCTAAGGAATCCCAATTATACTCTAACTCTTTGGAGTCAAAGTCTATGATCTAGTCCCCATTAACTTTATGGATTGGATTAATTGGAAAGGAATCAAATCTATACATGGAGTTTGAGGAGTGAAAAATGACTTTTTAAGAGTTTTTATAGAAGAGTTTGGAGAAGGAAAAAAAAAAAGTTATTTTTGGTGATTTACAGAGAGCTTTTTCATCATGAACATACTTTCCTAGGCATGTTACGACATCAAATCAAATTCTTTGAGGAGTGCTTCACAACCAGAGTTAAACTTTTTCGCCATTTTCCATGGTCACCAATCCTCATCTGTAAAAACGATTTTACTTGGGTTGTAAAATCTTTTCATATTTGTGATTAATTGATATCTTGGAGTGTAAGTCTCAAAATATTTTCTTTACAATTTGTAGATTGGAATAAAACTCACTCAAGTCATTGTTAATTTAGGAATACAATTTGTGGATTAGGATTTTTATGACGTACTCAAACCAGGAAAATTGAGGAACACTAGTGACATGCTAGGTTGCACTTGTGTGGATAGTTGTTGCAAAGACAACCAGTTTTGGAAAACTAGGGTGTGGCTTTGTTATACTAGATTTGACTTGTGATGTAGGTTTTATCCATAGTTTAAGCGGAAGCCTCTCTATCAAGAGGAAAAGGGATGTAGGGTTATCCCAAATCAGCATAAAAATTTTGGTGTCTTCTTATTGTGGTTGCTTATTTTGTTCTACTGCTTAATAACTTTGATATTTTGATAACTGAAGTAAAATCTGGAAGCAGCCCTATTCACCCCTATGAAGACTTATATTTATAGTCTAACGTGATCCTGACACTGTCGTACTTCGACCAAAGAAATATATAAAATTTTCAAATTGTTCCACTATTGCATTTCATCATCATTTTAATTTTCATCTAGGCTTAAGTTGTAGAGCCTTGAATAGGTGCTATGGAAGTGTTCAGTTTAAAATTTAGTGTTAATTGTAGTAAGACCTTATGTACTATAGGAGCAGTGTAATTTATTACTCCTTAAATTTAAAACTCTCAGTTTAGTCCATAAACTTCTAACGTCATTAGTTAAGAGTTTATTATTCTCACCCTTTGTTTAACTTAAACTGCACATTTTTTATAAAATTTCCAAATGACCCTCCTCTAGGCATATTTAGGATGAGTTCTTAGTGAGAGAGAGAAGGGTAATTTGGAGATTTTATAAAATATACAGTTTAAGTTAAATGGGGGAGAGAATAGAAAACTGTTAACTAACAATATTAGGACTCCAGAGACTAAACTGAAAGTTTTAAATTTAAATGGTAATAAGTTACATTACCCATACAGTACAAGGAGTTCTCACTGCAATTAATCCTAAAATATAACATTGTCAAAATTAATTATTATATAAAATATTAAAAGAAATGAATTATTAAACTTTTTTTGCGCTAAAATGACATGTAAAGATGACTTTAAAAAAATTGCTTAAAAAAATAATTATTTTGGATAAGAGAGAGTACTATATATAATGAAAAAAGTAATATTTAATTAATATTTGTAGAATATTGCAAATTAGGAATTATACACTTTGAATTTGAAATTTTAAATAGAAATTATACGTAAATATTCTTACTAATTCTTATGTAAAAAGTTTTACTGATCAAATTTTTTGCATAAAACAATTTTCCTAAATTCTCACTTCCACTTTAGAATTTTAGTGCAGTGAAAAAGTTTGTGATTGTTTTAATGGCACACCTTTGAGGGTCCCAATCCAAAATCATCTTTTTATCTAACTTAATTTCCACGAAACAAACAAACAATTAATAACTAACAAGGCCATAGTCACGAGATTTGCAAATTATACAAAAAAAAAAAAAAAAAAACACTAACAAAACAATTTCATAAATTGCAAGAGAAATGAACTGGAGAGGGATTTAAACAGTTGACTGAAGGAGACGACGACCTCAGATTTTTCTCTCATCACTGGTCATCATACACTGGGGGCAAGGTAGGAGGCCGGACATCGACCTACAACCACTCACCGACTCCGGCGATGGATTTTGGGTGGAACTGGTTGGGGAAAGGGAAAAATAAAGAGGAGGTTAGCAGTGAGGAGGACAAGAACCCCAAACATAGGAGAAGGAGCTGGTCGGAAGTAGTCATGGGTGCATCAGAGGACAAGACCCATTCCCTCAATTCTGCTCCGACTAGACCGACGACTATGTACACAGGTGAGGAGGTGCTAGCAATGCTAGCAGCGGCGTCTGAAGTGAAGGGAGGGGCAAGGCACCAGTCTTCCAAGGACGAACTTTGGCGGATAGTCAAATCTAAGACATCCATCAAGAAAGAGAAGATGGCTAAATCAACTGAAGCTCTCATGGAGGGGAATAAGAAGAGGAAAGTCTCCCCTGCGAGGAGGCCACTTCCGGGTAGCCCAGAGGTTTGCTGGATCTGCGGGAATAGAGGGCATTTCAAGGATGAGTGCCCCTTCATACGCTGCAGATTCTGTAAGGGACTTGGACACAAGATTGGAGAGTGTCCGATCGCTCCGGCCAGAAGCCAGAAGACACATCCCATTCCCCATTCTGTCTTTAACGTGGTATCAGGTAACCGAAAAACGGAACACTTCAGGGGACCAGGAAGATCGGTAATTAGCTCAAATACAACAAAAGAAGATAGCAACAGGGAGCAACCGATACTTGTTTCAAATTCCAAACCTGTAGCCTTTATTCCAATGTCGGATCATGCCAAAGAAGAACATCGACGACTCTCTAAAACCTTGGGGGTCTTGTATCCCGGTCATGGAGAACCAACGATGGAAGATATGAAGGAAGGATTGGCAGCAATGTCAAAGGAGTTCGCAAACTACAATTGGATAATGCACGACGGGGGGAACAAAGTGCTGACATATTTCCCCACAGAGGCTAGCTTATCCTTTGCGGCCAGTAGGACTCCGGTGCCATGCAGAGACTACAAGGCAGGATTCAGGGTGTGTAGATGGAATGGAGAAGAAGACGGTCAATTCTATTCCTTCCCGATGGTGGCATGGGTGGAAATCAGAGGTTTGCCTATCCATCATTGGAATAGAGTGGACATCAGCAAGGTGTTAATCAAATTTGCCCTTGTTATTGACATCGATGAGGATACTGATCTAAAACGGAGCTTGGACTGTGCAAGAGTGAGAGTGGGCTACGATAATCCAACGGTGATTCCGCCACAATTCAATGTAGTATTAGGAAATCACATCTATACAATCAAATTGAAGATTACTCATAAACTCTCCAAGAATAGCTCGATGTCGGTGGGTTATGAGGACGTCTCGGTCACCGGCGAGATCGGGAATCCTGATCGGCCGTCGACCGGAATAGTTAACCTCCCCACCGGAAATCGACGAAGCCTAACATGGAAGAGAATCGGTAACGGGTCGGATTCAGTAACAGGAACCACATCGAAAAAATTGCCGGTCAACAATGAATCAAAAGCTAGAACAGTAACAACTTTCGGTGAGGAAAAGAAGGAAAACACCATACAGGAAAGATCTCGGGTCGAGGGGCACCTGCCTCCGCCGATAGGCATGCAGAAGCCCTCTTCCCGAGTTCCTTCACCTAAGGCAAGTCAACATTCAAATTTTAAGATGGGAACGGAAAGCAACCCACAGGAAGGAGATTTTGGGCGAGCTACTGACGCTCCACTGTTCCTCAACGAAAAAGGATCCAACTTTGGCATCCTGCTGAGAAACGAAAAGGGGCAACTTTTTCTTGACACGAAAGAAGTAGGTCGACTTACCTCATTGGAGAAGCTGACCACTTTACCTGCCGGTGCAATAGAGAAAAGCAGAAGATGGCCAGATCTGAAGATGAAGGGGAAGATGGAAGACGTCGAATGCAGAGAGGAAATTTTTGGGGAAAAAAACCTGGCAGAGGGAGAGACAGAGGCGGAGTCCCGAGATGATAGGGTTTACTCGAGAATGGGGAAGGGGGAAGGATGGAGAAAATGCCTCAGCCAGCAAGTAGAGGAGGAGGAAACTTCTGGAGGGGCCCACCTACAGAGGAGGTTTGGAAATGATAATGCAGAAGAAATTTTATCAAAGGGGGAGGGGGTTTTTCGTCACTCTGGAGAAGAAAAAGGTGCAGGTAGGAGTCAATTGCAGGAGAAGCTAGAAGGAGACAAAGAAGTTGATAAAAGCTTATGTGGGACCCTTCCTTATTTGGGGAGGACTAAGGAGACTGACCTGAAAGAGGGGTGTTGGAAGAGAACAAAATTAATTTGGAGAGAGATTTGGGGAATAACACTAATATAGCTGAAGTGGCTGACTTACAAGAAACAAGCAGATTAAGTGGTGAAGGAAGCTCTAGAAGACAGCTAAATTTTGGGCAGGATTTGTGTCAGGAAGTCTCTAAAAACAATAGGGAGTGCATGAGTTTGCTTGCAACTTTAAATAACTTTGACAAAGATTTTGCAAGAGACACCATGGCCAAATTTCTTAAAAATATTATGTGTAAAGAAATTCCGAAGCAGAAGAAAAGACCAAGGAAACGACAGCCTTCCAGACTTCCTAAATATGTAAAAGACATATCAAGGTTGCTTAGTAGGGAAACACAAATCCCACTGAGGATAGAGAAAGACACATCAGAAGCAAATATGGTGAATGATACTGTAGAAACACTAACAGTACTGGTCACCCCGACGAGAGAGCCAATAGAGGAAACAGGTGACCAAAGCCAGGAAAAAGAGGATATGCATGACAAGGGAGAGTTGGCAGAGGAAGAAAGAATGACAGCTCTCACAAACCAGAATGGAGTTGCTAAATCGCTGATCGCACCTTCCAGGAAGAGCAAAAGACTAGAAGAGAAGAGAGGTGGTCAACTCTACCAATCAGGCCAGGTTGCTTGGGCAGCTACTAAGCGAAAGGCGGAACTTGTGAACCCCCCTCCAAGTACTTCAATTCTTGAGTTTGATATACTTAATTGTATGCCTGATGATGTTTTAATTGATTTAGCACATACTTGTGGGATTGAATTGGGGGAAGGAAGCACGGATCACATACACAACATCACGAAATTAAAAAACCTAGAGGCTGTGTCTTTAGAAGACCAGAGGGAGGTCATGTCATCCTAGAACATAGGATAAGACCAATCGTGGAGAAGTCTTTACATTTATTTTAATGAAGTGCATCTTTTGGAACGTTAGAGGTTTGGGGAATCCGACCAAACGGCGAATGGTGGCAGAGGTAATTCGCACTAAACAGATCGATATTGTGTGTTTGGAGGAGACAAAATTATACGATCCCGACCCTCAGGTTTTGGGTTCAATTGCCTCTAGGAAATTTTACAATTTCTGCATTTTGAACGCAAAGGGAGCATCGGGTGGGATTCTAGTTAGGGTCCATAAAAACTTCCAGATCCTGAATTCCTGGACAGGAGAGTTTTCACTGTCAGTCAAGATAAAGAGACCATTGGATGGGTGGGTCCAGGTGGTAACGGCGGTATACGGACCAAATAAAAAAGAGCTGCGATGGCAGTTTTGGAAAGAGCTTTCCACGATCAGAACCATTTACGACGATCCGTGGATTGTAAGGGGGGATTTTAATATCACTAGATTTGCATGTGAGAGGAAAGGGGAAGACCGATCACAGAAAAATAGACAGGAGTTCAATAATGTTATTAACCATCTGGAGCTCATCGATTTACCATTATCAGACCGTCTATTCACATGGTCAAATATGAGACTCAACCCATCATTAGCTAAGCTGGATAGGGTACTAGTCTCGGATAATTGGGAAGCAAAATTTCCACTGGCAGAAATCCGCTCCCTTCCGCGACCAACTTCAGATCACACACCAATTATGCTCAATGTTGGAGAGACGAAACAAAGCCACAGAAGCGTTTTCACTTTGAGAGTTGGTGGTTAGAGTATAAGGAAGTTCATGACTTGATTAAAGAAAGTTGGGGCCAACAAACAGGGGCTAGAGATGCAGCAGATAATATCAGTAGAAAACTGCGTCGTCTACGGAAGGTATTATGGAGATGGGAAAGCCGCCTCCGAAGAGAAGGGAGGAACGAGAAAGATGACATTCTGCAGGAGATGGATAATTTACAAAAATTGGAAGAGAGCCACAATTTGTCTTTAGAGGAGAACAGGAGATGTTAACAATTAAGAAGAAAAATTGAAGAAATATATAAAAAGGAGGAGTTACGATGGAGACAGAGAGCTCATGTTACCTGGCTAAAGGAGGGAGATGCAAATACGGCCTTTTTTTATAGATGGGCAAACATGCGACACAGAATGAACAAAATACACCAATTAACGGTGAATGATAGGGAAGTTAAGGGGGAGGAGCTACGGGAACATGTATATCAACATTTTAAACAATTGCTTGGCAAGGCAAATACATTTCGCGTTCAGTTGAAGGAAGAAGCATGGGATAAGGATGTGGATCTCGCAGACCTTGAAGAAGAATTCAGGGAGGAGGAGATTAAAAGAGCAGTTTGGGAATTAGGTCAGGATAAAGCGCCAGGTCCTGACGGATTTCCATTGTTCTTTTTCAAGAGATTTTGGGAGGACGTCAAGGAGGATTTAGTATGGTTAATGGAGGAGGTATTCCGGGGAACAAGTAGACTGGATAGAATCAATTATTCGGTCATTTCCCTAATACCGAAGAAGGATTCGCCAGGTCAAATTGGAGATTACAGGCCAATAGAATTATTGAATAGCTCTATTAAGATAGTGTCAAAAGTATTGGCCAACAGATTAGCACCGAAGCTCCAGTTATTGGTAAAGGATTATCAAACGGGTTTTATTGCCGGCAGAAATATTCTAGAAGGAGTGGCAACAACATATGAAGTCATACACCATTGTAAGAAATCCGGAATAAATAGTTTTTTGCTGAAGCTAGATTTTGAAAAGGCATATGACATGGTGGATTGGAATTGCCTGTTGGAAACCCTCAAACATAGGAGATTTGGAGAGAAATGGAGACTTTGGATTGGAACTTGGTTGTATTCCGGAAAAACACAGATAAGGATAAATGACACAGTGGGAAAGGAAATACACCTGAAAAGGGGTCTAAGGCAAGGTGATCCTCTCTCACCACTATTCTTTGTCCTGATAGCAGACGGTCTGAATGCTATGCTTCAGAAGTTGAAGGAGAGTGAAGAGATAACAGGTCTCCCAGGAGCCCCCAACATGTCATTTGTTAATTTACAATATGCAAACGACACGCTGATATTTGGAAAGAGTAACATACGAGAGGCTTTAACCATAAAATGGGCTCTTTGCTGTTATGAGGCTTGGTCGGGATTAAAAATAAATTTTGCCAAGAGTGCTCTGATCTGTTTGGGAGAAAGAAACTTGTCCATGCAACTCATTAAGGAGATATTTCGGTGTAGGGAGGAGAAGTTTCCGATTACATACTTAGGTATCCCGGTGACATCGAGAAAACCCTCAAAAAAGGACTGGCTCCCCCTTTTGGATTGTTTTGAGAAAAAACTGAAGGATTGGAAAGGAAAATATCTGTCATTATGAGGGAAGGTAGTGATGCTCAATACGGTATTATCCTCACTCCCGTTGTATTTAATGTCCTTCTTCATTTTACCAAGATGGGTACAAGAGAAAATCGACCGGATCAGGAGAAGATTTCTCTGGAATGGTAGTGATACTTCCTCTAACAAATATCATTTAGTTCCCTGGGGACAGGTGTGTAGATCAAAAGAAGAAGGAGGCTTAGGGGTCCTCGATCTCAGGACTTTTAACATGTCCCTTATGATCAAATGGTGGTGGCACCTAATTTCAAGAAGCCAGGGTTCACTTCAGAAATTATTACTCAACAAATATGGCCCGAAGGGAGGAACATTGCATGGGGAAATTAAGAAAAAGTATAATACCTCGGCTTTTTGGAAGGGAATGTTGGTAGTAAGGCAGCTATTCTATCACGGTCTGGAATACAAACTGGGAATGGGGAACAAGATAGCATTTTGGCACGACAGATGGTGTTCACTACTCCTCCTAAAGACATTATACCCAGCTGTCTTTCAAAAAGCCAGTAATAAAAATGCTAGGGATAAGAAATTTTAAGGCAGAAGTAGAGAAACAAAAGGGCAAAAAGATTAAGATCGTAAGATCTGATCGAGGTGGAGAATATTATGGTAGGTACACAGAGATGGGATAACAAAAGCGTCCATTTGCTTTATTTCTTCAGGAAGAGGGCATTATTGCACAATACACAATGCCCAGTACACCTCAACAAAATGGTGTGGCTGAAAGAAGAAATCAGACTCTTATGGATATGGTGAGGAGCATGATAAGAAATTCTAATCTCCCTATTAGTTTATGGAGTGAGGCCTTAAAAACTGTTGTGTATGTCTTGAATAGATTTCCCTCTAAGGCTGTTCCTAAAACTCCTTTTGATTTATGGAACTGGTGGAAACCTAGTTTGAGACATTTACACGTATGGGGTTGTCCTGCTGACGTACGGATTTATAATCCAAATATAAACAAATTGGATCCGATGACAACTAGCGGTTATTTTATTGGCTATCCAGTTAACTCCAAGGGGTTTAGATTTTATTGTCCATCAAATACACTAAAGATAGTTGAATCAAGAAATGCTAAATTCCTTGAGGATTCTGAGGTTAGTGGGAGTTATCCTCATATGGTACAAATTGAGGAAACTGTAGATTCTGTTGAACGACCACTAAACTTAGATCAATTGATTGTTTTCAAGATACTCAATTGAGTAGAATTGAAGAACAACCAATTCAAGAACAATCCCATGAAGAGAATATTCCTGTTGAACCCACTGTTCAACAAGAAAGGGGTGTAAGAAGATCCACAAGGGTAAGAAAATCAACTATCTCTAGTGATTATTTGGTCTATTTGCAGGAGTCAAGCCTTCAAGATGATCCTAGTTGTTTTTCACATGCCATGGATAGTATAAATTCGAGCCTTTGGTATGAAGCCATGCAGGATGAGTGAAATCTATGGATAATAATCAAGTTTGGGATCTCGTTCAATTACCGGAAGGGTCTACAGCTATTGGCTATAAATGGGTTTATAAAACTAAAAGAGACTCATCTGGTAATATTGAACGATATAAGGCCAGACTTGTTGCAAAAGGTTTCACTCAAAAGGAAGGTATTGATTATCACGAAACCTTCTCTCCAGTTTCAAAGAATGATTCATTCAGGATAATCATGGCTTTAGTGGCTCACTTTGATCTAGAATTACACCAAATGGACGTGAAGACAGCATTCTTGAATGGGGATCTTAAAGAAGAAGTGTACATGACTCAGCCTGAGGGTTTTATTGCCAGTGATAAAAGTCATTTGGTTTGCAAATTAAAGAAATCTATATATGGATTAAAACAAGTGATGTGTTATATTTACTGCAAGCGCACAGTATCGTTGTAGCGCTGTAAAGGTCGTCTCACAGGGATCTAAGGTGTTTCTGCATTCTTACTTTCTCTATAGTTCAACGGACTAACCAAAGGTTTTATGTTGGAGTCGGATTAATCTAAGTAGCCTAGGATATAGAATCCACTAATTTCCAACCATGTTCTTACTTCTATTATTTTCTTCTATCATAAAAATTCGATCTTTTCAGTTTAATTTTTATTTAAAGTACCCTAAGCATGAATTATCAAGTGTTGTGGAAGTATAACTCATCAAAGATGTTACTTCTTATAAAAAACAAACTAAATCCTTTAGATAATTCAAATAAAAAGATAAAACCAGCAACCCCAAACCCTAACTAATCATAGGCTATCAAGAATCTAGTTCAAGCATAACCTATCAAAGTCCTAATCTTCGAGTTCTTGTATTTTGATCTTTTTATTAAAAAATCGTGTCTTTATTAATTTTTATTTAAGAAGAAAATCCTAGAGAGCAGCTACATGGCGGATCTTAGCTTCATCTACACCCTAGAGCTAACCTAATTAGCTACTCATATTTTTACTAAGCAAGATCAAATATTTAATCATGAATATGATAAGCCGTAATTTAGAAAGCAGTAAAACCTAACTAGAAAGCGATTAAATTTATCTAAGAAGCAATTAAAAATTTCAAGAACGATAGTTTACCTCTGGAATTCGGTGTTGTGGCCGTCAACCTTCAGCAAAACCCTAATTTTTATTCAATTCAAAAACGTGTACAAAAAGTTCAGGATCCCGTCAAAATACAAGGATCGGCCAATAAATAGGCCTCGGAAATCAAACTCTATTCCTAGAAGAATCACAAAACTAAAAAATTACAAATAAGCTTACGTAAAAAATATCCGTTTAAAGGGCGACTGTATAGCCGCTAATTGGCGGCTAAAGACGCCATTTGGCGGGTAAAATTATGAATTTGGCTCTAGTTTTTCTTCCAAGTAAGTTTCCTGTCCTTTAGACTTGATTTAACCGACTGTATTTGACTTTGACTCCCTTCAGTAATTTAATCTTGTAGTCTTGCCCATTTTAGCAACTTTTCGGACTCTGATTTCCGACTCCAACTCTAATTCCATGCCATCTTCTTGTTTGAATAAAATTCCTGAAAAGCACACTAATAATACCCGAGTAGTATTATTTATATACAAAATTAGGTAATATGAAAGCTATAAATATGCAATATATGACACTTATCACACCCCCACACCTATGTTTTGCTAGTCCTCGAGCAAAACCTAAACCTAAAAAGAAAAATAAAAATCCTAACTCACTTTCGCAGGAATCGCGATTACACTTAGTATGTGCAACAAGCTTTTAAACTCCTAGGTTACCCTAGTGGACGAGTTGTGTCTCGTGAGGGTTTACAGTGAATATACCCACAAAATTCGTGAAGAAAATAGATTAAGAAATAAAGAAAAGAAAAATAAGGATAACCGAAAATCAAGAAAGAAAAAAATTTTGTACAAAAGAAAGAAAAATCTTTTTTTTTATCATGTTTTCATCAATTAATCTCACTAATATACAAACTTAAGAACACATCTAGATTATTAATTTTCAAATTGAGCGTCATATCAGATACACTTATCATTTTAATCAAAAATTTAAATCCTATTTTTCAATACCCACTAAAAGATAATTCATTGGCTCCTATACAACTACATGCACGTGTGATAGTTTATTTCGGTTTTGGACTCCAATTCTAACTCATGATTCATCTCCTCTCCCATAACAATTTTTTTTTTCCTTCTCTTTTTTTCCTTTTTTTTTCTTTTTTTTAAAGAATATTCACCTTTCATGCGAATAGTCACACTTACTTAGGTGCAACGTATCCAATTACTCGGTTCATACTCTCTTTTTTTTTATACCCGATTACTTGGATCGTACTCTTTCTTTTTTTTTTTCAAAAAGCATTTCACTTTTCATGCGAATATTCACGCATGCTTAGGCGCGAAATACCCGATTACTTGGATCATACTCTGTTTTTTTTTCTTTTTCTTTTTTTTTATTTGTTTAGAGAGAGAAAACTTACTCAATCGTCATCATCTTTGTTCTTAACCTAATAAACTATTGTGAAGTGAAAAATAGATGTATACTTGCCTCAAAACTACTATTAGCGGTATTTATTTTTCGGATTTTGATCTTTTTTCATAAAAGTCAAAGTGTATCATCCAATATGCTCTCCTATCCAATTTCAAATCTAAATTTCTTCATATATCTGTAATTAGATTGATCGAGTGATGAAAACAACAAAAAAAATTTAGTTTTTTAAATTTTTTTTTTATTATTTTTTTTAGTTAGTTACCCTAAAAACTACCCAAAGTGTAAAATAAAGAAACCCAAAAATCTAAAAAAAAAATCCTAAAAATAGAAATAAAATCCTAAAATAGAAATAAAATCTCCTAATCTACTCCCCCACACCTAAACTTGTGTATGCCCTCATACACAAATCAGGTGTGATAAAATAAATATGAAAACTATTATACAAATACTATACAAATAATGAGTCGTAAAAATTACGATCTCAATATCCTCACCCTATTAACGCATGAAAAGCGGTTACGACCTCTCGATCGCTTTCCACTTTCATAGTGTGTGCGTTTTAAACGTGAAGTGGGTGCATTATTATATCTCATCAACCTCTTACAAGTCACAAGATTACCTGTCTGCTTCTTATGCCGTCCTCGCTTTTTTTTTGTCCACATGTAAGCATTAACAATTTGGTTAAAGAATTCTTTATTATAAACCTGCCAATCATCGTTAGTAACAAGCATACATATAGAAATATCATGAGATGAGAAGAGTGTAATTTGATCAAGTGAATGTGGTTGTGGCTCTTCTAACTCACGAAGTAATGCGAGCTCCTCTGCAAACAAATTCTCAAAAGTTTGCTCATAATTCAATGGCACACATGCATACGTATCATCATATATAGAAACTGTATGTGCCAATTCATCTAATAATATGAGCTCATCTTTAAATAATTGCTCAAATGAGGGATCATCAGCGTAAGAGGTCGAATGAGAGTGCAAACTATGAATCATATTGACCTCAATGAGGGAGCTCGTTGTGTGCTCATCCATATTAAATATGTTCAATGCCACAGTCATATTCCCAAACGATAACTTCATGAGGCCACTCCTACAATCAATTAATGCATTTGATGTTGTAAGGAATGGTCTACCCAAGATAACGGGAATTTGATTCCGTGGGTTGGAGATCGGCTCAGTTTCTAAGACAATAAAGTCTACAGGAAATATAAACTCGCCGACCTTAATGAGCACATCTTCAACCATACCAAGTGGTCTCTTGATCGAACGATCAGCTAGTTGTAATGTGATCTTGGTAGGTTGAAGTTTTCCTAATCCCAGTTGCTGATAAACAGTGTAAGGAAGCAAGTTGACACTTGCCCCTAAATCAAGCAACGCCCTATCAAATGTAGTTTTTCCAATAGTGCATGATATTGTAGGGGAACCTGGATCTTTGTACTTGATAGGCAAGGAGTTAGAGAGGATATGTGATATATTTGCAGCAAGAAAAACTTTCTCAGGAACGTTTCTTGCTCGTTTCTTAGTACACAAATCCTTGAGGAACTTAGCATAAGCAGGAACTTGTTGTATAATATCAAGGAGTGGAATATTAACCTTCACCTGCTGAAATGTTTCAAGAATCTTTTCTACTTGCGGTGAAGGCTTTCTAAGCCGATTTGGATATGGTGCTTTCGGCTCAGGAACAGGTTCTTCCAAATGAGTACGTGACGGTGATGGAGGTGATGAAGATGATTGTGGGGAAAGGGGTGGAAGAGATGATGTAGCCTGCGAGATAGTAGGAGTGGGATCAGGGGGCATGGCTACATTATTGTCCACTTGCTTACCAGATCTAAGCGTGTGAATGGCATTGCATTGGTGGACATGCGACTGATTAGAGTTTGAGGAACTGGCTTTGGGGTTCGTTATGGGTTAACTTGGAAAGGTACCCTGGCCACGTTCACTCATTTGACTTGCTAATTATCCAACCTGCAGCTCTACATTCTTAATAGATTGAGAGTTCACGAGCAGGTGCTGATCTGTTCTTTGAATAAAATCAGTTGACACTTTCATAAGATTCTGCATGTATGTGTCGAGGTTGGACTGAGACTTGAGAAGATTTTCAACATTCTTTTCAAGTGATTGAAGTCGCTTTTCTTGATCATTGTTAGACCCATGTTGTGGATATGAGTGGTTTTGTGCAGGTGGTCTATTCTGGTTGTTCCCATAATTTGAAGCGTTTGGGTGTTGGTAGGCACCCACATTTGGTCTTGGGAACTGACCATTGGATGGAGGTTGCATGTTAGGGTTAGGGGCCCCCTGATATTGCCCTTGACCCCATGATAGATTTGGATGGTTCCTCCAGCCAGAATTGTATTTAGGAGCGTAAGGATTGTTCATGGGTTGTTGATATAAGGCGTTAGCCTGCTCAAGTGTGCGACCAATTGAATTCATTAATAATGGACACTCCTCCATAATATGATTGGGAGTTCCGCAATTAAAACATGTGGGACTTTGGATTTGATTCACTTGACCCACTGATGGAGTACTAGGAGTCTCCAGTGCCTCAATTCTCCTTATAAGTGCTGCAATCTTAGCTTCGGCAGCTATAGAGCTGTCAACGCTATGGATTCCACCCTTATGAGCAAAAGTTGATATACTGGGCTTCTCAGTGGGACTCTCCCACTACATAGTCTTCCATGATAAATCCTCAAGAAAGTCCCATGCTTCATCCTCGTTTTTCCTCATAAACTCCTCTTGATACATGGATTCCAGAAGAGTTTTGGATGTGTAATCAAGTCCTTCATACATGATTTGACACAACCGCCACTTTTCTATTGCATGGTGGGGGCACTGAGCTAATAAATCCTTGAACCGTTCTAAGTATTTCCAGAAGGGTTCTCCCGACACTTGACGGAATTGATTAATTTGATTTCGAATTTTTGTCGTCTTATGCGTAGGATAATACTTCTTGAGAAACACTGTAACGAATTCATCCCAAGTAGTGATTGAATCAGTAGGCATACTATACAACCACTTCTTGGCATTATCCTTAAGTGCAAAAGGGATGAAGCGGAGCTTAATTGCGTCCTCCGATAAATTTTGCAGTTTAATCATTACGCATACTTCTTGAAATTCACTGATAAAGAGATATGCATCTTCTGAATCAGAACCAGTGAATTTAGGAAGCATACTAATGTACTGCGGTTTCAGTTCATAATGATTACCCGCTACGTGTGGAAGTTTGATGCATGATGGTAATGATGTGCGCAATGGGTAACATCGATCCTGAAGGATCGGGATCGGCTGGTCCATCTTGTCTCTCATAAACAAATCTGATCTCATAAGTCAACCAAATTGATCACGGGTCCAATGTGGCATGAACCAGCGACCGAGAGTGTATGCGTGAACTTCCTAAACTAATGCAAGAAGTGGGTGTGGTGGAGAGATAAAACGGTGGAATATATATGATCAAATAAAAATGTGATTCCTACTGTTCCTAATTTTTTTTATTTTTTTTTATTTATTTACAGAACTAGGAAACAAACATACAGAATCAGAGAAACTTTGGGCTCAGAGTGTACCTGGATGGCCGCTAAATAGCGGTAATAGCCGCTAAATAGCGGCTTTAATAGTGAAATAGATTTTGCGCTTTTTTCAACTTGGTCCAAAGGCTCTTCCAATCCTTAAAGTTTTCCTGTATCTGTAATTTCTATTTCCTGCACACTCAATACATACAAGCGCACAGTATCGTTGTAGCGCTGTACAGGTCGTCACACAGGGATATAAGGTGTTTCTGCGTTCTTACTTTCTCTATAGTTCAACGGATTAACCAAAGGTTTTAGGTTTGAGTCGGATTAATCTAAGTAGCCTAGGATATAGAATCCACTAATTTCTAACCATGTTCTTACTTCTATTGTTTTCTTCTATTATAAAAATTCGATCTTTTCAGTTTAATTTTTATTTAAAGTACCCTACGCATGAATTATCAAGTGTTGTGCAAGCATAACTCATCAAAGATGTTACTTCTTATAAAAACAAACTAAATCCTTTAGATAATTCAAATAAAAAGATAAAACCAGCAATCCCAAACCCTAACTAAGCATAGGCTATCAAGAATCTAGTTCAAGCATAACCTATCAAAGTCCTAATCTTCGAGTTCTTGTATTTTGATCTTTTTATTGAAAAATCGTGTCTTTATTAATTTTTATTTAAGAAGAAAATCCTAGAGAGCAGCTACATGGCGGATCTTAGCTTCATCTACATCCTAGAGCTAACCTAATTAGCTACTCATATTTTTACTAAGCAAGATCAAATATTTAATCATGAATATGATAAGCCGTAATCTAGAAAGCAGTAAAACCTAACTAGAAAGCGATTAAATTTATCTAAGAAGCAATTAAAAATTTCAAGAACGATGGTTTACCTCTGGAATTCGGTGTTGTGGCCGTCAACCTTCAGCAAAACCCTAATTTTTATTCAATTCAAAAACGAGTACAAAAAGTTCAGGATCCCGTCAAAATACAAGGATCGGCCAATAAATAGGCCTCGAAAATCAAACCCTATTCCTAGCATAATCACAAAACTACAAAATTACAAATAATCCCACGTAAAAAATATCCGTTTAAACGGTGACTGTAGAGCCGCTAATTGGTGGCTAAAGCCGCTATTTGGTGGCTAAAATTATGAATTTGACCTGATTTTTCTTCCAAGTAAGTCTCATGTCCTGTAGACTTGATTTAACTGACTGTATTTGACTTTGACTCACTTCAGTAATTTAATCTTGTAGTCTTGCCCTATTTAGCAACTTTTCGGACTCTGATTTCCGACTCCAACTCTGATTCCATGCCATCTCCTTGTTTGAATAAAATTCCTGAAAAACACACTAACAATATCCGAGTAGCATTATTTATATACAAAATTAGGTAATATGAAGGCTATAAATATGCAATATATGGCACTTATCAACAAGCCTCACGTCAGTGGTATTTAAAATTTCATGACGTTATAACCTCTTATGGTTTTACAGAAAACGTCGTTGATGAATGTATATACCTTAAGGTGAGTGGGAGCAGATATATGTTTTTAATCCTATATGTAGATGATATTTTGCTTGCAAGCAATGACTTAGAATTGCTACATGAGACTAAAGAATTTCTCTCGAAAAACTTTGAAATGAAAGATTTAGGTGAAGCCTTTTATGTCATTGGCATAGAGATTCACAGAGATAGATCTGAAAAGACATTAGTATTATCTCAAAAAGCTTATATTGAAAAAGTTTTAGAGAGATTTAGGATGAGCAATTGTTCATCATCTGTAGCACCCATTGTCAAAGGGGACACCTTCAGTCAGAAACAGTGTCCAAAGAATGACTTGGAACGAGAAGAGATGAAATGCATACCATATGCATCTGCAGTTGGAAGCTTAATGTATGCACAAGTATGCACAAGACCCGATATTTTATTTGTAGTAGGGATGTTGGGCAGATACCAGAGTAATTCAGGATTAGATCACTGGAAAGCTGCTAAAAAGGTTATGCGGTATTTGCAAGGAACCAAGCATTTTAGGCTCACATACAGACACTCTGACAATTTAGAGGTGGTTGGATATTCAGATTCAGATTTTAATGGGTGTGAAGACACTAAAAGGTCTACATCTGGTCACATTTTTATCCTTGCCGGAGGTGCCATCTCTTTGAGAAGCATTAAGCAAACCATTTCAGCTTCTTCTACTATGGAGGCAGAGTTTATAGCTGCCATGAAGCTACTGCACAGGCGTTGTGGTTAAGGAATTTCATCACAGGTTTGAGGATCATTGACAGTATTTCACGACCATTGAGGATTTACTGTGATAATTCAGCTGCAGTGTTCTTTTCAAAGAACAATAAAAGTGGAAGTGGAAACAGGCACATTGACATTAAGTACTTGGTCGTGAGAGATCGAGTAAAGGAGCGTTCAATTGCCATTGAGCATATTAGTACTAATCTCATGATTGTTGATCCTATGACTAAAGGTTTGCCTGCTAAGTCGTTCGTGGATCATGTAGAAAGAATGTGATTGTTGAGCTCTTTGTGATCCATTTATTTCCATTTGAGTTTTGTTTCAATTAGAGATGATAAACTTTTGTGCACATTAAGTTATGTTTTATGTTTTTTTTTTCATCTCATTTTTTGATTTGGACCTGAATGAATTTAAGTTCAAATAAAGATTTATTCATTCATTAAGTTTGAGTACTTGATTAAGAATTTTTCTTAATATTGTAATACATGGAAGGGAGTGTTCGCCAATATAAAGAACATAACCGCCATAATTCGTATTAAGAGAGTTTTTAGTTAAGTTATGAAGTTAACCCATAATTTGACATGTCAAATGTTTATGGTCATTTTCAGTTTTATCACCTATAAAGTATTTCATATATCTTTGGGCCAAGTGGGAGAATATTAGATTAATGTGGCCCAAATATATATTGAGGTGATAATTAAAGATAATGGGTTATTAAGTTACTCACATATTTTGGGCTTTAAGTCTGGCCCATTCCCTTGATGATAGAGATAATTTTGACAATCTGTGTCAAATTAGGATTCTCTTGATGATAGAGATAGTTTTGACAATCTGTGTCAAATTAGAATTCCCTTGATGGTAGGGATAGTTTTGACAATTTGTGTCAAATTAGGATTTCGTGAGTAACCGGGTCCCTAACCTAGCTTCTATATAAACGCCTGTGCCTCCATCAAACAGAACGTACACAAAACTTCAGATTGTATAGAGGTGATAGGTCAGAAGATCTCGGTTTAAAAGACAATCAAGGCGTGATCCAGGTCAGACTTCAAATTTAATTAATATGGCTGCAGGTACGTAAATTCCGCTGCATTCGATTTTATTTTGATGATTGAATTCAAGTTCTTTCAAAGTTCTCTAAAAAAGCGAAAATAATGCAGGATATTATATGAGACTTATAATGATGGATGCAACTAGATATTAGTAAGCAATCAAGATCGAAAAATCAAGGTCTGATCATGCATCAATTTAGCGTTAACGCAGAACTTGTCTCCTTTATTTTATCGTCATAAACAAATTATCTATGAGCCTTGATTCAAGCACTACACCTTGTGCCTTGTAGCTCAAACATTTTTCCTTGTACTCGAGTTAAAACTTCTCATTCGAAGTGAAGGGCAGCATAATACCATGCTGATCAAAAAAGATATGTTATCGATAAACTAGAATCACCTAATACAGAATACTGACAATAGGATCAAATATGCCTAAAAAATATTGATGGACTGAAGACAAAACCTGCTTTTGTTTGGAGAATTACTGTACTTTTTTTATTTTTATGTAGCTTTATTTTGAACTTTTATTATGTAAGCTTATTAACGGGCTATTCTACTAGTGGTCCGTGAACTCTTATTGTTATGTTATTATCTCGTTAATGAAACGCGGAGAGTTATATCCAACCGTTTATCGTCAAAAAAAATAAAAAATAAAACATCAACTGAAACAAATCCTGGTCGGTTACAGAAAGTTGACTCAGACTCGAACAATTAATCGTGTCAACTAGTTGGAACAATTGACATACGATTGTTACACTATATACTTTGCTAGTGATGGTAAAATGCAGTCATTTATATACTTACACCACTTATAAGATAAAGAGTAGGGTGTTAGCAAAAAATAGCAGAATAATACTAATGCAACAACCAGCGGAATCAAATAGTTAACCGAAGAGAAAAATAGCAGAGACAGAGAACACGCAGATTTAACGTGGTTCGGCAATATGCCTACGTCCACGGGGACCGATCGAAAAACTTCCACTATATCAAAAGAGAATTACAACTTTCTAGTTCTCAACCACAAGAGAAAACACAAAGAAATCACACAAGATTTTGAGATCAAATCCTAACCTCTTATTGCAGTGATTTACCTCTTTACTTCGACCGCCAAAGAAGAACCCCAAAAAAAAACCCCTGCCTTCTTTTCTCCTTCGTCTTTGCTTTCGGCCAAAACAACAAAAACAGCTGCCAAAGCAAAACCTTTGCTTCTCCAAACTCAGGCCGCCCAATTTGTGTCCCTCCTTGATTATTTTGCTCCGGCCAAGAATAATTAACAGCCACCCACTAATTATTTTTAGTTTGGCCACAAAATCAATAGCAACAGCCGCATAAAGAAGAAAACCTTGGCTCTGGTTTTTCCGGCTTTTTTTTGGCTCCTTTTGGCTCAATTAAAACCCTAGCACCACACCCCATATATATATTATATCATAATGGGTTTGGGCCGGTTTTGGACCCGTTTCGGTAGACCGAAACCCTCTACGGCAATGGGCTCCATTAGCAACAATCTCCCACTTGGAGACCTATTGCAAAAAATGTAATCTCTATACATGATAATTCCAGTGTCCAAAGTTTTTACCTCGATCGTTTAAAGTCCCAATTTCAGCATTCAACACAAATGCACCAAAGTTGAGCAATCGCTCAACTTTTTCCCTTCAACCGGTTTTGTCAACATATACGCAGGATTCTTACTGCCTTCAATCTTCACCAACTTCAATTGGCCATCCTCTGACAAGGATCTAATGAAGTGATATCTCAAGTGAATATGTTTAGTCCGTGAATGATACGCCGAGTTCTTAGCAAGATGAATTGCACTTTGACTGTCACTGAATAACCTGCAATCCACTCAATCAAAACTCAACTCACTCATCAATCGCTGCAACCAAATAAACTCCTTACTTGCTTCTACAACTGCAACATACTCAGCATCTGTTGAAGATAAAGCAACAATTGATTGTAGTCTTGAAACCCAGCTTACCGTTGTTCCTCCTACAGTAAAAACATAACCTGTGGTGCTCCTGCCATTGTCTCTATCACCCGCATGGTCCGAATCCACAAAACCTTGCACATCAATGTTATCACCCCCAAAACACAAACAATACTTTGAAGTACTTTTCAAATACCTGAAAATCCACTTCACCGCTTGCCAATGTTCTTTTCCAGGGTTCTTCATGAATCTACTCACTACTCCCACTGCATGTGCAATATCTGGTCTTGTACTCACCATTGCATACATGAGACTCCCAACGGCCGATGAATAAGGCACATTCTCCATGTGTCTCTTCTCCTCATATGTCTTAACACCTTACTCTTTTGACAGTTTGAACTGACCACCAAGAGCTGTAGTTACCGATTTTGCATTCTCCATGTTGAATCTCTCCAACACCTTCTTGATGTATCCCTCCTGAGATAACTACAATTTCTTGTTTTTCTTATCTCGGATAATTTGCATCCCAAGAAGTTGTTTGGCCTCACCCATGTCCTTCATAGAGAATCTCCCTGCCAACTTTCTTTTCAGATCATTGATTTTCTTCATGCATGTACCTGCCACAAGCATATCATCTACATACAAAGTAAGTATAATAAAATTACCATCCTTAAACTTTTGTAAATATACACAATGATCTGAATTGCTTCTGGCAAAATCCGAATCCAACATAAACTTGTCGAACTTCAAGTACCATTGCCTCGGCGCTTGTTTCAACCCATACAAGCTCCTTTTCAGTCGACATACCCAATTCTCTTTTCCTTTAACTTCATATCTCTCCGGCTGTTCCATGTATATTTCTTCCTCCAAATCACCATAAAGGAAAGCAGTCTTCACATCGAGCTGCTCTAAATATAATCCTTTTACAGCCACAATACTTAGTATTGTTCTGATAGAAGTCATCTTGACAACAGGTGCAAATATTTCATTGAAATCAATACCTTTTCTCTGAGCGTATCCCTTCACCACAAGTCTAGCCTTGAATCTTTGTGTCCCTCCGGCCTCATGTTTTACCCTGTATACCCACTTGTTATGCAATACTTTTATCTTTTCCGGTTGCTTCACCAATTCTCATGTGTGATTCTCCTCCAAAGAAGACATCTCATCACGCATGGCTTGCTCCCACTTAAGATGAAGTTTATCCTGCATAGCCTCTTGGTAACTCTCTGGTTCACCTGCATCAGTATACAAAACATGATATAATGGAAGACAAAGTTTTTGTGTTGGCTTCCTTATCCTCGTGCTCCTCCTCAAAATGGGAACACTCTCTGATGAAGTACTGGAACCATCTATTTCAGTCAATGGCTCTCTCTCCTGTTCGGTCTCATCTGAAACTTGTGTATTCTCAGGTGTAGCCATTTCTTCTCCTACAGATGTAGGTATTTCTTCATTTCTTTTATCCATGGGATCCATCCCATCCTGTGGCTCATCCAACTCCAAGTGCTGTTTCTCCACTGCATTATCATTCTTACTTTTCATTCGGTCTTTATACATACAGCCCTCATTAAATACTACATCTCTGCTACGAATTACCTTGTTATGCTCATAATCCCATAAGCGATAACCATATTCGTCGCTACCGTATCCAATAAATGCACACTTTTGAGATTTAGAATCAAGCTTCTTTCTCATCTCACGATCCACATGTGCATATGCTATACAACCAAACACTTTTAAGAATGAATAATTCACAGTCTTACCAGACCACACCTCCTCTGGAATTCCTTCATCTAAAACACTAGCTGGACACATGTTGATCAGATAGACTGCCGTATCTACAGCGGCTCCCCAAAGTTGCAAAGGCAAACCTGCTTGTAGTCTCATACTCCGAGCTCACTCCAAAATGGTTCTATTCATCCTCTCAGCCACGCCATTTTGCTGCGGTGTCCTCGGTACAGTCTTTACTCTCCTGATTCCGTGGGTAGAGCAATAGTCATCGAACTCTCTATTGCAAAATTCCCCACCATTGTCTGACAACAGACATTTCACCTTCAAACCTGTTTCATTCTCAACAAGAGCTTTCCATACCTTGAAGATCTTGAAAACATCGGATTTCTGCTTAAGTGCAAACACCCATGTTTTCCTACTTGCATCATCTATGAAAGTAACAAAATAAGAATTACCTCCAAGAGACTTCGCCGAAGAAGGCCCCCATACATCTGTATGCACCAACTCCAATCTCTCGGTTTTCTTCTCCTTGCCATCCTTCATAAAACTAACTCTTTTCTGCTTTCCAAACACACAGTTCTCACAGAAATCAAAATTAGTATCTTTCATATCTGTCAACATACCTCTGAATTGCAATACCCTCATGCCGCTTTCGCTCAAGTGACCGAGCCTCTGATGCCATAAGGTAGCCTTCTCATTCTTCACGGTGGCCAAAGAAACAACATGATCTACCGAGCTTGAGAGAAATATAGAGTTCCCACTCTCTCACCCTTGACCACTACCATTGCTCTTTTACTGATCTTCCACTGTTTCTTCTCAAATGAGATTTGATAACCTTCGCCATCCAGCTTGCTAACAGATATCAAATTCTTCTTCAAATCCGGTATGTGCCTAACCTCTTGTAAAAGCAACTTTCTACCATTGTGCAACTTTAACTGAATTGTTCCTTTACCGACAATCTTGCATTCCTGCCCATTACCAACAGTCACATGCCCAAAATCACCTTGGACATAATTCTCAAACAATTCTCTACGAGCAGTGCAATGGAACGAAGCCCCTGAATCTACAAACCACGAATCTAATCTTGATTCTGTATGAGCAGACAAACACAAGCTATCATACTCTTCACTTGGATTCACCACATTCGCTCCTTCATTATTTTTGTTTGGACAATCCTTCTTCATATGACCCTCTGTTTTACATTTCCAACACACTAACTTTTTCTTGAATTTCCCCTTAGATTTTGATCTTCCTCTTTACTTCGACTCCCTGCTTGAACTTCTACCCATTTCCTTTCGTCTGTCATTATCAACCGACAGAGCAGTACTTGTAGAAACTGTGCTCTCACCCATACTCTTTTTCATCAATTCATCATTCATGATTGTACTCACAACATCATTGAATTTAAGAGCAGTATTGGAAGAATTGCTGATGGCCATAACAACATTACTCAACTATCCGGTAACGAACACATAAACATCAAAGCTTTAATGTCATCAGCAAAGACAAAATCTAAAGATTCAAGTTGTGCCCATAATGTGTTAAATTCGTTCAAATGATTAACAACTGAACTATCAGAAGACATCCTCAAGTTGAACAACTTTTTCATTAGAAACAGTCTATTTGAAGCAGACGGCTTCTCATAAAATTTAGCCAACGCTGACATCAAACCTGAAGTGGTTTTCTCCTTGGATACGTTGAACACAACCTGTTTTGTCAGGCACAATCGAATCTGCGCCAAAGCCCTCCTGTCCAACAATTCCCACTCCTCATCTGTCATCTTTTCTGGCTTTTCTCCAAACAGTGGTTGATGTAAATTCTTTTGATATAAATAATCTTCCATCTGCAACTTCCACCATTGGAAATATGTCCCATCAAATTTTTCAATTTCTCCCTTCCTATCTTCCGCCATAACTCCCACTCAAAATCAACACCGATCTGAGTGAAATCTGACCCGAACCAGGGCTCTGATACCAATTGTTAGCAAAAGATAGCAGAATAATACTAATGCAACAACCAGCAGAATCAAATAGTTAACCGAAGAGAAAAATAGCAGAGACAGAGAACACGCAGATTTAACGTGTTCGGCAATATGCCTACGTCCACGGGGACCGATCGAAAAACTTCCACTATATCAAAAGAGAATTACAACTTTCTAGTTCTCAACCACAAGAGAAAACACAAAGAAATCACACAAGATTTTGAGATCAAATCCTAATCTCTTATTGCAGTGATTTACCTCTTTGCTTCGACCGCCAAAGAAGAACCCCAAAAAAAAACCCCTGCCTTCTTTTCTCCTTCGTCTTTGCTTTCGGCCAAAACAACAAAAACAGCTGCCAAAGCAAAACCTTTGCTTCTCCAAACTCAGGCCGCCCAATTTGTGTCCCTCCTTGATTATTTTGCTCCGGCCAAGAATAATTAACAGCCACCCACTAATTATTTTTAGTTTGGCCACAAAATCAATAGCAACAGCCTCATAAAGAAGAAAACCTTGGCTCTGTTTTTTCCGGCTTTTTTTCGACTCCTTTTGGCTCAATTAAAACCCTAGCACCACACCCCATATATATATTATATCATAATGGGTTTGGGCCGATTTTGGACCCGTTTCGGTAGACCGAAACCCGCTACGGCAATGGGCTCCATTAGCAACAATAAATCAATTGCATCTAATAAAATTCTCAAATTCAAGAAGTACAAAAAAATAAACAAATAAGACTTTACTACCTGGCTCCATCAATCATATCATACACCATTCTCAAAGATGTTGCAAAAAGAGTTATACTTTTTCTCCAAAAAAAAAAAAAAATCCGGCAAAAGGGTATTATACCATGATGTGAAATAATTCTTATCCATATATTTTTTTTGACCAAAATAATGAGTGAAAATCCTCCGCATATCATTAGCAAGTAGATAATAGAACAACAATTAAATTTGGATCAGGTGAACCCTCACATAGAAAATTACATAAAAACAAAAACAACATATAAATCTATAAAAAAGAGTACATAAAGGACAAAAGTCCTCCCAATTCAATAACAAAAAGTAAAATGAGACCCCAGATACGTCAATCTCTTCTATGAAAGTGGCTATAACCTCCCATCAAGTCTGGTCCGGAGACGAAAGAGGATATCCAAAGTCTTTTTCTGATGTCCCTCCTGAAATTTGTACATGCTCATCTTCCAAAAGTATGTCTGTTCAAAAAATAATATCATGAATAATCATACGAGTACGGGCATGTGAAGAACGTGCTATAAAATTAAAAATTTTATTATTTCTTTTTCTCAATACATTCCAGCATAAAACTGCTAAAAGAGTCCTAGCCAACTGTGACGAACTGCCATTAACACATAATTTACTTCCTAAGTTGGTGCAGGTGCCTGTGTTAATGATAACCATAAATCTTCTGGCACAATTAATCCATAGTTCCCTAGTAAAGTGACAGTTCAATAATAGGTGAACAGTGAGTTCTCCATTCATATTACAAATTACACAGATGTTCGGACATATACATCCTCTTTTTTGTAAGGCTGGCCACGTGAGCAAAACTTCCTTCATGGCCAACCATAAAAACACCCTTAGTTTGGTGGGCAAACAGTCTTCCAAATCCAATAGGTATTAGTGAAAGCAACTCCACTGTCCACAAAATGATTATATGTAGACTTGACAGAAAATTCCCAATCCTTACTCCATTTCCAGTGGGGTTGGTCATCTAATATATGATTAAATCTGAAGTTATCAATTAGGTTTCTCAACTCCTAATATTGTGTTCTTTTCTGAACTGATATAGGATAGCGGAGGTTCAAACTCCATCTAGAGTGGCCCCAAAATTTACTGACCTTAGCCTCCTTATCCCTGGATAGTTGGTAGGCTTGAGGAAATAAGATTTTTAGCGAGACTTGTGAGCACCATTTATCGTGCCATAATGCAATATCGTGTCCATTACCCAATCTAAATTCCAGACTCGACGAGACGATATGCCTGGCCAATATCATGCCTTTTCAGAATCCAAATGTGTTGTTCCGGAATTCTGTTAGCCAGGTACCATTCCGAAGATGATATTTCATGGTCACAAGTCTTTGGAAAGAGCCATGGGGGTGTGAGAATACATGCCACCACCATTTTGTCATTAGAGATAGATTGAAGGTTTTAAGATCAAGAACTCCAAGTCCTCCAGCCTTTAGGTCTACAGATATGTCCCCAAGAAATCAAGTGATATTTCTTGGAGTTAAACACGTCATTCCATTAAAAGTTTTTTCTAATACGGTCTACTCTGTTTCTCACCTAGCAGGGTAACAGAAAAAAGAACATATAATATAAGGGTAAAGAAGATAATACAGAATTCAACAGCACCATCCTTCCTCCCAAAGAAAGCAGATTACTTCTCCATCCTTCTAGTCTCTTTTCGAAGGTGTTAAGTAGGGGGTTTCAATCCTACTTGGAAAGTTTATCTGGTTTAATGGGGATGTCTAAGTATTTGATCAGGAACTCAGCCTCTTTACATCTGAAAATATTTAGAATAAGACTCATGGAGAGGTTTTTAGGTCCCAAGCAGATAAGAGAGCTTTTAGAAAAATTAATTCTCAATTCAGACCAAGCTTGAAAGCAACAGAGTAACTATTTAACATATATAGCCTCTCTCACATTACCCCTACCAATGATACACTAGTGAAAGAGGGAGACCCTGGCCAGCCGTGAATAAGGCCCGCTCTCTCTAACTTTCTGTACATAATATTCAAGCCATCGGCAATTAGAACAAAGAGTAGTGGAGATAGAGAATCTCCCTGTCGAAGGCCCTGCCTGAGTACTATCTCCTTGCCGACTTCTCCATTGACTAAAACTTGTGTTTTGGCTGAGGATAGCCACTTTTCTATCCACAAAATCCACAAATTCTTACCCATATTAAAAAATAAATAATAATAAACAACATAAAGTTAAAACAATAAATTATTCGAGCTTCATTTTCGGAATTTTATTGCACCTTGCACATGCATAGTTACATAATTGTCTTGCACTATAATAAATTGATCAACCATTCCTTTATTTATTTGCAGACGATCCACTTCAGCATTTTGTTACCATCAAGCTTTCTTTTTAGAAGATGCTCTCTCCTTCTCCATTTGTACAAACAAACTCCCATCATAAACAGCTCTTATGGTGTCCTTCTGAAGCAATCCATCCTTGTCCTTAGCAAGACTGTACAAGAGCTTCCACTCCGCTTTCGCTGCGACCCTGTCCATAGCGCGATGGAAAAAATCAGAGATACTTCTAACATATTACGATACTAGTAAAGGTACTAATGGCATCAAAAAGTCCATCTCATAATTCTTAGTGTATAACCACTGGAAACTCTTCAACCCCACTCCCCATACCCACTATATTTGCATGAAGCTGTTATTTGTACAATGTGACTAGGAATTAGGCCAATTGTATCTTATAACCTACCCTCCTGCATTGTCGCCAGGAACTTGATTCGCCTTAAGCATCTCGTCCAACTCGTCTGATGTTAGTGCGGTAGGAGTGGTGTGAGCATGCTTCTGAAAAATCTCCTCAAACTTTGCCGGAACAAACCTTCATGTACCATTTCGAAAAAATAGCCCATGTTTAGAAATAGTCAGTTTCATGAAAATCTAAAGCAATGACACTTGATACCATGGTCAAATGCAAATGTGACATAAAGAAAGTGACGCAGTAAACTCTATCATTAATCAATAACAATTGTTGTGATGTCGAAGCTTGTGAAGAGCAGCATACGGTGGTGCCTGCTACTATGATGTCGAAGCTTGTGAAGAAGAGGAACGCATAAGATGGTGCCTGTTACTATGATGCTGATCAATATGTCTAGAACCATGGTTCTAAATATTGGGATTATATGGATGACTTCTTTTCCCACCAGGGATATGATCTCATATCGGACAATATATAAGGGCTATGAGTTCATATCGGACATTCATATCAAATATTAAATATACATATCAAATATGTAAATTAAATACCATAGAGATGGTTTAATTTTATCTATCTAACTAGTTTAGCATACATGTGTGTGCGTGGTGTATAAATATAATTATAATCTCTAGCTCCTTAACTAATTTAGGATCAAATTTTATAGATTTTGAGAATCATTTATTCTTTAATCAAGTTTATACAAAATGTGTATTTACTAAAATCGTTAATTTTATATCTACTTGATGGAAGCTCAAATCAAATTAAAACCATGAAAATGGGTATGAGTAAAACAAGCTATCAAAATCATAATCCAAAAGAAACTATTTAAGAAAATTTAGAGATAAGAAAAATGAAATGCAGCTCAGAAAATTTATGTGAATCGGCAGCTTATTTCCATTTTTCTCATATATATATATATATATATATATATATATATATATATATATATATATATATATATATATATATATATATATATATATATATATGAGAAAAATGGAAATTAGCTGACAGCTCATATAAATTACCTTAGTTAAAGTTTATTTCCACTATCTCCAATAAAAATCTTTACAAAATTTATTTTGGATTATAATCTTGACCCTATAGAGTTCACTCATATCCAATTTCTTAGATTTAGTTTTGATTTGGTCCTCTATCAAGTTGATGAACTTACAAATGAACACCAAAATTCATAAAATTTGACCTTATTAAAATTAAAGAGGTAGAGATTCTATTTTTAGAAAAAAATTGAAGAAAATTTATTGGATTACTATATTTTTGTTGCTAGTTCATGCAATTTTTCCTGAGCTGATAGCTCACCTACAATAATACACACACATACATACACACATATATATACATATATACATACATAAATACATATATATACATACATACATACATATATACATATATACATGCATATATTAATACATATTATATATGTATGTGTGTGTAAGAATAATGGAAATGATTCACGTAAGTTATCTGAGCTGCAATCTATTTCCACTATTTTAATATATTTTTTAAAAAAAGATCTTTTTGATTTTGATCAGGACCCCAAGTGATTGCTCGTACCTAATTTCTTAGGTTTTAGTTTTAATTTGGTTTCTATTAAGTAGATACAAAATTAATAGTTTTCTGTGAATATAACATTTTATATCCCCTTAATAAAATAGTAAATAAGCTTCAAAACCCATGAAATTTAATCCTAAAAAAAAAAAAAAAAAACTAAGGATGTAGAGATCATGATCCTAAATAGATTTAGAAATAAAATAATGTGCTAATTATTAAAATTCTAGAATTTAATAATTATTCTAAAGTGTCATAATAAACACTATAGAAGGAAATTAAGATACTTATGTGCCAAGCTTTCATTACCTCCCCTCGGAGTCATAAACTCCAGTGTCGCTCCCATGCTTGCCCTTCTGGATATTCTGCACATAAATGGGAGGAAGAGGAGATGCCGAACTTTCCTCCTACATGCGAACACAATATGTATGCAAATTAGAATTTGTCTACAAATCGGAGCTATGGAAGAATTATATCTCATGTTATGTGTATACACACTTAACCACACAGAGTCACACACACACACACTAGCAGATACTGATGAATATGATTGAGAAAAACTGGAGAAAGGATTGAAATTGACCTTTACTGTTAGTCTCAGCTTGCTTTTAAGAAGCAAGTATCTATAGTTCGTGTACGTAAATATTGTTAAGAGGACATATTGCTCCAACTATTTATTATGTATTAAGACACGAACCAAATGACTTTTATGTTGTCTCATCATGTCCTGTATCTTATGTTTAGTTTTGGTTCCATCATTACTACTCTCTCCTATATCATATTGTGATTGAATATATTCCCTCTTCAAACATATCCATGGTTTGCTTAGGGCAATTATGAAATGGCCAATGTATCCCATAACCATGCAGTATGTTAGTATGCATGATTAGTCTTCATCATCTATATATCAGCCAGAGCAAATGCCCAGAAACTCACTAAATCTAACAAAAAGACCTCATTTGCCCAAAGCTTTCAAAGTCGTATATGTTTCACACAAGATCGTACATATCATATGAAACTGATACATATCACAAATATTGCATCAGTTATAAATTGTTTTCTATATTCTTATATAAACTACCAATAAATGTATGATGTTGATTTTGATGTTTGCTTATAACTGGAAGAGCATGACTCTTATCATGATCTCGTTGAATTAAAGAACTGGAGTTATCACTCTTTATTAAGTTGAATCATTGAGCAAAGAAACTTCTAATAATTAGATTGATTTTGGTTGCAGTTGTCACTCTTTATTGTATATGTTGTTGACCAACAAACTTTTCTATAAATTAGATGAAATTTTGGTTGACTTTGCGTTCCCTACTCAATTGGAAGAGCTTCATAATAATATTTAGGATAGATGTTGAAAAGCAAATAGGCTACTACCATTTCTAAAATTTGACTCCATGGTGGCTAATATCTGCCCTTAAAAAAAAAAAATCTAACGCCACATATGAAGTCTCACATGTGTTAGCAAGTCGTTAAAGTTTTGTTAATATAATATCTTCTTCCATCTCAAAAAATCTAACACCATTTCCAACCTGCATATAATTCCATGGTTGCCACTTCATACTTTTAAATAAAAAAATAAAAAATTTAAAGTCGCTGTAGGTTCAACTAGCAAATTTTTAGTTTCTTATATTCACTTACATTTTCAGAGTTTTTGAAATGTGGCAAGCAACTGTCATGCAAATGTCTATATCTATATGATACGTGTTTGGAAGGGTCCATACTTCATAATTATATAATGGGTTAATTACACTCAGACCCCCTGTAGTATGGGGCATGTAACACTTAAACCCCTTGAAGTTTAAAACTCTCACTTACACCCCTGGATCAAGGGGTCTGAATGTAATTAAAACACGATAATTTAGATACTTCAAGGGGTCTAAGTGAGAATTTTAAACTTCAGGGAGTCCCATACTACAGGGGGTCTGAGTATAATTAACCCTTATATAATAATGAAAACTACATGTAAGTTGTGGTGTTAATGACCTATGCTTTTACTTAGAAGCGGAAGGATGAAATAGTACACTGCCAATAGTAAAATGAGCAAATAGAGAATGCAGAGACAATTTTAAAGGAGAATATAAATGTATCATACATTTGACAAGGATTATGATGACTTGTTAATTCTGTTGAGATATAATTGAGATATGATCATAATGCTAAAATATTTTGAGATACTTTCCTATTAGATATTGAGATATTTTCCTAAATTAGGATAGTTGACAAATTTTTGATTTGACTAATTTAGGATAGTTGACAAATCTCTGATTTTATGTAATTAGTATCAATTACAGATCCTGTAATTATTTTTTTGTTTGTCTCCTTCACCTATAAAAAGATGGCTCATTGTACAGTTCAACTATAAGAAAATATACAGAAATTTCTTCATTCCGCTTTCGCTCTATTTTCTTCAACATAGTATCAGAGCTATCAGAATTTTGGTGCCTCTTCTAACTTCTTTTGTGAGTGCATAAACCACCATAGGTGAGTTTTTTTCTTTGTCTTCACACATCTCGAAGCTCTTTGTGCCAGTTTCGGCCATTTTGAAGTCAGATTTCGACAATCTTCTACTTTCAGATTGTTCGTCTCCTTTCGATCTCCTTCCATCAAAATTTCAGCTCCATCGAACTTGACAAGCTCTTCCACGTACCGTGTGAAGTCTCTACAAGTGGTCTTTACGCACCTCTCTTCTTCAACGCGTGAGCCGCAGTTATCCTGATCAATTCTGTTCTACAATCAGATTTGGCTTTTCGGACGCTAATTTGTTTTTTGGTTGATTTTTTGGGAGTTGAGTTTGGCATATATGTTCCAAAATATCTTCCCAAATGATATTGTTCGTCCATTTGATATTGTTTTGGATGGAACCAACTATAGTCTTTGGGCTTTCAATATGAAACTTTTTCTCAAAGAAAGAAAATTGTGGCGTTATGTTTCTGAGGATTCTTCTAAGCCTGTTCGTACTAAGAATGAGTCCGCCGCTGATTACGCTACTCGCTTGGACGACTGGGAGAGTATTCATAGTAAAATTCTGCAGTGGATTGTTAATACATCAATTCCATCTATTAACAGTCTTCTACCCAGGCTCGAGAATGCAAAAGCTGCATGGGATTTCTTGGTTGCTCGATACGATTGCTGCAATGATGCTTCTCTTCAGTTTCAGATTGAGACAAAACTTTACCAGATACGTCAAGAATCCGGTCAGTCTATTACTGAATTTTACTCTCAAATCGCTCTTCTTTGGGATCAGTTGACTACTACCGAACCCCAACTTCATTATGCTGCAGACATCGAGCTCTTTGTAAGATATCGGGACCGCCGCAGGTTCATGCATTTTATGATGGCTCTTCGCGATGACTTTGAGTCCACTCGAGCAGCCCTTCTTCATCATACGCTACTTCCTTCCATGAATCTTTCTGTTTCTGAGTTAATTTTCAAGGAGCATCGTCCGCCTTACTATAAAGCTACAGTCTCCCGATCTTATTTTGGCTGTTGTTTCTTCGACTTCCTCCCAACGATCTGCTCCACAGTCACAATCTCCTTCTCAAAAGTTATTTTGTCGGTATTGCAAAAAAAGCGGTCACTTAATTACTAATTGTTTCCAGTTGCAACAAAAAAAGGCACGAGACTCTCGTGGTTCCCTCCAACAGGCTGCTACGGTTGTCTCCACTGATCCCTCTACCCCTAAGTCTTCTTCTCAGTCTACTTCACTCACTGCTGCTGATATTGAGACTTTGGTCCATCAGGTTCTGTCTCGTTCATCTACTGCATTATCTGTCACTCCATGTACTTCTTCTTGGTTTATAGATTCTGCTTGTTGTAATCATATGACTTCTGATCTCACTATTTTTTTTCACTAAATTTGCACTAGACCCTAACCATATTATTTATATTGCTGATGGTTCTGCAATGCCTGTTAGTCATATTGGTTCTATTTCTACCTCCGACATCTCTGTCGATAATACATATTTAGTTCCTAAGTTATCATCGAATCTCCTCTCTGTTGGCCAACTTGTTGAGTTAGGTTTTGAGCTTCACTTGTCTTTTCATGGTGTTGATGTGCAGGATCCTCGGTCGGATCAGGTCATTAGGACAGGCCGTAAAGTTGGACATATGTTTGAAATGTTGAACTTGCAGATTCCTTCTACTACACCTTCATCTGTTTTTGCCATCACCTCTAGCGTTTGGCATTCTAGTCTCGGTCATATTTCTTTACCTCGTATTCAGCAGTTAGCCTCTAGTGGTCTCCTTGATTCTGCCACTTTTGATAAGTTTGATTGTTTTTCTTGTCAACTTGGAAAACAAACTCATTTACCTATTAATACCAGTGACTTTTTTCTTCTGCTCCTTTTGATTTTATTCATTCTGATATTTGGGGCCCTTCTCCAATTTCTTCCGAGGGGGGCTCCTGCTACTTTATAATATTTGTAGATGATTTTTCACGTTATACATGGATTTATCTTATGCATAAGTGTTCTGAGTTGTTTGCAATTTACAAACGCTTTCACCAAATGGTATTTACCCAGTTTTCTCGTGCTATCAAAATTTTTCGTTCTGATAATGCTCTGGAGTATAACGAAAAATCCTTCATTGAGTTTTGCAACAAAATGGAAGTCTCTCTCATCGCTCTTGTCCATATACATCACAACAAAATGGTCGAGCAGAGCGTAACACCTTTACATTCTAGACATCGTTCGATCTCTCCTCATTTCTGCCTCGCTTTCTGAGCGTCTTTGGGGAGAGGCTGCTCTTACTGCTATCTACACCATCAATCGTGTCCCCTCACCCATTCTTGACAACAAAACTCCTTTTGAACTGTTGTATGGTACCATTCCTGATTACAGCTCTCTTCGAGTTTTTGGTTGTGCCTGCTTTGTTCTTCTACCCCCGCAAGAACGAATGAAGTTAGAACCTCGTTCCAGACTATGTTGCTTTCTTGGTTATGGCATTGAACAAAAAAGATACCATTGTTATGATCCTATCACAAAACGCCTTCGTATCTCTTGCATGTAGAGTTTAGGGAACATAAGTTCTTCACCACCCTTTCTTCCTTTCCCTTACTTTCACTCTAGTATTCCCCTGTCTTCACTGATCCCTCTATTACTTTGTTTTTTGAGTCTACTAACTCTTCTACAGGTGATACAAACTCCTCTAACGATCCATCCTCGGCCTCTTCCAATGACCTTGCTCCCCCTGCGGATCCAGTATCATCACTTGGTTCTCTTCAAAATGTACCTGCACCACCTTCTACCGCTAAGTCCTCCCAAGTTATTGCACCTCGTCGTTCTGATAGGGTAAGAGTTCCTCATTCATATCTTCATGATTATCATTGTTTCTCTGCTCTTGCTACTCTTCATGAGCCTCACTCTTATCGTGAGGCAGTTCTGATCCTCTTTAGCAGCAAGCTATGTCTGATAAATTAGATGCATTTACCAAGACACATAATTGGGATTTGGTGGATTTGCCTCCTGAAAAGTTTGCAGTGGATTATAAGTGGGTTTACAAGATTAAGACTCGGGCAGATGGCTCAGTTGAGCGATACAATGCTCGTCTTATTGCGTTGGCTTGCTCTCAAGAGTATGGTATTGAGTATGAGGAGACTTTTGCTTCTGTTACTCGACTTACCTCTGTTAGATCTTTGATTGTTGTTGCTGCTGTTCGGCGTTGGTCATTATTTCAGATGGATATTAAAAATACATTTCTGAATGGAGATCTTACTGAGGAAGTTTATATGAAGCCTCCTTCTGGTTATGAGCATCCTCCTCATAAGGTTTGCCGCCTTCGTCATGCGATCTATGGTCTGAAGCAGGCTCCTCGTCTTGGTTTGCCAAATTTACCTCCGTCATCACACAGCAAGGTTTTGTAGCCAGTGCTTATGACACTGCCTTATTCATCCGTAAGACTACTTCAGGCACCACCCTTCTACTTCTCTATGTTGATGACATGATGATCACTGGTGATGATACTACTGGCATTCATGTGCTTCAGGTTTTTTCTGGGTCATCATTTTGAAATGAAACATCTTGGCACTCTCAGTTACTTTCTTGGTCTTGAGATGACATCTTTTTCGGATGGTTATTCTCTTTCTCAGGCTAAGTATGCTTCAGATCTTATATCCAGGACTGGTCTAACCGACAGCAAGACTGCCAGTACCCCTTTGAAATATAATGCTCGGCTCAACCTTACTAATGGTGTGCCTCTGTCTAATCCTACTCTCTATCGACAGTTGGTTGGTAGTCTTATTTATCTCAGAGTTACTCGCCCTGATATTTCTTATACTGTTCACCGGGTCAGTCAATTCATGCATGAGTCTCGCTCACCTCACTATGCTGCTGTTCTTCGAATCCTTCGCTATGTCAAGGGCACTCTTTTCCATGGTTTATACTATTCATCTCAATCATCTCTTGAGTTACGAGGTTATTCTGATGCTGATTGGGCTGGTGATCCTAGGGATCGTCGTTCTACCACTGGTATTTGTTTATACTTGGTTCGTGTCTTATTTCTTGGTGAAGTAAGAAACAAACAGCTGTCGCTCGATCTACCACTGAGGCTGAGTATCGCGCCATTGCTGATGCTACTGCTGAGCTTTCATGACTGCGTCGTCTTTTGGCTGACTTGGATGCCCCTCAGCTGTCTAGTTCTCTTCTCTATTGTGACAACCAGAGTGCTATTCAGATTGTGCATAATAATATTTTTCATGAGCGCACAAATCATATTAAGATTGACTGCCACTTTATCAGGCATCATTTCAGTGATGGCACCCTTCGCTTGTGTTCCGTTTCCTCTGCTGATCAGTTTGCTGATATTTATTTGTAGCGGAAATTTGCTTTCCTTCCATTGAATTCAACTTAGATTACAATGAAAGAGAACAAGATAAGAACAAACGAGAGGATTTATAACTTATCTCTCTCTTTTACAATGAATCGTGGGATCTATGTGGCGATGGAATCTAACTAGTAGCTTCTTTGGACGATCTGACGACGATGGTCCTCTTGCTCTTGATGAAGAAGATGCCGGCCGAGTTTGGATGATCTTTTCTGGTCTTGATTCATTCAAGACTCTCACGCGTAACTCGAACTTCACAAAAACTTCCAAAAGATCCCGTAAGGCTTCCTCAAGAGGGTATTTATAGCCTTAGGATAATATGAGAGTTTCTATCTAAATAGAATTTGTATTCACCAAGGATTCTAATCAAATATCTTAGTTTTGATTTAAATCTCTTAATTTAGAATTTTGATTGGACTTAATTTGGGTATTTGGATAAGTCCAAATCTCAATCACAATCAATTTGGAATTCTAATTAAATCTGCTCACGCGGAGTTAACGCGGAGCTAAATTCATCAGAACGCGGAACTATGGATTAACTCCGCATTTTTTCCAAACGCAAGGCTAAAATAGCCAAACGCGGAGCTACAGAGTTAGCTCCGCGTTCTGTTGTGAAAAATCCTATTTACTTAGAAATTTTCGCTGCCAACAGAACCCCCTCCAAAGTTTTCAAAATAGCTTAGAATTTTAGCAAATTTTGAAATACTTTGGATACTTAAACTGAAACGTGGAGTTAGAATACCAAGTCATCTTCGCATTTTGTTCACTTGCGCGGAGCTAATAGCTTTGCGTTTCAATGAGTAACTACTCAGTAATTTGCACCGAATCTCGCACCGAATACCAAGGGGCGGGTTTTCTCATTTAAATAGAGTCTCTTCTTCTTCCTCCTCACTTCATTTGAAGAGACTTTAAGAACCCAGAGATTCAGGCGATCCAGACGACCCCGACGATCCGATCGACCATTTTCCATCAATTTCACCAAGATTCCTCGAAGATCAATGGCGCCCAAAAAGATCGTGACCTCGCGCGCCTCCTCATCGTCGACGGCCGGCGCTAGCAGCGGCGGCAGCGGCCGAGGGAGTGGCCGCAGTGAAGAACCAGCCCATGTTGCGCCAACCGGAGGTAAGCACCTCTGAATTTGGACATTTTATGACAATTTTGGAGTGATTTGGCTCGGTTTTGACCAGCCAATCACTTTTCTAACCGGCGAAATTACCGTACTCCGGCCGAATAGCTTGGAGAAGAAGGAGAAGACCTCTGGTCTTCCTCCATGCAAAGCTATCGCGTTATCTTTGCGTTTCTAAACGCGAAGTTATCTGTCGCATTTTTACGCGCAAAGTTATCATCCTCATGTTTTGTCAAAACGCGAGTCTATTTCCTTATCTTCGCACGAAGTTATATTTTACTCCGCGTCTCCATACTTAGAAAATTTGTAATAACTTTTCTAACTCTTGATTCTTCTTTTGCAGTTGACTACTCAGCGGATCCACTCTCCCAATGGCATCACTTCGGCTTCGCTGAGGGTACGGATCTGACAGCCCAATTCTGTTTCACCATTGTTCTAACTGCATACAAGCCGGGCCTGAGGGAGCGCAGGGAGAAATTAATCAGGTACCACCCTGCTACTGCACGGGAGATTATCACCGATGCAGTTTTTTAGGCCACCAACCGAGAAGTGTTGGAGAAGCCTGCTTTTCTCTTTGGAGATGCAATGGGGCATTCAGACCAGATTCTCTTTGAAGAGGAGTGCATGTGGCTCTACCAATCTGGCGACCTACTGATATTTCTACCCAGCATGGAGCGTAACTATCTCCTGGTCTATCTTCAAAGACTAGCCATGCACCAATCTTCATCAGCAAAAGTAACTCTAAGGAAGCCAGAAATATATCATAGTTGCAAATTTCAAGCTCTGGCTTCAAAAATTAAACTTTTGAAGGAGTTACAAGAACTCTGCGGCAGCTCATTAAGTTTTCTTGAGGACCATTTCTATTAGATGATAATCTCTGTTGCTTTCCAAAGCGATAGAGATAATCATGAATGAAGTATAAGGGCTTGTGGCATATCGAATTCAACTTGTGTATCTTCATTAGGATTCTTGTAGCAGTATCTTCAGATGATCCACTAAGAACTTTAAACAGATCATAGTTGACATTTGCAGAGAAGATTTTTTGCATGTGAACCAGGGAATTGAGCTGGAAAAGCACCTCTTATGGCACAGTACAATCAACAGGATAGTTTAAAATAGGAGGGCATAATAAGGAGCCGCGCTTTTGAAGAATCTCATCAGCAGTTGATCCAGCAATTCGCATTAAATGGCAATGACTTGCGCCGGTAAGCTCAACACTCGGTGGAGGAGACTTGTCGTTGAGTTATTGATGAGTCGACGAATAGGTTGAAGCTTTTGGGAGAGCTATAACTCTTTCTATTTTTGCAACTTTTTGCTTTATGAATAAAGACAATTCTTTTTTCTTTTTATCTGTTGGCTACAACATTTGCTTGCACAACAAATAACTTGTCATCAAAATAGTTCATCGTTTTGGTAAAACAATCCAAGACTCATCTGCGTAACTCAGACTGTTAATACCGACCGGGTTACAATTATTAACCTCGGTAAAGCCCTTTGAACAGAGCTAAATGATAGTTTGGTGAAAGTGTTTTACTACTTACACCAGGATTTAACTTAGACAGAGGCGCCTAATTGTACATGCCATAGAGTTTAATGGAGGCAATTCAAGGCTCTGATGCGTAACTTGAACTGCACATGCCAAAATAATCTAGTGATGATTATCAGATTTCGGCAGAGGCGCATAATTACACATGCCTAGTCCAAGTGCTCTCACGCGTAACTTGAACGGAGATGAGAATAATCCAAATCATACTGTCAGAGGTAAGAGCTTAACATGACAGGTCCACGGAATTTTTAGCAAACCCCAAGTTATAAATGGATTTGGTGAGGAACTTGATCTTCTCTTCCTGCCGTTTTAACGGGTAGTTAATTTCATAGTTTTACCCCTAGTATGATAGGGTTAGCGAGGAACTGTATCTCCTCTTCTCGCCGCTTTAACAGCATTGGGCAATTTTTTTTTTATAGCACTCAATTAGCCATTTTAATGGCTAGTAAAAGTAGCGGAAGCAACATGATATTTATCATCGTTAATATTTTTGGCACCCCCAGCCAAATACGGCTGCTAGCCAATGAGAATGAGTTTGTCACAGTTGTGGTTCGGAGCGTACCCAAGGGGCTAGCTTGCAAGTGCGGGCAGCCCGTGCTTGGTGTCGATATTGGCTTCCCTACTGGTACAGAGATCGCTCTGGCAGGGAACTCATTGGTTCCTACTACTAAAGTTTCTATATTTGCAGAAACTTTCTTCTGTTCCTCTTTAAGTGTGAGAATCCCGGCTCTATCAATGCCTGAATTCGGTTCTTAAGAGGATAGAAATGCTTAGTTGGGTGTCCGACATTTCGATGGTACAGGCAATAGTTGGGGTCGTTGGTTTTACCAGCGTCTTCTGGTTTTTCAATTTTCGGAAGCTTCAACATGCCCTTTCTAAGGAGAAGATGGAATAGAGTACTTGTCTGCTCCGTCTTGAATGTATAAGTTCTATCTTGTCGGGGCCTATTTTGACCTGCACATCTCGGATTCTGAGGTCTTGATTTTGGATCTGCAACTAACGTCATCACAGCCTTCCCTTTATTTTTAGGATTCTGTGGATATGGTCTGTTATTTATAGAGTTTCTCGTGCTACGAGATTCCTCAATCCGGCGAATTATATCTTCCGCCTGCTCTCCATGTTTCAGCAAATCTTTTTAAATTTTGGACTCTACAGCTCCCATTCTTATCAGCACGCCGGTCCTGAAGTTATGCTTGCAGATTTCTACTAGGGTTTCCTGGGTCATTCCGTGTTTGCAGTGCACAGATTTTTCCCTGAAGCATTCAATGAAACTTTTGACCGTTTCTTCTTCTCCTTGTTCATCGCAAGGAGGGAATGAACCGAAATTTCGGTATCATCCTCAAAGAAACATGCGAGAAATTACTTCTCAACATCAAACCAGGTATTAATAGTACCTAGGGGCAACTGCATAAACCATGTAAAGGCAGGCCCTCGCAGGGTGCTAACAAATACTTTGGTCATTACGGGATCATTTCCCATTAGATGACCTGCCTGCGATAAAAAGTAATATAAGTGCTGGCTTGGGAACCCCTTCCCGTCATATGACTCCAAATTGAGGGGTTTATATTTTTCTGGATAAAGTGTGAAGTCTCACTCAAGCGGATATGGTCTTGAAACACCTGATTCTTTTAGTTCTTTCTTTTGTATTAACGCATCTAGTTGCTTCTGTAGGTTTTCCATTTTCTCTTCATGAAGATCATGGAAGGAATATTTGTCATCCTCCTCATGCACCGAATAAGCCTTTTCTTCTTTAGTTTCTGCATTTGTCTTAGGTGGCGGTTCCGAAGAAGTTTTAGCCTTATCATCGGCTATCTTCAGGGTATTTTCGACCGCTTTTAGAAGCATTAATTTGAAGTCATCAATGGCCTTTTGCTGACCTCGAATCATCTGCTCTCGGGCTTCTATCCTCTGGTCAATGTCATCGGACCTGTCCACTGCGTGCATCACTGATTTTCGTGGTCGGGAAGATGCACAAGATTGTGGGAAAGTTATAACTGAATTATCGTTGTCATCATCATAAGAACCTTTTACAAGTTTCCTGTAATTTCGAGGAGCGACAACGCCTGATTTGAGCCGGGTAAAATGATGAGGTTTTTCATCGTCTGCATCTGACTCATATTCTTTCTCCATAATCATTTTGCCCTTGCCGACCATATTTGAGGTCACTGCGTTTAATTCTTTTTGTTTAATTTTATATCTCAGATCATTCTTTCTCCTCTTCGGAGTATCTTGACGAGACTCAGTTATTCTGTTAAATACAGACACTCTCTTCTTGGTACAACAGCAATTATCCAATACAGCAGATATGGCTGTTATGAACTGCTCACAATGACATGTTGAGTGTGGCTGAGCTCGAGTCATATTTCTCATTTTGGTCAAGTAATTTCTGAGATCGGTGACCTTGAATGACGAAGAATCGTGGGGGCTATCTCGTTGTTGAGAGGGTCCAGGGGCCCACTGAAGTTTTTCAGGGTCATTGGTGTCGTCATGTTGTCCAATAACCCGATTATCAGCCTTGATTCTATATTCAGGCTGTTTTACGCGGAGCTGGATGTTAGCTTCGCGTTCTGAAGCATTTACGCGAAGTTGGGCTATAGCTTCGCGTTTTATGCTAGCCTTTACGCTGGCTTGGTATTTCTGAAGAAATTCATCTTCTTCTTTATGCTTAGCCTCGCGTGGAAAATCACACGCTGCCTTTGCCTTGCGATTTACGCAAGAATCCTTGGCTTTGCGATTAACGCTTGGCTCAAGTTTTTATTTAGGTTTGATAGCCTCGCGTGGAGGAAGTCCATCACATGCTAGCTTATCTTCGCGTTTTACGCGAATCTTGGCACTTTGGCCAGTTTCAGAGTTAAGTTCGGTAGCCTCGCGTGGAGAAAGTACATCACACGCTGGCTTACTTTTGCGATTTACGCAAGTGATAATTTCGCGTTTAGCGCGATTTTTGCGATTAACGCAAATTTGCCACTCATCTTCATGATTTACGCTAAGGTGAGGAGTCTCGCGATTAACGCAAGTGTTACTGGCTTCGCGTTTATCGCTAGGCTCAGTTTTAGCCTCGCGTGGAGAATCACACGCTGGCTCTAGGGAAAGTTTATCCTCGCGATTTACGCGAGTCTTAGCCTCGCGTGTAGAATCACACGCTGGCTTTAAAAAAAGTTTATCCTCGCGATTAACACGAGCTTCTCTGGTTTTAAGTCTAGATAAAATAGCCTCACGTGGATAATCACACGCTGGCTTGTCCTCGCGATTAACGCAAGTTGCAGCTCGCGTTTAACGCGACACTGACTGGTCTTGAGATTAATGCAAGCTAGTTTGCGAGGTACAGTAGCCTCGCGTTCTGCTGCCTGAATAGCCTCGCGTTTATCGTGGGCTTTGAGGGCCTTTCGCCTAGCTCTCCGATTTCAGTTGCGGAGTTGGACTCTGGTCAAACCAGTTTTCAAGCCTTCTTCGACAGTAGAGAGATCACCCCCTGCTAGGGTTTCCTGACCAAATGACGGCTCTATGGCCGCGGTCTTCACGGGTCCCCGATTAACGGTGGATCCCCGATTACCCGATTTACGGATATTGGAGCGCACGCGACAATAGCGCCGCGTTTCGGTCAGGTTACCTGACTCAAAGGAGAGATACTCCTCGTACTTCTGCTGGTCGATTTCAACGACTAGCATATCCACGTCGGATCCGATCCTCTCGACGTCAGATTGCGCCATGATCTCTTCTTCGATGAAAGAGACTTCTCCTACTATGGTCGCCAGTTTGTTCGCAGCAGAAATTTGCTTTCCTTCCATTGAATTCAACTTAGATTACAACGAAAGAGAATAAGAAAAGAACAAACGAGAGGATTTATAACTTATCTCTTTTTTACAATGAATCGTGAGATCTATGTGGCGATGGGATCTAACTAGTAGCTCCTTTGGACGATCTGACGACGATGGTCTTCTTGCTCTTGATGAAGAAGATGTCGGCCAATTTTGGATGATCTTTTCTGGTTTTGATTCGTTCAAGGCTCTTACGCGTAACTCGAACTTCACAAAAACTTCCAAAAGATCCCCTAGGACTTCCTCAAGAGGGTATTTATAGCCTTAGGATAATATGAGAGTTTCTGTCTAAATAGAATTTGTATTCATCAAGGATTCTAATCAAATATCTTTGTTTTGATTTAAAAATCTCTTGATTTAGAATTCTAATTGGACTTAATTTGGGTATTTGGATAAGTCCAAATCTCAATCACAATCAATTTGAAATTCTAATGAAATCTGCTCACGCGGAGTTAACGCGGAGCTAAATTCATCAGAATGCGGAGCTATGGATTAACTCCGCGTTTTGCTCAAACGCGAGGCTAAAATAGCCAAACGCGGAGCTACGGAGTTAGCTCTGCGTTCTATTGTGGAAATCCTATTTACTTAGAAATTTTCACTGCCAATAATATTTTCACTAAGTCATACTCACCTGGTCGTCTTAAGGAACTTGTTAGCAAACTTTAGTTAGTTTCTACGGCACCACCATGAGTTTGAGGGGGGATGTTGAGATATAATTGAGATATGATCATAATGCTAAAATATTTTGAGATACTTTCCTATTAGATATTGAGATATTTTCCTAAATTAGGATAGTTGACAAATCTTTGATTTGACTAATTTAGGATAGTTAACAAATCTCTGATTTTATGTAATTAGTATCAATTACAGATCCTGTTGCTCTATTTTCTTCAACAAATTCCAATGGCATTATTTTTTATTTTTTTTGTTAGGTTAAATGTGGGGTAGGTGGCTATAGGACACTTTGAATGAATATGGAACGAAAACCTATAGTATCCATATCCAATACTGATAATGTTTAAACGTATCCATATTTAAACTCGTTAACATTCAAATGTATTCATACCCAATCCAAATCAACTAAAAACTAGGTGTATCCATCATCTATCCATTTTGTTCACAGAGACGGACCCAGAAATTTGAATCAGATGGCTAAAATTGCATGTGATTTTTTTTCCAAAATAAAATGTCAAAAGCCCCAATTTTAGTAGCTGTCTAATTACTTTAAAGATAAATTCTAAAAAAACCAAATAGCAAATTCTAAATAAATATCATTTCTTCCTACTTGGATTTTGAAATCTAAGAAGCTACAATCTTCAAATAGAAATTTAAAAAACAAATAAAATATTACAGCGGTTGCTAATTTATCACTCTATCATAAATTTGTAATGAAAAAATTGATAAGGAATTTAAAGATGGAAACTCTGTAACTAAAATTGACTGAAAAATATCAAATGTCATGTCTCAAATTGCAAGATTTGCTAAGAAATCAATATAAAACAAGCAATCAATACACAAAATAGAACGTCATTAGGGTTTTACCTAGATGAAGAATTTTAAAATGAGAATTTTGGGGAAAAAAAAAAGAAAAACTAAGAGAGAAGGACCCCAATTAAGTAAGAAATCAAATTCTAAACTCATTGGAGATCAAACTCTAGAGTCGTCAAAAATCAAATTTTAAATTCACCGGAGATCAAATTCATAGAGTGATAATACAGATAGAAAGAGGGCAAGGAGGATGGCAACGATTGTTTTTCTTAAGAGGAGTCAATAAATCATTTGAGGGAGAGATTATAGTCTCAATTTAATTTATTTTGGGAGGATAGAATTGTTAATTTAAAAATTCAACAGGGGCAAATTTGTAACAAAAATTAAAAAGTCTACAAATTTGGTCATGTGAGAAGTAATTAAACTTATTGAAAGGTAACTAAAAAAAGTCTATAATTATTTTTATTTTTTTTCTTTGGAGGGGGGGCAAAAGAATTTGTGGATAAAAAGACATTATTTTATTAGAGTGTTACTCTTCTAATAACTTAAATCCATTAACACTATCATCCCAGAATCTCATTAGAGGTACAACTCTTAAGATTTCAGGTCCACTATGAGGTTAATGGGTTTGCATAAACATATATCAAAATTTAGACTCAATTAGTCAAGTCATAATCAAGTAGGGTTAATATATATATTATCAACATCGCTGACTCAATTACTCAAATCAATTGGTATTAACAGCTCATTTAAATTCCAATATAAAAATGCCTGTGGTGCATCAAGTGGGCTCTTAATTGGCTATAACCACAAGTTTACCCTAATAGATACATGGGAAGGGCAGTTCTCCCTCTCAGCAAGGCTGAAGAGACTGTCTGATGGTTGGATCCAAACAGTCACAGTAGTCTATGGACCCAATGACACCCATTCCCGTCCTCTTTTTTGGGAGGAACTAAGGGAAATAAGGAACAGATGGGACTCTCCTTGAATCATAGAAGGGGATTTCAATATCAATCGATTCGTTCACGAAAGGAGAGGAACGGACCGACACCCACGAGACAGAGAGATGTTCAATGAGGTCATCTCAGCTCTCCAGTTTATCGACCTCCCATTGATCAACCGTCAATTTACATGGTCGGACATGAAGAAAGACCCGAATTTAGCAAAATTAGATAGGGTACTAATTTGCCAAGAATGGGATACGAAATTTCCCGTCTCAAATCTCAAAGCACTTGAGCACATCACCTCGGATCATGTCCCAATTTGCCTACAGTATACAGAACACCAAACACATCAGAGAAGGTTCCATTTTGAGAAATGGTGGCTAGAATATGAGGAGGTCCATAGAATCGTCAAAGAAAGCTGGTTGCAACAGACATCGGGACCAGATGCTACGAGCAATATATGTATTAAATTTCGGCGTCTTCGCAGAATATTATGGAGATAGGAGAAAAGACACAGTTTTCTATCAAAAGAGCGCAAAAATAAATTACTGGAAGAAATAAACAATCTAGAGAAACATGAAGAAACAAGATTTCTCAATGAAGAAGAGAGCTCTAAATTGCTAGATCTCCGAAAAAATATAGAAGAAATCTATAGAAACGAGAAGACAATGTGGAAACAAAGAGCACGATGCAAATGGTTAAAGGAAGGGGATGCTAATACTGCATTTTTTCACAAATCTGCCTGCATGAATAGCAGATTCAATAAGATTGATGAATTACAATCAGAGGAAGGAGTTATTCGAGGACCCCAATTACAAGACCCTATATATCATCATTTTAAGAGATTGTTTGGAACAAAGAACCTATTCAACTTGCAAATATAGAGGAACGCCTGGCCCATCTGCCCAAACTTACATGAATTAGAGATGGAGATCCAAGACGAAGAAATTAAGTGTGCAGTTTGGGAATTGGGACCTGAAAAGGCACCAGGGTCGGATAGATTTCCTATGTTCTTTTACAGGACTTTCTGGGAGACAATTAGGGTTGATCTTAAGAGAGTGATCGAGGAAGTCTACCAAAACTCCACTAGACTTGACAGACTTAATTATTCACTCATCACACTTATACCCAAGAAAGATCAGGTAGAGCGAATCGGGGACTACAGACCCATCGCATTGGTGAATTGCTCTATCAAAATCATTACAAAGATCCTTTCCAACAGACTAGCACCCAAACTGCAAACTATGATTGGGGATTATCAGACTGGGTTTATCGCGGGAAGGAATATATTGAAGGGCGTAGCAACAGCACATGAGATCATTCACCATTGCAAAAAGTCCAAGCTGAATGGATACATTCTCAAACTCGACTTTAAGAAGGCATATGATATGGTAGAATTGGATTGCATATTCGAGGTCTTACGTCTCCGGGATTTTGGAGAAAAATGGGTCTCATGGATAAGAGAATGGCTCACAACTGCCATAACACAGATATTGGTTAATGGGGTAGCAGGGAAGGAAATAGTGCTCAGGAGGGGGTTAAGACAAGGCGACCCACTCTCCCCTCTTCTGTTTACTCTCGTAGCTGATGGCCTCAACATGATGTTCAGAAAGATGGAAAATGCAGGCCTAATAAAGGGCCTTGCAGGCTCCACATCCACATCACATATCAACCTCCAATATACAGATGATACACTCATATTTGGAGAAGATAATCTTTGTGAGGCAGTACACATCAAATGGGGACTGTGCTGTTTTGAGGCATGGTCGGGACTGAGGATCAACTTTTCCAAGAGTTCCCTAATCTGTCTAGGAAACAAGAACCTTACTATGAACTTTATCCTAGAGATCTTAGGATGTAAGGAAGGAGGTTTCCCAATAAAATACCTGGGTATCCCTATCAAACCTGGAAAGCTTTCCAAACAAGATTGGTACCCTCTATTGGATTGCTTCGAAAAGAAACTGGATTGCTGGAGAGGGAGACTATTATCTTTAGGAGGTAGTATCATGCTCAACGCAGTGCTTTCATCTCTCCCCCTGTACTATATGTCCTTCTTTTTACTACCATGCTGGGTAAGAAACAAAATTGATGACATTAGAAGAAGATTTCTATGGAATGGGACAGCTAATTCCAACAAATACCATCTTGTTTCTTGGAAGCATGTATGCAGGCCAAAGACTGCGGGAGGCCTTGGTGTTCTAGATTTAAGAATTTTCAATTTATTCCTAATGGCTAAATGGTGGTGGCACCTAAACTCTCGCCCTGAGGGAGGCCTTCAAAAACTCATGCATGCTAAATATTGCTCCCGTAGGGATACATGGTCCACGATGGACAGAACCTCCATAAACTCCTCCTACTTCTGGAAAGGGATGATCAAGACCAAGCACATCGTATGGCCTAGCTTGCAATTTAAACTGGGAAACGGTCGAAAAATTGCATTCTGGCATGATCGTGGTGTACACAACTACCTCTAAAAATCCTGTTTCCCGCGGCATTTGAATTATCCTTAGATAAGAATGCAGTAGTTGCCTCCCACGGGGGAAGAGCGAGATGGCGACTGAATCTAACATATCCAATGTCAATACTAGAGGAATCACAGATCCGTGAGATAAGGATTCTTCTGAATAAAATAACACCACCTGCGATAAACAAGGATCAACCCTTATAGAGATGGAACAAGAAAGGAGCGTTCTCGGTAAAATCAACATATCAGCAGTTTATGAACAGCGGAGTCAACACTAAGGATACATGTTGGATATGGAACACAAAATGCCCATTGAAAGTCAAGATATTTCTTTGGCTAATCCACAAAAATGCGCTGCTCACATGGCCAGCATTACAAAAGCGTGGATGGTCAGGACCCAATTTTTGTGTCCTCTGTAGTGAAGATGGAGAATCCACCAATCACTTAATACTAAAGTGTAGCTTCACTAATCACCTCTGGATTCGATGTGTAAGATGTCTTGGGATAAATTTAAACATGGAGGAAGAAAATCACATAGGGGGGAGATTATGCCTAGTTAGCCAACCGTCAATTCAAACAAGAACCCTGACAGCAGCTTTTTGTTGGAACATTTGGTTGGAGAAGAATAATAGAATTTTTAATTCTACTGTTCGCTCGATATATACTTGTACTCGTTTGATCATGCATGACTTTTTTCTTTGAACAGATATACCATTCGATGAGGAGCGCATACATATTTCAGGGGGCTCTTCCGAAAATGACCTGGATTCTCCTAACCACACTTGATCCAGCAAGACATGGAGAATGAATCTTTATAAGAAGCACCGCTGACTGAACCTATTACCGCTTCTATGTATCATTTATTTCTTTTCGTTTCTTTCTTTTTTTGGATTTTGGGCAACTAATGTATTATGAGAATCGCTCATATGAGTGATCGTACTCTGTTACTCTTTGTATGGGTCTGTTACCTACTTGCTAATGGAACACGGAGGGATTACACCCGCCAGTTTATTTCAAAAACATCGCTGCGACCCTTAGGGTAACGAGAGTAATGCTATTTAACTTACCAAAGCACCAAAAGCTAAAAAAAAAAAAATTAAGAAATAAAACATTAACTCATTAATCTCAAATACAAATGAATGACAAAAGGGTTAAAATAATCATTCTATGCAAGTTAAGGGGACTTTGTTTTCATGTATTATTTGGACCAACGTAAAAGGCCGCAACACAAACTTAACAAGGGATTTCCTTCACCCAACGTAGCAGCATGAGTAATTATCTTTTAGAAGTTTACACAACTCAAAATCATGTATGATGGAATCATCAAAAATTTGATCTTTTCTAACTCTGTCCGTAACTCACTGGAGGCTCGGAAAACAAAAAGAAGATGGATACGAATAAAATATCCAGTAACAAGAAGAAGGAAAATGATTGAATAGAAGAACTTCCGAGCGTTTCTTAATTTTAGATATGTCAATATCAATGGAATGGATGACTCATTATTTCGATGAATCATTTCCTCGTACAAGGTCTATTCTTTTATCATAAACTGTGGGAATTATCCCGGCACTTCATTAGTTAGTATTAACAAAACAAGTGTTGTTATATAATGCCACATGGGTTATATAAATATAAAAATAAAAGCAAAAACCCTTTTTTTTTTTTTTTTGCAAATGCTTTTATTGCAAAATTTCAGAAAATAAATTTTAAACAATAAGCAACAGAAAATAATTATTAAGGGCGCACCAATTTGGTTCTAGGGCCGAGGAAGGCATGGATTGCCGCGGCGCTGGTCGAAGACAACACAACACCGCATCCAATTGCCCGAAAACCTATAAAAAAAAAATTGTATGATCATTGAATGAATAAATAAATAAATAAATAAGATCAAAATTAGATTACTTAGAAAACAAACTAATTTTTTTTTTTTTTTTAAAAAGGACCTTCATAGGTTTCCGAGAGATAAATGACTCCATCTTTGTTCCGATCAAAGAATGAGACGTGCTTCTGTAACACCGTCATGTTCGCCTCGTCTATCACTAATCAAGAAAAAACACAATTTTGAACCCAAACAGTTTCAAAAAAAATTTTAGACCAAACTTAATTTACAAAGAAGAAAAAGACTAAAGAACTTACGTACCGAGAGAGGATGATGACGGCACTGAAGCACGAGTTTTGGAGAAGAGAACAACGAAGAAAACGAAGAGGAAGATTTGATTCCGTTGAAGCGATGCCATTTCTCACAACAATCAAATCCAAGCACCAAAGCAATTTTTTTATTAAAAAAAAAAGAAAAAAAAATGACACTATATATAGAATCGTTTTGAGCTTGGTATGGGTTTTTAATTTTCCAAACTGGACGCTGCACCTCCCTAGCTAATACACTAACCAGATATATGCTTGCTGCCAGCACACGCCTGCCGAATAACTTCCAATTTAATATTAGAGAAAATTTCCAAAAAAAACAGCTCCAGAATAATAATCCAGACAATATTTAGAATATTCGTAGGGACACTGTAAGTGAGTCGGCAGTTCAGAAAAAATTACGTGTGTTAGCGGCAAAAATATAGTAATCAAATAATTTTCCCTCAATTTTTTTCTAGAAATAGGATATCTGCCTGTTTTAATTTTAATAAAATCAAATTTCTAGAATTTTGAAATTCATTTGCACTTTCATCAAATGGATACAATATGTTTACTCATTAGAAACTATTAAAATTTGTATCAACTTGATGAATTATCAAATCAAAATTAAAACCCAAGTAATTGGGTATGAGTGAACCCTAAAGGGTCGATATCATATTCCAAAAAAAAAATTCTTTAAAAAATTATTGGAGATAGCGGAAATGAGCTACAGCTTAGATAATTTGCGTAAGCTGTTAGCTCATTTCCATTTTTCTTTTATATATATATATATATATATATATATATATATATATATATATATATATATATATATATATATATATATATATATATATATATATATATATATATATATATATATATTTATTTATTTATTTATTTATTTATTTATTTATTTATTTATATTTATATATATATATATATATAGGGATTACTGTAGGTGAGCCGCCAGTTCAGGAAAAAGTTACATGAGCTAGCGGCAAAACTATAATCATCCAATGATTTTTCTTGAATTTTTTTTTTACAATTACTATCTCTACATCCTTAACTTCTTTCGGATTAAATTTCATAAATTTTGGAGTTATTTTACCCTTTCATCAAGTGCATACAAAATGTTTTATTCATTGAAAACCGTTAATTTTGTGTTAACTTGATGGAGGATCAAATCAAAACTAAAACCCAAGAAATTGGGTATGAGTGAACCCTAGGGGGTCGAGATCATAATCCAAAAGAATTTTTTTAGAAAAGATTATTGAAGATAGTAGAAATAAACTGCAGCTCAGGTAACTTGCGTGAGCTGTCAGCTCATTTCCATTTTTCTCATATATATATATATATATATATATATATATATCCAAATTAATTATACAGAGGAGTTCAAAATAGAAACGAAGAACTAAAAATTTTCATAGTAGACCTGGAGAGAAAAAAATTTTCCAATTAAGACCGATCTAGAGTTGGGAAGTACTGAATTTAGGATTTTGAGGAATCCAAACTTGCCATATTCTGATTCATCTAAATGCTAAATTTGGAATTGCAGAGTCCATATTCATTATTAGTAATAAATATAAATTATATTAGTTTTAAATGTTTAATAATTACTAATTAATATAATTCTATTATTTGTAGAATTCGCATTCGTTCTCATCTTTTTAATTGTTAATATTATAAAATTAACAACTGGTTAAAGTTATAACTAATTTATTTTGTACTCAAATAGTTTTTATTGTAAAATTAAATTTTCCTTTTTTACAGGAAACTAATGATCGCTATATATGATGAAGTGCTTAGACATTGGAACTCGTAAGCAATGGCAAATTTGAAGGCCAAATGGTCCAAGAAAAGGTTAAAAGGGGACAAGCAAAACAATAAAACTAGACTTGGTTGGCAAAGAAATAAAAGAAATTGATCAAGATTCCTTTTCTCAAGATAAGAAATTAACAGAATGCTAATGACATCATAAGAGGTTGACAAAATGGGTATTGTTATGTGTAATGTCATCCCATCCGAAATGTGGATAGCCGTAATATTTAGTGACGAGTGATAACTTGATTTGGCTCAATAAGCAATACAATCAGATTACAGACAAAATATGGGCAACAAAATAACTAATAAAATAATTATCGCAAGTCAAATTAATAATATGATTTTGCATAAAATAAGTCCAATGAAATATAACTAAATAAATTTCTCTAAACTTTTAAAAATAACAACTCAATAAAATCAATGTCTCAAATCGTCTAATAGTATGTGTAATGGAAATCATATCATATCAGATAGGATTTGATAGAATTTTTATCTTTATTGTTAGGATGTTAATGAGATCTTATAGGATTTTGTTTGATTTTGGAAATCTGAGAGGATTTTGTTTGATTTTGATAGGATTTTTTTCTTATTATTATTGTTAGAAATTATTTATAAATAAGGATTGTAATCAGCAATTGAAAGATAAAATGAAAAATTTGTGAAAACTATGCGTAGATTCGCATATTAAAATATCTCTTTGTAGATCGCTAAAACTGGGCGTGAATTCGCCTAGATGGATTCCCAAAACAATCTTTAAATCTCTCATCCTGGATTTGTTGAGAGTGGAGTAAGAGATCACCTGAGTGGATTCCTAAATCAATCTCTATCTTTATATTTTTATTCTTATTTTCAATACAAATTCTATTTTTTTTTTTTTTTTGTTTATCTCCTAAATTTCTTGCAATAAATCCTAATTTTGCTTTCTTGGTATCAAAGCCTAAATTTCTTTCTCTCCATCCTTCCATCTTTTTTTATTATTATTTTCTTTTTGGTGTTTTAGATTTGAGAGAAAAGAAAAATTCAGAAAAAAAAAAAAAAGAGAGCAAAAAAAGAATATTAATAAAAAAGAGTGAAAAAAAATCAAAAGCAGAGCGCAAGAAAAAAAAGAAAGAAGAAAAATCCAAAAAAAAATAAAAAAGAGTGAAAAAAGATCAAAAGCAGAGCGCAAGAAAAAGAAAGAAGAAAAATCCAAAAAAAAAAAATCCAATCAAATCGGGAAACCTTGATCCCAACCACCCCCCCCCCCCCCCCCCTCCCTCATGGCTCTAACAACCAAATCTCTAGCAAATCCCCACAAATCTCCACCAAATCTCCACCAGATCTCCACAAATTCCCAATCGTATCCTTTTCAATCTCTCCCATCTTCTTGTGTTTTTATTTTGGTTTTTTTGAAAAAAAAATTCTAATATGATTCCTTGTTTCGAATATGAGAAAAAGTGAAAAAAATTTAAAAACAGAAGAAAAAAACCAAATCTCCCCATATCCTTCCTCTGCCATCACTCCACTGCCATCGTGTTTAACTCAATAACATTAGTGACAGTATCACAGCGACAACATCCAAATCATTACAGCCATCCTCCATCAATGTTGAGCAATCCTGAATCCTGACATCACCCTCTCCTCCATAAAGACACCAGTAGTACCGCCACTGCATTGGTTCAAATATGATACACAAGTTCAACCTCGATTGCCACCATGTCCTAATTTGAATGCTTTACAGAAGAATGCAGATCGGTTCAATCTGAACGTGTTTAGTATTTCTTATCTCCGTATTCATCGGGGATGAATGTTTTGAAGCCGGGGAGAATTAATGGAAATCATATTATATCAGATAGGATTTGATAGAATTTTTATCTTTATAGTTACGATTTTAATAAGATCTTATAGAAGTTTGTTTGATTTTGGAAATCAGATCTGAGAGAATTTTGTTTGATTTTGATAGGATTTTTTTCTTATTATTATTATTAGAATTTTTTTATAAATAAAGCTTGTAATCAGCAATTGAAAGATGTAATGAATGAAATGAAAAATTTGTGAAAACTATGTGTGGATTCGCATATTAAAATCTCTCTTTGTAAATTCGCTGAGAGTGGGCGTGAATTCGCCTAGGTGGATTTCCAAAACGATCTTTAAATCTCTCCTCGTGAATTTGTTGAGAATGGGTAAGAGATCACCTGGGTGGATTTCTAAATCAATCTCTATCTTTTTATTTTTGTTATAATTTTATATACAAACTCTATTTTTCTGTTCATCTCCTAAACTTCTAACAATAAACCCTAATTTAGCTTCCTTTTAAATGTCAAATTGGTATTGAAGTCTAAAATTCTTTCTCTCCATCCTTCCATCTTTTTTATTATTATTTTCTTTTTTGTGTTTTAGATTTCAGAGAAAAGAAAAATTCGGAAAAAAAGAGAGCAAAAAAAAAACAATGAAAAAAATTAATAAAAAAGAGGGAAAAAAATCAAAAACTGAGAGCAGGAAAAAAAAAGAAAGAAGAAAAATATGAAAAATAAAAAAGAAAATTAAATCGGGAAACCCCGATCTTCCCCCCTTCCTCTTCTTCAAAGCTCCAACAACCCAATCTACACAAATCTCCACAAATCTCCACCAAATCCCAAGAATCTCTACCAAATCTCCACTAGATCTCCACAAATTTCCGATCGTATTTTTTTCAAACTCTCCCATTTCTTGTGTTTTTATTTTGGTTTTTTTGAAAAAAAAAAAAAGTCTGATACGATTCTTTGTTTCAGATATGAGAAAAAGTGAAAAAAAAAATTAAAAAAGAAGGAAAAAAACCCAATCTCCCCATATCCTTCCTCCGCTATCACTCTACTGTCATCATGTTCAACTCAACAACATTAGTGATGGCATCACAGTGACAACATCCAAATCACTATAGCCATCCTCTATCGCTGTCGAGCAATACTGAATTCTGACATCACCCTCTCTTCCATCAAGACACCAGCAGTACCTCCACTGTGTTGGTTCAAATGTAATACACAAGTTACAGCCTTGATTGCTACCATGGTCCAATTGGAATGCTTTATGGAAGAATGCAAATCAGTTCAATCTGAACCTGTTTAGTATTTCTTATCTCCGTATTCATCAGGGATGAATGTTTTGAAGACAGGGGGAATTGATGAAATAGGAACTTGTAATCAGCAATTGAAAGATGAAATAAAAATTTTATGAAAACTATACGTGGATTCGCAAGTTAAAATCTCTTTTCGTAGATTTGCTAAGAGTGGGTGTGGATTCGCTTGGGTGGATTTCCAAAACAAATTTTAAATCTCTCCTCGTGGATTCATTGAGAGTGGGTGAGAGATCACCTGGGTGGATTCCTAAATCAATCTCTATCTTTTTATTTTTGTTCTAATTTTCTATACAAATTCTATTTTTTTTTATTTATCCCCTAGATATCTAGCAATAAACCTTAATTTGGCTTCCATCTTGCGTCCATGTGCAACTGGCACTTATTACAAATTTTTACTAAAACTACTAAAGTTAAACTAATAAGCAAATAATAAAATAAATAATCCATCAGTCTTGCAACTCCGTCTGTTTTTTAATTTATACTAAATCTTGCTCCATTTCATGTGGGTTCACCTCTATATAAGAATCAGTGTCTGGTCATGCACAATTAAGGTCATCAATAAAGCGACCTAATAAATAGAGTAAAATCATATAAAAACAACATCCCAAAGACATGTAAGATCATATGTAAATAAGAAATGGAAATTTTCTTATCGTTATCAATTTATGTCCTAATATTAATCTTTCGGTTGATATATTTTAGGTATAATTTTTGAAAATTTAGGATAATATAAACTTGATTGGTATAAATATATCATCGTAGATTCCAAATAAAATGGTACAGTAATTTTAATTAGAGCTTATTTTTATTCTCCCGTATCAGAATAGTAGAAGTTTTGATCGCAAATTATCTCGATCCTCCTAAAAAGGGAAAAATAGTAACACAGTTATATTCAGTCATCAAATCACATAAATTCCTAATTTACTTCAAACCATGGGTGTTATTTAGTTAATTATCAATTTCCATAAATTCAGTTTAGTGAGTGGATTGATGGTCATAATTAAAGTCAATATCACAAATATAAATAGTAATAGTAAAAATCAGGATAAAAGAAAATAAACTATCCTAACTAAAAAGAAGAAGACAAATCCTGACGGACTTTCATAAGAATCACGATTTCACTTAGCATATACAATAAGCCTGTAAACTCCTATTTTACCCTAGTAGATGAGTATTATCATGTGAAGATTTCCTGCGATGTAACCCGTAAATAACAATAAGTGGTGGTTTAAAGAAAGAAATAAAATAAAAAATAAGAATAAGTATAAAATAAAGAAATCTAAAAAATAAGATTTTTTTTATTCTTTTCTTTCCATATCAAGTTTAATTAATACATTTTTCATAATAACTTAATCTTATCACATATATTGTTTTTTGATTATCTACTCCTACACACTCTGATGATCATATAAATGAGTCAATTTAGCTTCAAATTTCAGTCAAACTTTTTGGACCCCTTTTCATCTATTTTTTTTCTTTCCTTCTTTTATGCAAAACTCACTTATTATGTGAACACTTATGCTTTCCAAGTCACAAATGCCCTAGAACTAAGCTTATATTTGTGATATAAGTCTATAAGCATTGTTTGTATGAATACGCATATTTTGTATAACTATCCATAACCGATATGATATATATATACATTCTTGTATGTATATGCTAAAATAAAATTTAAAATAAATTAACTTAAATATAACTTTAAGGCCATAAAATAATTTTTATAAACTACTTTTTTAAGATAATAATATTTGAATTCTCATTAGGGCCCGAGCCCATTCGCTCAGTCCAAACTCAAAATAATAATGATGATGTTAATAAATATAATAACAATAATAAGAATATAAAATTTAAGTTATTAATTAAACCTGACAAATTACATCTAATCAATAAGTCAACTTTTAATTTAAAATAATGATGGAATGATTTATACCTTCTATTTCTACCTTCCTATTCATTTTACTCCATCATTCATTTCCTACAATCTCTAATTAATCAAATGTATTAATGAGTTATTTGACCCATTTGAATTCAAATTTAAAAATTGTCATTAAAACTCCATAGTCAACTATAATTATTAGTCATTTGACTAATTTTAAATATGTTTTTAAAATTATTCTAAATCTATCCCATTTACTAGCCATTTGAATTATTTCAAATATATCTTTAAAATTTTCTATGCCAATCCTACTTAATAGCCATTAACTTCAAACTTTCCTCTTAAAACTCTCTTAATTTCATTAATCTCTCCTCTAAAACTCTCATCTTAAAATCTATTTAAACCCCTTCATTTATCTGTCTTCCTCCTGCAAACCAAACTCTGCTATTTCTCCTTCTCTCCACCTTCACCAACTGTGGAAATGCCGCCAACTGCTAGAGCGCCACCAATCACCGAGACCGTCGCCGCCACCAACAGTTTGCCAATTGTCGGAATGTCGTCGACTGCCGCCAAGAACCATCATGACTACCAAAAGCCGTTGCCAATAGCCCCTAATTTTCGACCGTAGTTCTGAACTACTCGTCATCGCTCTTACACCATTCTGACGTCATCCCCCATTGTCAGAGCCGCTACTTCTAACCATAACTTGTTCTCTTCCTTGGAAAATTAGGATGCATCTCCTTTCCTCAATAAAATTATGTCTTATTGAATCTAACTAGATAACCCCATAATGAAGACCAAATTAAAATCTACAATCTTCCATCTTATGTACCAAATAATATGAATATACTATTTGTCTACTTTAAGCACAAAAGCCTTTGATAACTAAAAGCATACTTTGTACATGCCTTAACAATTCAAGAAAATTCCCTAAAACCAAAAAAAAAAAAAATCAATTTTCATTTTTATAATAATTTTTTGTTAATCTTTTATCAGAAATTTGAGTGTGATTCTATTTGACGAGCGTATCTGGCTAAGATAAGTTTCTTTTTTAACTTACTTTATCATACACTATTCCTATTAGATAGAAATAATTTATATTTTAGTTTTGTTAAATAGAATTGTTTATGTATTTTCATACTATAAAGTGTTGTTTTCTTTAACAAGAATTGTTTAAATAAAGCATGATTTATTTCCAAAATATTGTCATATTCTTGTTTTATGTTCCTCATTTAGACATGTCTATATCATTAAGTGTTAATTAAATATATAAAATTTAATAGTCTCATAAACCTTATTCAAATAAAACATATGATATAAATTGTCAAATAAAATAATGGTCAACCGAAACGCTAATTTATAATAATAATGATTGTAATATTGTATCACAATTGTGTCTAGAAAAGATTTTTAAAAGAAAGTAGTTATCTAATTAAGGAATGTACTTGTACGGAAAACCTCTAACTTTCTTATTTTTCCCTGTCCATGCGTTATTATGATGTAGTTAGAAATCCCTAAAATTAACAGTAAAATGTCGATAGCATATTATAGTTGAAAACATCTCTCTAAAAATCACTGAATTATAATGAACTTAAACTATATCGAACTCAAACTGAGTCAAGATAAAATTGATTGAAAATGTATTGTATTGGACTTAACATGATCTTTATAATTGTAAATAATATTGGAATGAGAGAGATACTAATTGATGTGAATACAATATTTCGGATGTACTGTTAAGTTATACAACTGACTTTTGCACATTATGTGATAATTTAACTGCAAGCATACAGTGTCGATTGTAGCGCTATACAGGTCATCCCACAGAGATCTTAGGTATTTTGCAATTCTTACTAATTTTATAGTCAAACGGATCAACAAAGGATTCTAAGTTTGAGTTGAGAGTTATTCTAATTAGCCTAAAATCTAGAATCCACTAGTTTCCAACCATATATTTACTTCTATTATCTTCTTCTATCATAAAAATCTGATCTTTTAATTTAATATTTATTTAAGCTGCCCTAAGCATGAGCTATCAAGTGGTATGCAAGCATAACTCATTAAAGATACTATTTTTCATAAAAATAAACTAAATCATTAGATAATTCTTTGAATAAGATGAAAACTAACAACTCCAAACCCTAACTAAGTATTGGCTATTAAGAAACTTAATTCAAGTATAACCTATCAAATTATTAATCTACGAGTTCTTGTATTTTAATCTTTTCATAGAAAGTCATGTCTTTATTTATTTTATTTACGAAAAAAATTCTAGAGAGTAATTACATGGTGGATTCTACTTTCATCTACATCCTAGACCTAAGATAAATTAGCTACTCATAGTTCTAGTTAACAAAATTCTATTTTTATTCATGAAAGCAAATATATCTAATTTAGAAAGCAAATAAATCTATACTAGAAAGCAATTAACTCTATCTAAATACAGACTTGAAAGCAATGGCGTACCTCTGGAGTAAGCTATTGCGACCGTCACCCTTTCAGCAAAATCCTAATTTTATTAATGAAAAATTTAAGTACAAACTATATCATAATTCTATATTAACTACAGCTTAAAAAAACCCTAAAATACAAGGATACGGCCAATATATAGACTTCGGAACTCAAACCCTAATTCTAATACAACTGAAAACCACAAAATTACATCGAAACCACTGAAAAAAAATCAGCTCGCGAGCCCATTTCTTGGTCGCTATTTGGTTGCTAAAACCGCCATTTGGTGGCTAATGAATGGCCAATGGTCCTGGTTTTTCTCCTGCACGAGTCTCTTATCTTGTACACTTGATTCTCCTAACTGTATTTGACTTTGACTCTCCGCAGTATTTTAATTTTGTAGTTTTGCTTTCTTTGAACTCTTTTATAAGATTTGTTTCATAATCCGGCTCTGATTTCATGCTATCTCTTTGTATGAATCAGATTATCTGAAAAAGATATTAAAAATACCCGAGTAGCATTTATTTATATACAAAAATAGATAAAATATGGGAGAAAAAATACAATATATGAAACTCATCACACCCCCACACCTATCTTTTGCTAGTCCTCGAGCAAAACCTAACCCTAAAAAAAAAAAAATCCTAACTCACTTTCGCAGGAATCGCGATTTGCACTTAGCATGTACAACAAGTCTTTAAACCTATAGGTTACCCTTGTGGACGAGTTGTGTCTCGTAAGAGTTTGCAGTGAATATACCCACAAAATTCGTGAAGAAAATAGATTAAGAAATAAAGAAAAGAAAAATAAGGATAAGCAAAAATCAAGAAAGAAAAAAAATTATACAAAAAAAGAAAAAAATTATGATATTTTCATCAATTAATCTCACTAATATACAAACTCAAGAATGCATTTAGATTATCAATTTTCAAATAGAGTGTCATATTAGATACACTTATCATTTTAATCAAAAATTTAAATCCTATCTTTCAATACCTGCTAATAGATAATCCATTGACTTTTATACATCTACGTGCACGTGTGATAGTTTACTTCGGCTTTGGACCCCAACTCTAACTCATGATTCATCTCCTCTCTCATAACATTTTTTTTCCTTTTTTCTTTTTTTTCTTTTTTCTTTTTTTTAAAGAATATTTCACCTTTCATGTAAATATCCATACTTGCTTAGGCGCAAAGTACCCGATTACTCGGATCATACTCTCTCTCTTTCTTTTATGTTAAGAATATTTCACCCTTCATGTGAATATTCGCGCTCGCTTAGACGCAGAGTACCCGATTACTCAGATCATACTATTTTTTTCACTCTTGAGTCTATTGCCTTAATACCATGCGCACCCCATTATTTTATCACTCTCGAGGCTATTGCCTTAATACCAGGCTCACTCTATTATTTTATTCTCACTTTTTTTTAGAGAGAGAAGATTTACTCAATCGTTATCATTTTTGTCATTAAACTAATAAACTATTGTGAAGTAAAAAATAGATGTATGCTTTCCTCAAAACTACAGTTAGCGGTGTTTATTTTTTGGATTTTAATATTTTTTCATAAAATTCAAAGTGTATCGTCCAATCTACTCTCCTATCCAATTTCAAATCTAAATCTATTCCTTTATTTATAATTAGATTGATCTATTGATGAAAATACATAAATTTGTTGTTAATTTTTTTCAGTTTTTTTATTTTTTTAGTTAGTTACCCTAAAAACTACCCAAAGTGTAAAATAAAGAAACCCAATAATTTAAAAATAAAATAAAAATTCTAAAAAAAACTAAAAATCCTACAAAAACACGAAGAAAATATCCTAACCCACTCGCCCACACCTAAACTCGTATATTCCCTCATACACAAATCAAAGGTGGTAAAATAAATAAGAGAACTATGATATACATATTATATATTTACTAGAAAATTCAAACCGGTTACGACCTCTTAATCGCTTTCCACTCTCATAATGTGTCCTTTTATGTTTTGATATGGATGAATTTGGCCTATTTGTCAATTTTGCATTTAATCTTTCCATCTTAGTTTTGGTTTTTCTTAATTTATAACTACCTTTCTTTATTTTATTCAATAGTAAAATTTTAAGGTTGGAAAGCGTAACTTTATTATCGTCCAAATTCCATCTATGAGTATCTTTCATATCAGTAAGTATTTTAGTTTTATCAACATGCGAAATAATATACTCACTTTGGTGTTGTGAAATCATTAGCTCGATTTTGGATTGTCCTTCCAAATCATTAGGTACAATGACCTCTTCTTTTTGATGTTCCTTCCATTCTTTAATTATTATGGGCTTATCATGCAATTTTTTTTCAATCCTGTCATTAAAATTCTCAAAAGAAAATGGCATACTAGTGGACTTATCATTAGACAAGTTATTATGAAGGGATAAAAAATTTTCTTCACAAATTTCTTCGCAATTTTTATCAAAAGAATCAAATGATAATGTGTCACTAGCAAGCTCACCATGAGATAAATCATCAAGCAAAATATTTTTTTATCACTAATTCCTTCATAATTATTGTCACAATGGTCTAAAATAGGTTGATCATAATATTAAATTATAGACTCATCATACACAAAATTATTTAACTCATTTTGAATTATATCTACTTCAAAAGATGACTGAAGTAGTTGCTCGTTGGAGTAAGATATGTTCAAACTATTAGATGGTTGATCTCAAAAAATTTAGTTTGAGAAATCGCATTGAAAAAATCTTCCATACAAGATTCAATTTGAGAAGATGATTTTTTAGAGGATGATTTTAACAAAACTTCTATATCTTCCTATTTTACGTCTTCGTTCTTCAGACTCATGATCGTAATCTTTCTTATTTTTCTCAAATGATTGCATCTCGAGATCATGAATGAAATTTGAAGATGGATATGATGGATCCGTATATATATTTGATGATAGATATGAAGTGGTTGTAGCTAAATTCTCATGACATGCATATTTTGCATCTAATCTTTTTTAAATTTTCATCTAATATGTTCAATTGAATATCTTGTTCATGATTGAATGTAGAACATGAAGATGAATAGCCTATAAAGAAAGGATCAGATCGAGAACTCTCTTGGTATGGCTCTTGATTATATGCAAAATTAGAATTATTCATCCATTAATAATTATAATTTTGTGTATAAGAAGTGATCGTAAGTTCATTATATACGTTGTGAATTTGATTATGACCTAGTCCTAGCGTCCATGGACACTGATAATAATTATAATATGGATCACGACAATGATAGCAACCAGTTTGATTTTGAAACTTTTTTTTGAAAAAGGTGGAGAGAGAGAGAGAGAGAGAGAGAGAGAGATGGAAAAGAAATAAAAAAGATTAATTGTTTGTTTTTTTTACTTTTTTTAGAACCAGGGAACCAAAATACAGAACTCGAGAAAAAGTGGACTCAGTTTGTACCTGCCTTGCGGCCAATTGGCGGTTTTTGCCGCCAAATAGCGGCAAAACCAGAGAGCTTGACTCTCTAGTTTCTGATGCTTAGTCCAGAGACTATTGTGATCTCTTTTGTCTTCATGTATCTGCAATTTCTATTCCCTTCATACTCAACACACACTGGTAACTCGTAAAACTTTAGAAAAAACAAGAAAAACACCATCGATCCCCGGCAATGGCACCAAAAACTTGATATGATAATTTAGCTGCAAGCGTACAGTGTCGGTTGTAGCGCTATACAGGTTGTTCCACAGAGATTTTAGGTGTTTTGTAATTCTTACTAATTCTATAGTCTAACGGATCAACAAAAAATTCTAAGTTGGAGTTGAGAGTTATTCTAATTAGCCTAAAATTTAGAATTTACTAATTTATAATCATATATTTACTTCTATTATTTTCTTCTATCATAAAAATTTAATTTTTTAGTTTAATCTTTATTTAAAGTGTCATAAGTATGAGCTATCAAGTGGTATGCAAGTATAACTCATCAAAGATACTACTTTTCATAAAAATAAACCAAATTATTAGATAATTCTTTGAATAAGATGAAAACCAATAACTCCAAAGCCTAACTAAGCATAAACTATTAAGAAACTTATTTCAAGTATAACCTATCAAAATATTAATTTACGAATTCTTGTATTTTAATCTTTTCATAGAAAAATCATGTCTTTATTTATTTTATTTAAGAAAAAGAATTCTATAGAGTAATTACATGGTGGATTCTAGTTTCATCTACATCTTAGAGCTACTCATAGTTCTAGTTAACAAAATCCTATTTTTATTCATGAAAGCAATTAAATCTAATCTAGAAAGCAAATAAATATATACTAGAAAGCAATTAACTCTATCTAAAAAACAAATAAAGACTTGAAAGCAATGACGTACCTCTAGAGTAAGGTATTGCAGTCGTCACCCCTTCAGTAAAACCCTAATTTTATTAATAAAAAATTTAAGTACAAACTATATCCTAATTTTATATTAACTACTGCTTAAAAAAATCCTAGAATACAAGGAAACGGCCAATATATAGGCTTCGGAACTCAAACCCTAATTTTAATACAAATGAAAAACAATAAAATTTCATCAAAACCACCGAAAAAAAATCAGCCCGTGGGCCCACTTCTTGGCCGCTATTTGGTAGCTAAAACCGCTATTTGGCGGCTAATGAATGGCCAATAGTCCTAATTTTTCTCCTGCACGAGTCTCTTGTCTTGTACACTTGATTCTCCTAACTGTATTTGACTTTGTCTCTCTGCAGTATTTTAATCTTGTAGGTTTGCTTTCTTTGAACTCTTTTATAAGATTTGTTTTCTAATCCGGCTCTGATTTTATGCTACCTCCTTGTATGAATCGGATTATCTGAAAAAAACACTAAAAATACCCGAATAGTATTTATTTATATACAAAAATAGATAAAATATGGGAGAAAAAAATACAATATATGAAACTCATCAGCACACACTATGGGTGCATGGTGATTAGCTGGATCACATCATAATACTACTGTTGTCATTATGCAGGTCTATGTCAGCTCCGAACAATCATGTGACTATTTTTCCGGATTAGTATGAGAAACAATCAAAACACAAATATAGAGTATCAGTTAGATTCTCTAATAATGTATGACATATGACATATAAACTAGAAGATAATTGTAATTAGAATAAACACTTTGAAGAACTTAGCTAGCAAATTAATTCATGATCTATATTTTTACATCCATATACATTATTCATATCTATTCTAGTTACTCTTACTTTTTATTATTTCAAATTTGTATTTTTTTTTATTTGGTCGTGATCTAACGAGCTGGGTGTGCATCATCAGATTCTGAGATAGATACAATGGAGCAAATTGAAGATCTAATGGAGTAGCTGAAGCAAGTAGGTGACTGTTTTAGCTTGTCATCTTATACTTAATATTTTTTTGATTGCTTTCGCTCTTAAAATATATTTGTCTACATTTGTTTCTTTATCCTTATTTCAATCATTATCCATTGTAATACAAATTTATCCATTTAAATAAAAGTTCTATTTTTAAATATTACTGTGTATTTAATTATGGAAATGATTGATATTGTACTCAAGCTTTGCGCATTTAACAAATATGTTGCCAAATGACTCAGCTGTCCAGCATTTCCAAATGGTGGGTTATTATAGGTGGTATCAAAGCCTAGCTTCTCAAAATTTGAATTGATTTGGACCCTGTACAAAAAAAATTTCCACATACAAATACAATACTCATTGAATTTCTTTGAGTCCCATTTCTTTGATCCAATTATATATCTCTTATGTTCTTCCTGAGAGACACGTTTCATTTCTAGAAATTTCTATACCAAATAGGAACTAAATATTTACCATTTGACATCAATCCTATTTTTAAACTACCATCCCAATTCTCTTTATTTATTTATTTTTTGAAAGATGGTTCGTCCAGTTTGTGGATCCAGTTTGAACTCAATTTACGTGACGGTGATAAGCTACCCAAAGAACAAGCGGATTGATCATGATCTAGATTTATGTGTACTCTTATTGAAATTTTGAGGACGAATTTTTTCTCTAAGGACGTAGGATGTAACTATCTAAAACCGATATAATATATATATATATAATTTTATTTTTTTCTCGTATGTTTATGCTAAAATAAAATTTAAAATAAATTAAGTTAAATAACATTTAAGGCCATAAAATATTCTTATAAACTATTTTTTAAAGATAATAATATTTAAATTCTCATTAGGGCCCGAGCCCATTACCTCAGTCCAAACTCAAAATAATAATGATGATGCTAATAATTATAATAACAATAATAAGAATATAAAATTTAAGCCATTAATTAAACCTGACAAATTATATCCAATCAGTAAGTCAACTTTTAATTTAAAATATTGAGAGAATGATTTCTACCTTCTATTTATACTTTCCTATTCATTTTCGTCCATCATTCATTTCTTATAATTTCTTATTAGTTAAATATATTAATGATTCATTACCCATTTGAATTCAAATTTAAAAATTATCTTTAAAACTCATAGTCAATTAAAATTATTAGTCATTTGACTAATTTCAAATCTATAATTAAAATTATTCTAAATCTATCCCATGTACTTGCCATTTGAATTAGTTCAAATATATCTTTAGAACTTCTAAGTCAATCATATTTATTAGCCATTGACTTCAAACTTTTCTCCAAAAACCCTCTTAATTCTATTAATCTCTCTCCTAAAATTCTTATCCTAAAATCTTTCTAAGCCCCTCCACTCATCTTTCTCTTCCACCTACAAACCAAACACTCTCATTTCTCCTTCTCTCCCCGTCGACCATGAAAACACTGTCAACTGCTTGAGCACCACCAATCGCTAATACCGTTGTTGCCACCAACAGTTTGTCAACTACTGAAGTGTCGTCGACTGCCGCCAAGAACTGCCGCGACTACCAGAAGCCATCACCAACAGCCCCTAATGACCAAACGGAGTCCCGAGCTACCCACCGTCGCTCTTACACTGTGCCGATGCCATCCCTCCATTGTCGGAGCTGCAACTTCTAACATAACTCGTTCTCCTCCTTGGAAAAGTAGGATGCATCCCCTTTCCTCAATAAGCTTATATCTTATTGGATCGAGGTACATAACTCCATAATAAAGACCTAATTAAAATCTACAATCTTCCATCTTATGGACCAAATAATATGAATATACTATTTGTCTAGTTCAAACACAATAGCCTTTGATAACTAAAAGCGGACTTCGTACATGCCTTAACAATATAAGAAAATTTTCTAAAGCCACAAAAAAAGAATAAATTTTTATTTTTATAATAATTTGTTATTGATTTTTTATTGGAAACTTGAGTGTGATTCTATTTGGCGAGCGTGTCTTTAGACTAAGGTAAGTTCCATCTTGAACTTACTTTATCATGCACTATTCCTATTAGATAGGAATAATTTATATTTCAATTTTGTTAAATAGAATTATTTATGTATGTTCATACTATAAAGTGTTATTTTCTTTAACAAGAATTGTTTAAATAAAGGATTATTTATTTCCAAAATATTGTCATACTCTTGTTTTATATTCCTCACATGTCTATATTATCAAGTGTTAATTAAATATATAAAACTTAATAGTCTCATAAACCTTATTAAAATGAAACATAAATTATAAATTGACAAATAAAATAATGGTCAACCAAAATGCTAATTTATAGTAATAATTACTGTAATATTGTATGGCAACAGTGTCTAGAAAAGAGTTTTAAAATAAAGTGGTTATTTAAATAAGAAACGTGCTTGCACGGAAAATCACCCACTTCTTTGCTCTTGCTTGACCGTGTGTCAATATGATATGTAGTTAAAAATATCTAAAATTGGTGGTTGAAATGTCGGTAACATATTATAATTGAAAATATCTCTCTAAAAATTACTGAACTATAATGAATTTGAACTATACCAAACTTAAACTGAGTCAGGATCAAATTAATTGGAAATGTACTGTACTAGACTTGATATGATTTTGATAACTGTAAAGAATATTGGGTGGTTGGGGGAGATACCAATTGATGTAAATACTGTATTTCGGATATACTGTTAAGTTATACAACTAATTTTTGCATACACCATGGGAGTATGGTGATTAACCGGATCATATCATAATACTAATGTTACCATTGTGTAGGTCCGGATTTGCTCCGGATAATCATGTGACTATTTTTTCGGATCTGTATAGGAGACAATCGAAATACTAATATGATCATCAGTTAGATTTTCCAATAATATATGACATCTTAAATTAAAATACTTAACATATAAACTAGAAAATAATTGTAATTAGAATAAACACTTTGAAGAACTTAGCTAACAAATTAATTCATATTCTCTATTTTTACACCCATTTGCATTATTCATATCTATTTCAGTTACTTTTGTTTTTTATTATTTCAAATTAGTATTATTTTCTTTTATTTGGTCGTAATTTGATGACCTGGGTGTACATGTTCAGACTCTAATATAGATTCAATGGAGCAAATTGAGATTTAATGGTGTAGTTGAAGCCAATAGGCGACTGCTCTATCTTTTCATCTTATACTTTTTACTTTTTTTTGTTACTTCTGCTCTTAAAATATCTTTGTCCATAGTTGTTCTCTATTATTATTTTAGTCATTATCCATTGTCATCCAAATTTATCCATTTGAATAAAAAAATTATTTTTAAATATTATTGTTTATTTATTTGTGATAATAACTGATATTGTACACATGTTGCCGAACGATACAGTTGTCCAGCATTCCAGATGGTGGGTCGTTACACTTTGTGAGGTATACGTACCCAACTACTTAATACTTACTTTATTTTTATTATTGTATATTTTTTCTATAAAGGATAGTTGCCTTAATACCAGATTCACCTCCATATTTTTTTCCAAATGATAGATTTTCTATATAGTTTTCCTATTGTTATCAGCTTGTAGGACTCATCGTGTTAGGCTTAGAGTCATATTTGTTTATAATGAGCCTGAAGTATGAGCTTAGACTCATCCTATTGTTACATCCTGACGATGAGCCTGAAGTAGCATTTTTTTTACCTAGCACAAAGCGCTAGGTATAATGCTGCAATTGGGTCTGATGGGCTTCTATTTGTGTATGCCATGTATTGACGGTAGTGGCAAAATTTGACAATAATCTTTGTAAACTATATAAGGTGATCTCGGTCTATGAGACGGGATGTGATGAGGATTCTCCTCGTCTTTGAGCTCTCTCCAGGTTGACTACATCGTCGCTATTGCCCCTATTGGTTGGAAGGCAAACTATTGTTGGATGTTCGACTCTGGAACCTGATCCATCCTCGCACTTAGGCTTCTCCTGACTGTACTGTCAAGTAAGGGCTCCACCTGGTGGACGATGGTATTAATTGATGACAAGTCAACCCCGCACCTCATGCAAATTTGCAAAATCAAGGACGGCAGAACTAACATTGGCTTTTTCATTCTTAGATGTTGTAGGCACACTCTTCCTTACATCATACAATGGATCATGGAGGTGTACATTATATCAGCGACATTAAATGAGCGCCTCCATGAGATCCAGGAGAGGAGCATTACATCCTTTGAATATACCTTAGTTTTTGTAAATGATGGTGCTATGTTATATTTCAGGAAAAGGAATACAAAATGTACTCCTTCTTTAGCAAGCCAGATTTGAGATATCCGATGTTAAATCCATAGTTGGTGAGGCTGGCATACATCCTCTAGAATGCCAGTGTGTGGGTGTTTGGGCTACCAATTTGAAAAATAAGGGGTGCTCTACAAGTATAGCTTTGAAAGGAATTGCTTTGAGGATATTCTGCCTTGTGAAGATAACCATTTTCTCCTGCACTCTCGAGAACATTGGTTGGTTGTCTGTTAGGGGCTCCAGGTGGGCATATAATTCTCACATGATCTCGTTGATTGCCGGTAAATGGTTGTGCATTGTATACTCTTCCCATCCGAAAAATGATGTTTTTATTTATCTATACATAGTCCACTGTTCTCTCGAGCCATAGCTTAAATTGCTGAAATTGCTCGTAGGCTATATGATCTGTTGGCCCTAGGGTTCTTCTCTAAGATTCTCTTTGTGGAGAGGTGGAACTAGTGGCCTCAATTGTTGGACTAATTCCGAAAAATAAAGAAATAATATATTTTCAGCAAATTTTCTTAATTATTTAAAAAAAATCTAGGATAAAAGTTAATATTAGGCACCATACAAACTACTTCCACCAATTTTAACTTTTAGAACAAATGGCTTTAGAGTACTTCACCCATGAATTTTTTGATAACCAAAGCTTCTTTTTTTTACCCAAAATTTTCCAATAAATCATAATCTCCACAAACAATATGTAAATATTTGTCCATAAAATGTCCAAAAATTAACTAAGTAAGCCTATGATCACAAATAATGAGGTTTACAAGCTTAATATTCTCTAATTATCTGATAAAATTTGTAGATCTAAGTTTTTATGCTCAAAATCTATTTTTTACGAAATTTGCACCCGAGTGAATAAAATTCTCTTATTTCTTGTATTAATCACCTAAATAGGATTGCGAGTGCATAAAATAGATATAACATATTACACTTTTTACTCATAATCAGAGAACGGTGACTTGGATGATGAGCTAAATCCTAGCTATGATGAGTTATTTGATAAATATGAAGAAATAGTAGGAGAGTTTGAAAAACTTGCTAAAAAGTACAAAGTAGTAAAAAGACTAACTCTATCTTAAGGAAAGAGAATTTGAGTTTGAAAAATAATTTACCAAAAAATTGTCTTCAACCTAAAGGAGTCTAGAGTGGCAAGTAATACAAACTCACATTATTGCCTAAAGTGTTGTTCACTGCAGTGGGAGATGAATCTTGACTAATGAACTTAAAATGCTAAAATCTGAAAGAGAAACAAGTTTGAAGTTAGAAAAATTGTCACATGAGCTTTCCCTAAAACAAAAGATCAAACCTATATATATGAATCAAATATTCAAGATGAGTACATAAAAATACTGATAAGTGAAAAACAGTCATCTAAGCCTACAAATAATGTCATATAGAAGATGCCAAAGGTCATACTAGTGCATTTAGTCATTTGCAGGTATCCATTTTATTAAACACTAATATGTAGAGAGTATGTGTTTTCATCCACCAAATAATGTTGATTCTCATTGAAAGTCCAGTCTGGCTAAGGTATTTAAGATTTATATCTTGGTCTCCTAATGAGAGATAAGATTTTTTTAATCTTGATCATTATATTTGTATGTGATTAATTGCACTGCATTTGGATAGATATTCTTATGGTTTTCGTTGGTTTCAATGACTGCTTTTTGTGGTGTAAATGTTTTGCATATTGATGTGGGTTATGTCAATGAGGATCATGTCTTGTATTAAACTCTACTAGTTGACCATATTCTTTATTCCATAATAATGGTATACACCCATGGACTCTCAACTTATAGTCTCTTTAATCTATTTTGATTTATTATTTTATGAATTTTATTTTCTAATAATTATTTTAGATAGTCATTTCTCTCCCAATAGTGGTATATATTTACCCACTAAACGTTGGTGTCTATTACATATTCCTCCATTGATTCTTCTGCTAATAAAAAAGGGGGAGAATAAATTGAAATTTTTAAATAACTATAGAAGCGAAAGAAAATTGAAAATTCAAAAAAATTACATATTAAGCAGAAGAATATTAAAATGGAGAACAATAGAGAAAGAGACAGAATTAAGTTGATATTAAGTTGATAACAACACAATCGTTTACTTGATTCACATTTACATTAGTTTATCACGATATATCACGATCCTGCACATCGCAAAGAGTTCATTGCTAATTCATACAATGGTGTTCATTGCTAATTCATACAATGGTGTTTTAATAATTAGTTTGTTATTATCAAAAAGGGAGATTGTTGGATGTATATCTATACATAACTCTTTGTTTGAGTAATAATAATTTTACTTGTGGTATGATATATTTCATGGAGTATGGGCTGGCGAGGTGGATGCAAATTAATCAAGTGAGATAATGATTGATATAACTGATACGATCGATATGGTCGATATCGATTGGTCGAATCAATGTTACATACCTTTATTTGTTAATGCTACAACTTGAATCTCATGATGGAGTCAACTACAAAGTTATAGAGCTTAGAATTCAAAATGATGCAAGATCAACAAACACAGAGTTTGAAAGTAAAAGTTATAATCACTCATATTTGGGAAGAAGTAGTAGAAAGAATGGATGAAACATGTATAGCAACATCAACTTCAAGCCTAGCTTTAAATTTTATGCTTGAAAATTTTCTATTGAAGAAAATTATAGATTCATGAATTCTCTTTCTAAGATGCTTGAATCTTCCAAGTCGGACTTTTGGATCAGCAGCTAGCATGATTTTACTGAAGAGTGACCTTTGGCTCAGGAGGATATCATTAGTTTTATAAACATTTTTATGGAAAGATAAAATTTCTTTCTATTTGGCTTTGTTTCTAAGGAATCCCAATTATACTCTAACTCTTTGGAGTCAAAGTCTATGATCTAGTCCCCATTAACTTTATGGATTGGATTAATTGGAAAGGAATCAAATCTATACATGGAGTTTGAGGAGTGAAAAATGACTTTTTAAGAGTTTTTATAGAAGAGTTTGGAGAAGGAAAAAAAAAAAGTTATTTTTGGTGATTTATAGAGAGCTTTTTCATCATCAACATACTTTCCTAGGCATGTTACGACATCAAATCAAATTCTTTGAGGAGTGCTTCACAACCAGAGTTCAACTTTTTCGCCATTTTCCATGGTCACCAATCCTCATCTGTAAAAACGATTTTACTTGGGTTGTAAGATCTTTTCATATTTGTGCTTAATTGATATCTTAGAGTGTAAGTCTCAAAATATTTTCTTTACAATTTGTAGATTGGAATACAACTCACTCAAGTCATTGTTAATTTAGGAATACAATTTGTGGATTAGGGTTTTTATGACGTACTCAAACCAGGAAAATTGAGGAACACTAGTGACATGCTAGGTTGCACTTGTGTGGATAGTTGTTGCAAAGACAACCAGTTTTGGAAAACTAGGGTGTGGCTTTGTTATACTAGATTTGACTTGTGATGTAGGTTTTATCCATAGTTTAAGCGGAAGCCTCTCTATCAAGAGGAAAAGGGATGTAGGGTTATCCCAAATCAGCATAAAAATCTTGGTGTCTTCTTATTGTGGTTGCTTATTTTGTTCTACTGCTTAATAACTTTGATATTTTGATAACTGAAGTAAAATCTGGAAGCAGCCCTATTCACCCCTATGAAGACTTATATTTATAGTCTAACGTGATCCTGACACTGTCGTACTTCGACCAAAGAAATATATAAAATTTTCAAATTGTTCCACTATTGTATTTCATCATCATTTTAATTTTCATCTAGGCTTAAGTTGTAGAGCCTTGAATAGGTGCTATGGAAGTGTTCAGTTTAAAATTTAGTGTTAATTGTAGTAAGACCTTATGTACTATAGGAGCAGTATAATTTATTACTCCTTAAATTTAAAACTCTCAGTTTAGTCCATAAACTTCTAATGTCATTAGTTAAGAGTTTATTATTCTCACCCTTTGTTTAACTTAAACTGCACATTTTTTATAAAATTTCCAAATTACCCTCCTCTAGGCATGTTTAGGATGAGTTCTTAGTGAGAGAGAGGAGGGTAATTTGGAAATTTTATAAAATATACAGTTTAAGTTAAATGGGGGAGAGAATAGAAAACTGTTAACTAACAATATTAGGACTCCAGAGACTAAACTGAAAGTTTTAAATTTAAATGGTAATAAGTTACATTACCCATACAGTATAAGGAGTTCTCACTGCAATTAATCCTAAAATATAACATTGTCAAAATTAATTATTATATAAAATATTAAAAGAAATGAATTATTAAACTTTTTTTGCGCTAAAATGACATGTAAAGATGACTTTAAAAAAATTGCTTAAAAAAATAATTATTTTGGATAAGAGAGAGTACTATATATAATGAAAAAAGTAATATTTAATTAATATTTGTAGAATACTGCAAATTAGGAATTATACACTTTGAATTTGAAATTTTAAATAGAAATTATACGTAAATATTCTTACTAATTCTTATGTAAAAAGTTTTATTGATCAAAATTTTTGCATAAAACAATTTTCCTAAATTCTCACTTCCACTTTAGAATTTTAGTGCAGTGAAAAAGTTTGTGATTGTTTTAATGGCACACCTTTGAGGGTCCCAATCCAAAATCATCTTTTTATCTAACTTAATTTCCACGAAACAAACAAACAATTAATAACTAACAAGGCCATAGTCACGAGATTTGCAAATTATACAAAAAAAAAAAAAAAAAACACTAACAAAACAATTTCATAAATTGCAAGAGAAATGAACTGGAGAGGGATTTAAACAGTTGACTGAAGGAGACGACGACCTCAGATTTTTCTCTCATCACTGGTCATCATACACTGGGGGCAAGGTAGGAGGCCGGATATCGACCTACAACCACTCACCGACTCCGGCGATGGATTTTGGGTGGAACTGGTTGGGGAAAGGAAAAAATAAAGAGAAGGTTAGCAGTGAGTAGGACAAGAACCCCAAACATAGGAGAAGGAGCTGGTCGGAAGTAGTCATGGGTGCATCAGAGGACAAGACCCATTCCCTCAATTCTGCTCCGACTAGACCGACGACTACGTACACAGGTGAGGAGGTGCTAGCAATGCTAGCAGCGGCGTCTGAAGTGAAGGGAGGAGCAAGGCACCAGTCTTCCAAGGACGAACTTTGGCGGATAGTCAAATCTAAGACATCCATCAGGAAGGAGAAGATGGCTAAATAAACTGAAGCTCTCATGGAGGGGAATAAGAAGAGGAAAGTCTCCCCTGCGAGGAGGCCACTTCCGGGTAGCCCAGAGGTCTGCTGGATCTGCGGGAATAGAGGGCATTTCAAGGATGAGTGCCCCTTCATACGCTGCAGATTCTGTAAGGGACTTGGACACAAGATTGGAGAGTGTCCGATCGCTCCGGCCAAAAGCCAGAAGACACATCCCATTCCCCATTCTGTCTTTAACGTGGTATCAGGTAACCGAAAAACAGAACGCTTCAGGGGACCAGGAAGATCGGTAATTAGCTCAAATACAACAAAAGAAGATAGCAACAGGGAGCAACCGATACTTGTTTCAAATTCCAAACCTGTAGCCTTTATTCCAATGTCGGATCATGCCAAAGAAGAACATCGACGGCTCTCTAAAACCTTGGGGGTCTTGTATCCCGGTCATGGAGAACCAACGATGGAAAATATGAAGGAAGGATTGGCAGTAATGTAAAAGGAGTTCGCAAACTACAATTGGATAATGCACGACGGGGGGAACAAAGTGCTGACATAATTCCCCACAGAGGCTAGCTTATCATTTGCGGCCAGTAGGACTTCGGTGCCATGCAGAGACTACAAGGCAAGATTCAGGGTGTGTAGATGGAATGGAGAAGAAGATTGTCAGTTCTATTCCTTCCCGATGGTGGCATGGGTGGAAATCAGAGGTTTGCCTATCCATCATTGGAATAGAGTGGACATCAGCAAGGTGTTAATCAAATTTGCCCATGTTATTGACATCGATGAGGATACTGATCTAAAACGGAGCTTGGACTGTGCAAGAGTGAGAGTGGGTTACGATAATCCAACGGTGATTCCGCCACAGTTCAATGTGGTATTAGGAAATCACATCTATACAATCAAATTGAAGATTACTCAGAAACTCTCCAAGAATAGCTCGATGTCGGTGGATTATGAGGACGTCTCGGTCACCGGAGAGATCGGGAATCCTGATCAGCCGTCGACCGGGATAGTTAACCTCCCCGCCGGAAATCGACGAAGCCTAACATGGAAGAGAATCGGTAACGGGTCGGATTCAGTAACAGGAACCACATCGAAAAAATTGCCGATCAACAATGAATCAAAAGCTAGAACAGTAACAACTTTCGGTGAGGAAAAGAAGGAAAACACCATACAGGAAAGATCTCGGGTCGAGGGGCACCTGCCTCCGCCGATAGGCATGCAGAAGCCCTCTTCCCGAGTTCCTTCACCTAAGGCAAGTCAACATTTAAATTTTAAGATGGGAACGGAAAGCAACCCACAGGAAGGAGATTTTGGGTGAGCTACTGACGCTCCACTGTTCCTCAACGAAAAAGGATCCAACTTTGGCATCCTGCTGAGAAACGAAAAGGGGCAACTTTTTCTTGACACGAAAGAAGTAGGTCGACTTACCTCATTGGAGAAGCTGACCACTTTACCTGCCGGTGCAATAGAGGAAAGAAGAAGATGGCCAGATCTGAAGATGAAGGGAAAGATGGAAGACGTTGGATGCAGAGAGGAAATTTTTGGGGAAGAAAACCTGGCAGAGGGAGAGACAGAGGCGGAGTCCCGAGATGATAAGGTTTACTCGAGAATGGGGAAGGGAGAAGGATGGAAGAAACGCCTCAGCCAGCAAGTAGAGGAGGAGGAGGAAACTTTTGGAGGGGCCCACCTGCAGAGGAGGTTTGGAAATGATAATGCAGAAGAAATTTTATCAAAGGGGGAGGGGGTTTTTCGTCTCTCTGGAGAAGAAAAAGGTGCAGGTAGGAGTCAATTGCAGGAGAAGCTAGAAGGAGACAAAGAAGTTGATAAATGCTTGTGTGGGACCCTTCCTTATTTGGGGAGGACTAAGGAGACTGACATGAAAGGGGGGTGTTGGAAGAGAACAAAATTAATTTGGAGAGAGATTTGGGGAATAACACTAATATAGCTGAAGTGGCTGACTTACAAGAAACAAGCAGATTAAGTGGTGAAGGAAGCTCTAGAAGACAGTTAAATTTTGGGCAGGATTTGTATCAGGAAGTCTCTAAAAACAATAGGGAGTGCATGAATTTGCTTGCAAATTTAAATAACTTTGACAAAGATTTTGCAAGAGACATCATGACCAAATTTCTTGAAAATATTATGTGTAAAGAAATTCCGAAGCAGAAGAAAAGACCAAGGAAACGACAGCCTTCCAGACTTCCTAAGCATGTAAGAGACATATCAAGGTTGCTTAGTAGGGAAATACAAATCCCACTGAGGATAGAGAAAGACACATCAGAAGCAAATATGGTGAATGATACTGTAGAAACACTAACAGTACTGGTCACCCCGACGAGAGAGCCAATAGAGGAAACAGGTGACCAAAGCCAGGAAAAAGAGGATATGCATGACAAGGGAGAGTTGGCAGAGGAAGAAAGAATGACAGCTCTCACAAACCAGGATGGAGTTGCTAAATCGCTGATCACACCTTCCAAGAGGAGCAAAAGACTAGAAGAGAAGAGAGGTGGTCAACTCTACCAATCAGGCCAGGTTGCTTGGGCAGCTACTAAGCGAAAGGCGGAACTTGTGAACCCCCTCCAGGTACTTCAATTCTTGAGTTTGATATGCTTAATTGTGTGCCTGATGATGTTTTAATTGATTTAGCACATACTTGTGGGATTGAATTGGGGGAAGGAAGCACGGATCACATACACAACATCACGAAATTAAAAAACCTAGAGGCTGTGTCTTTAGAAGACCAGAGGGAGGTCATGTCATCCTAGAACATAGGATAAGACCAATCGTGGAGAAGTTTTTACATTTATTTTAATGAAGTGCATCTTTTGGAACGTTAGAGGTTTGGGGAATCCGACATATTGGCGAATGGTGGCAGAGGTAATTCGCACTAAACAGATCGATATTGTGTGTTTGGAGGAGACAAAATTATACGATCCCGACCCTCGGGTTTTGGGTTCAATTGCCTCTAGGAAATTTTACAATTTCTGCATTTTGAACGCAAAGGGAGCATCGGGTGGGATTCTAGTTGGGGTCCATAAAAACTTCCAGATCCTGAATTCCTGAACAGGAGAGTTTTCACTGTCAGTCAGGATAAAGAGACCATTGGATGGGTGGGTCCAGGTGGTAACGGCGGTATACGGACCAAATGAAAAAGAGCTGCGAGGGCAGTTTTGGAAAGAGCTTTCCACGATCAGAACTATTTACGACGATCCGTGGATTGTAGGGGGGATTTTAATATCACTAGATTTGCATGTGAGAGGAAAGAGGAAGACCGATCACAGAAAGATAGACAGGAGTTCAATAATGTTATTAACCATCTGGAGCTCATCGATTTACCATTATCAGACCGTCTATTCACATGGTCAAATATGAGACTCAACCTATCATTAGCTAAGCTGGATAGGGTACTAGTCTCGGATAATTGGGAAGCAAAATTTCCACTGGCGGAAATCCGCTCCCTTCCGCGACCAACTTCAGATCACACACCAATTATGCTCAATGTTGGAGAGATGAAACAGAAGCCACAGAAGCGTTTTCACTTTGAGAGTTGGTGGTTAGAGTATAAGGAAGTTCATGACCTGATTAAAGAAAGTTGGGGCCAACAAACAGGGGCTAGAGATGCAGCAGATAATATCAGTAGAAAACTGCGTCGTCTACGGAAGGTATTATGGAGATGGGAAAGCCGCCTCCGAAGAGAAGGGAGGAACGAGAAAGATGACATTCTGCAGGAGATGGATAATTTACAAAAATTGGAAGAGAGCCGCAATTTGTCTTTAGAGGAGAACAGGAGATGTTTACAGTTAAGAAGAAAAATTGAAGAAATATATAAAAAGGAGGAGTTACGATGGAGACAGAGAGCTCATGTTACCTGGCTAAAGGAGGGAGATGCAAATACGGCCTTTTTTCATAGATGGGCAAACATGCGACACAGAATGAACAAAATACACCAATTAACGGTGAATGATAGGGAAGTTAAGGGGGAGGAGCTACGGGAACATGTATATCAACATTTTAAACAATTGCTTGGCAAGGCAAATACATTTCGCATTCAGTTGAAGGAAGAAGCATGGGATAAGGATGTGGATCTCGCAGACCTTGAAGAAGAATTCAGGGAGGAGGAGATTAAAAGAGCAGTTTGGGAATTAGGTCAGGATAAAGCGCCAGGTCCTGACGGATTTCCATTGTTCTTTTTCAAGAGATTTTGGGAGGATGTCAAGGAGGATTTAGTATGGTTAATGGAGGAGGTATTCCGGGGGACAAGTAGACTGGATAGAATCAATTATTCGGTCATTTCCCTAATACCGAAGAAGGATTCGCCAGGTCAAATTGGAGATTACAGGCCAATAGCATTATTGAATAGCTCTATTAAGATAGTGTCAAAAGTATTGGCCAACAGATTAGCACCGAAGCTCCAGTTATTAGTAAAGGATTATCAAACGGGGTTTATTGCAGGCAGAAATATTCTAGAAGGAGTGGCAACAACATATGAAGTCATACACCATTGTAAGAAATCTGGAATAAATGGTTTTTTGCTGAAGCTAGATTTTGAAAAGGCATATGACATGGTGGATTGGAATTGCCTGTTGGAAACCCTCAAACATAGGGGATTTGGAGAGAAATGGAGACTTTGGATTGGAACTTGGTTGTATTCCGAAAAACACAGATAAGGATAAATGACACAGTGGCAAAGGAAATACACCTGAAAAGGGGTCTAAGGCAAGGTGATCCTCTCTCACCACTATTATTTATCCTGATAGCAGACGGTCTGAATGCTATGCTTCAGAAGTTGAAGGAGAGTGAAGAGATAACAGGTCTCCCAGGGACCCCCAACATATCATTTGTTAAGTTACAATATGCAGACGACACGCTGATATTTGGAAAGAGTAACATACGAGAGGCTTTAACCATAAAATGGGCTCTTTGCTATTATGAGGCTTGGTTGGGATTAAAAATAAATTTTGCCAAGAGTGCTCTGATCTGTTTGGGAGAAAGAAACTTGTCCATGCAACTCATTAAGGAGATATTTCGGTGTAGAGAGGAGAAGTTTCCGATTACATACTTAGGTATCCCGGTGACATCGAGAAAACCCTCAAAAAAGGACTGGCTCCCCCTTTTGGATTGTTTTGAGAAAAAACTGGAGGGTTGGAAAGGAAAATATCTGTCATTTGGAGGGAAGGTAGTGATGCTCAATACGGTATTATCCTCACTCTCGTTGTATTTAATGTCCTTCTTCATTTTACCAAGATGGGTACGAGAGAAAATCGACCGGATCAGGAGAAGATTTCTCTGGAATGGTAGTGATACTTCCTCTAACAAATATCATTTAGTTCCCTGAGGACAGGTGTGTAGATCAAAAGAAGGAGGCTTAGGGGTCCTCGATCTCAGGACTTTTAACATGTCCCTTATGATCAAATGGTGGTGGCACCTAATTTCAAGAAGCCAGGGTTCACTTCAGAAATTATTACTCAACAAATATGGCCCGAAGGGAGGAACATTGCATGGGAAAATTAAGAAAAAGTATAATACCTCGGCTTTTTGGAAGGGAATGTTGGTAGTAAGGCAGCTATTCTATCACGGTCTGGAATACAAACTGGGAAAGGAGAACAAGATAGCATTTTGGCACGACAGATGGTGTTCACTAATCCCCCTAAAGACATTATACCCAGCTGTCTTTCAAAAAGCCAGTAATAAAAATGCTAGGATCTGTGACTGCTGGGGGCGTTCACGATGGAGATGTAATTCTGCGGCACTATCGGGACAGAATTTTGCCCAAATGAGATTACTTAAACAGTTCTTGAGTGACATAATTCTCTCGCCATCAGAAGAGGATATACCAATTTGGAGATGGGAGAAGAATGGTAACTTTACAGTGAAATCCACATACCGACACTTCATCAATGGAGGAATCATATCTGCAAATACTGCATGGATTTGGAGAGTTAAATGCCCTGAGAGGGTCAGGCTCTTTATGTGGCTAATCTGTAAAGACGCCATACTAACTTGGCCAAAATTACAAAAAAGATATTAGAATGGCCCTAACATCTGTTTATTATGTAAAAGGGACGCGGAATCAAGCGAACACATCTTGCGCCATTGCTCTTTTTCTAAAATTACATGGCAAGCGAGTATCAGGACATTAGGTTTGCACACCGGAATGGTACTAGATGACAACATTTGGAGGAATCTCGAGAGGGGGGGCAATGAGAGTCATAGGACTAGAAGCGTTATTGCGGCATTTTGCTGGAATATATGGAGAGAACGCAATGATAGATTATTCAATGATAAATATCATTCTATTGCATATTGCGAGAGACTCATTGCTCATGATTTCATTACTTGGACAGGTGTTCCATCAGATGAGGAGAGGCTTCACTTTTCAAGTGGAGGTTCGGAAGATGATATGGAGGTCACGATGCCAGAGGAGGAACAGTGATATCGCTTAGAGGCGCAAAGACAGATAGACTGATTGTAAAATGCACCTCTTACTGGAAAATGTATTTTATTTTTGCTATATTTCTGTTTTCTTTCTAGTGTTCTTTTAAGGATTTTTGCTTTGTAAATTTTTTTACGGGTATTTCCACTTATGGATCCGGATATTTATGTTCTGTTATTTTCTCCTTAATGGAACGCGGAGAAATATATCTCGCCGTTTATCGTCAAAAAAAAAAAAAAACAGTTGACTGAACCTTCATCGATTTCATGCTTGGTTCCTATCATAACATCCTTTTGCCGAAGAATTTTTTAAAAATTCCAATTTCGTTTCGAATTCCAAGTTTATGAACCTCGCCGAATTATTCCGAGACTTGTGGGTATGAGCGATACAAATTTTAGGTTCGCCCGGATTCTTAACAGGCCCCGCGCTTTGGGAGCTAAAGTAGCACACCATTTTTTCTATTAAACCCACTTTTTAACGGTTTGAAAGAAAGTCCGAATAAAAAATAAATTATTCAATAGGCCCACTGAAAAAAGTGGTCTGCTCATTTGGAAACTCCCCAGCACTTTGTACACGTATTTGGATACAAAATGTTCAGAGTGAGCCGGGTTTGCAGAAACATAACCACGCAAAAGCTTCAGAGAGGGAAGCACACTACTTTTCTCAGTTAGCTCACCTTTCTCATTCAGAATGTTTTTAAAACATACTTTTTGCGGATTAGAATCCGAACAAACAGATATAACATTCTTCGAGATTTAAACTCCAACTAGAGTAAGAAATATGGTAAAAAAAAAAAAATAACAAACTTATAATTTTTTACAACTTCAGAAAATAGGCTTACTAAGCAAATGGAAGGGTAAAATAGAATTTCTCCTTCGGAATCGGAAAGCATCCAAAAAAAAAAATAAATAAATAAAAGAGTAAGATTCGGTGAATCCAGAAACCCTAACCAATCAATATCAAACAAAGGCCTATGATCCGTCAGATGTCTATCAGACAGCTGGCATCATCCCAACACTTTCACCATTCTCCGATATAAAACACTTCAAGTCCTCACCACTGTAGGGATAGTAATGTACACATTTACGGGCGAAATTTTGATCCTCCTTTTACAAAATTTTGAATTAGAAAAAAAATTCATTTTTAATTCAAAATTTTGTATAGGACGGATCAAAATTCGGTTCGTAGACACATCTATTACCATTCCTACTCACCAGAGCCATCAGCATCATCATCAACATATCTGGAGACATTCTTTTTGTTTTTCCTTCGTCTCTTGTTTGTTGCAGTGGACGGTGATCAAGAGCAAAATGGCGTTAGATGAATCAAGTGTTACCACGAAGAAGATTTATTAGTAGGCAAACAGATTTCATATGTATTCTATTTTAAGTTCTACTTCTATAGTATGATTTATTAATTATGCAAAGTTTCAAGGTGGCTGCCTAAACCAAAGGAGTTGGTGTGAAAATTTTGTTTGAATTTTTCAAAAAACTTGTTTATGTTTTGTAAATTTCAATAAAATTTCAAATTTAATGAAACACTCGAACGGTTCAACTGAAAAATTAATTGTTCGGTTTAGAAGAGAACATTTAGAAACGTTGGAAGTGTGTATAATTGTATTTGAAATTAATCTATTAATCTTTTTACTGGTGTTGTTTGGGGACCCAATGAGATGGCTGTTAATAATGTAAAAAAGTTTATGGGTATAATACTTCATAGGTTTTTTTTTCTACTCTAGGCTATTTTGTCCCCCCTATAAGGGTTAATCATCGATCGGTTCGGTCTGGATTTGGGTAGAAAAAATCCTATTGAAAACCGAACCGAACTTACAAAACCAAAACCGAACCGATCGAACTCTACCAAAGTTCGGTCGGTTTGGTTTCGGTCGGTTTTCGGTTTTTTGGGTTGCGGCCCAGAATCCCACTTAAGTTAAAAAAAAAATGGGCTTTCTGAATTCCACCCGATTCTTCGAAAAAAACATGAAAACATCCGTTAGAAATCAAAAAAAAAAAAAAAAAAAAAAAACTGCATTTTGCCCGCATTTAAGCAAAAGAATCCACTGAAAGCTCCAAAGGTTGAACCTTTCCACTTACAAACACTCCATGTCAGCCCACCAAAACCCTCGCCACTCCAAATCACCCTCAAATTAACACAAAATAGCGAAATGAAAGCTACATCGCAAGTTAATCACAGAAATGCCCGCTAAAACAAAGGAAATTGGGATCATTAAAGGCTGCAGATCTTGGGACGCATCGGACATCGGTAACAATTTCAAAATAAAGGGTAAAATTAAACAAATTTTGGAAAGAGAGCTCGAGCGACGAGGAGGTTAACGGAGGCGGAGGCGGAGGAGGATGGGCGACAGGCAAGGATCGAGCGAGGAGCGATCAGGGGAGAAGCGAAGAACGAACGAGTCCTAGATTTAGGAGAATTACTTAAGATTTGGATATTGGGTTAATGGGTTAACGGGTCGGATAGGAATGAAAGTTCGGTTTTTTCGGTAGGTTTCGGTCGGTGATTTCGCCACCGAAACCCGACCCGAAAACCGAATAAAATTTCGGTTTAAAAACTGACCCGACCCGATAACCGAAATAACGACCCGATCGGTTCGGGTCCGATCGGTTCTACATTTTTATTCGATTTTTTCGAAAAATGGCTCATTCTGCGAGGTTAGAGACTAATGAACAGTCGTCGTTATCACATAAAGCATTAAAGGTAGGCATAAATTTTTAAAATAATTATACTTTTTCTATTTAGTTCGTGTACAGATGGGAACATAGACTCCAGAAACTAGACCTGGGCAAACCGCCAAGCGCGGGTCCCCGAGCCGGGTTTTACCCAATGCTCGGCCCTGGGGTGCGCGGGCCGGCATGAGCCAACTCTATCTAGTTCATTAAGAAATTGATTTTATTAAATGGAATTCTAAAAATTTTAGATTTAGAAAAAATTTAAAAATTATTATAAAATTAAAATATATATATAAGGATTTTTTCTTTAAAATAATATTTTATTACACATTAAATTTAGATTTTAATTGGAAAAAGGTTATTAATTTATTATCTGTATTAGGAATATATGATATATGATTTTCACTAGTTGTTTACAAAATGGATTTTTCAATGAAGATATTTTTTATGGAAGTTAATTTTGATTGATTAGGATATTTATTATTATAAATTGTAATGGAAAGTTATTTAATTATAAATTTTAGGAGAATTATTTTATTATAAATTGCTATTGAAAGTTATGTAATTAAAAATTATTATATAAAGTCGATTTTAAATTGATTAAATATGCAATACGCACATAATTGTCTTTCTAATTAAACACAAGGGAAATATTTATGTTAATAAATAACAATTTTGACTTACTAAGTAATAGAAATAAGATTTTTTTTTATTTGGAAATAAGAAATTGTTTCTTTTAAGCATTTAGAAGTAAATTTTAATTTGATTTGATCGGATGAAAATTTAAATGTCACAAATGAAATTGGAAATATAATTCACACAAATTATGCGAAAGAAAAGGTAATATTAAATTCAGTACGAAATTTAAAAAAATAGAATTAGATAAAATAATTGGTTTAGGCATGGCCAAGTCAACCGAACTATCAATGGGCTCGTGTCGGGTTTGGGCCTGGCTACATTCGGTTCGGGCTCCGGTAACCATTATTTTGTAATTTTTATTTTGGAAAATCACTATATACATGGTTGTGTTTCCAATTTTTATTTTATAACTTTTCAGGAAAAATATTCAATAAATTATTATTAGATTTTTCTAAAAAAATTCTATTCCAATATGTAATCTTAACTATCAAATTAGATATGAATCCCTCCAATAGGACAATATTCGGCTCTATTATATATATAGAGAGAGAGAAATGGAAATGAGCTGACAGTTTACACAAGTTACCTGAGCTGCAGTTCATTTTCACTATCTCCAATAATCTTTTTTAAAAAAAATCTTTTGGATTATGATCTCGATCCCCTACGGTTCACTCATACCGAATTTCTTTGGGTTTTAGTTTTGATTTGGTCCTCCATCAATCTAACACAAAATTAACAGTTTTCAATGAATAAAACATTTTGTATGCATTTGATGGAAGGGTAAATAAAATCCAAAATTTATGAAATTTAATCCGAAATAAGTTAAGGAGGTAGAGATAGTGATTGTTAAAAAGACTTGAAGAAAAATCATTGAATCATTATAGTTTTGCCGCTAGCTCGCGTAACTTTTCCTGAACTGGCGGCTCACCTACAATAATCACACACACACAGACGCCAACTCACCTGCAATAATCACACACATATATATAGTTGTTCGTCACTGGCTTTTGTCCACCCATCGTATTTGACTATTATTATGATTGTTGTATTTTTGTATTTTGTCTGCTCTCTTTGACTATTCAGACAAATTGCCTTTCATTATGATTGTTGTATTTTGTATTTTTCTTACTTTTATTATCTTTGGCTTACCTAGCAAATTTTATAAAACAACAATTGACACCATAGACTAGACAAGAGGCCATTATCATACAGATGACCTAGTTTGGAAGCAAAACGAATTATTATATTCAATTACTTATTGGGTTGAAGGATCAGTGATGTGGATGTTCAAGAGTTCATGTCAGATCCTATAAGAAAATCAGATATAGTTTTAGAATTCAGATCTTATCTAAGAAGTTAACTAGTATGATTCTTTTAATTAATTTGCTATCATTTTTTGTGAGTATTTCCATTTCTCAAATATAATTTACCAGTTTTGCTTATCCAAACACAACCCACTCGCTTTCCACTATTGGACATAATCCGAGCACCCAATTGGGAGACTGCATCTGGCCAACAGACACGAATAAATCACATCAACTTGAAAATTTTAATTTTTATATATAAAAAAAGTCAATGTAATGAAGTTTTTAACTTAGAAAATTAGAAATTTAGACAAATTTACTACTAAGTTGTGAAATCTAATGGGAAATAATTTTATTAATAATTCATTGAAATGGACATATTGATACATATATAATTGAAATATATATAAAAAATTTAATCTATCATATACTTTTGGCATTGCATTAGAAATTTTATTACTCTTCAAATTTTCACCTTCAAATATCATGTATCTTAAGAATATTTAATATTTATTCATCATCTAGCAAATATTCCATCTTGCTTGAACTTAGACGTTCACATTTCCTGATTTTTCTATTTCTACATTTAATAAGTCCATCAAAAGGTGCACATATCTAGTGTGTGTGCTACCATAGAACTTAACCTCCACTAGTTCAGTATTCTACGACCTATACCCAAAGAATTCAGTATTCTACGACCTATGCCCAAAGAAGACTCTGATGTTATTACGCTATTATAAATATTGAAGGGGTTATAATAGCAGAAAGCACGGTGTAAGTTTTCTCTATGATTTCCACTAGGAGAAAACATTAATATCTTCAAATCCTCATCATCTTCACTTAAAATGATCAAGATAATATATCAACACATTGAAGATGAGCAGCAAGTTTTTTACTTTTTAATGCTAATATAAATCTTTTAGTAATGCATCTTTAATTTTTAAACCCTTTGTTTGAAATCGGTTGAAACGACGGTCATGATTGTTCATTATCATATTATTGTCCATAATGGAAGTACGAATTATCAAAACATACTTTAATTTTATTTGTTATTTAAATAACATTATTTTTATAGCTATATTATCATTAAAAAATGTAATTATATTTTAAAATTAAAATATAAAATAAAAATAGAAAAGAAAAATATTTAAGATACTTATAAATTTAGTACCTATAAGAGAATAATATCTTGCAGATAAATAATTTTTATCTAGAAATAAAGAGTAATAATAGTTAATTGATAAAGTACAAAACTAGTTTTTAGATAATACATACTAGAAAGTGTTTTTTTGTTATTTTCTCAAATTTATGTAAAAATTTATAAAATTGAAGAAATTTTTTATTCTTATTAACAATTGGCATTTCAATTTTGCAAAATACTATCTATCATTGATATGTAAGGAAAAGAAATACTCAACATGTATTATATTAAGTTCCAACAAGTTACATTATGAGGTAAAACTCAAAGTTTTTAATCCAAATTTGTACAAATTACTTTAAAAAGTTTCATTCTTGGATTACTATACCTTATAAAAGTTATAACATTTCTTATTTATATAATATAACTATTACTTATTTGTAAACCATCTTGTACATATAAGTTAATAATATATCTTATATATTGAACATAAAATATTTTGCTATTCAGGATAGGTTTTAAATAATTTTTCAGATTTCAATATCTACACTAACTATTTTCATTAAATTAAATTAAATAATTTATTATCAATTCTAAAAAGTTTTAGTGATCATCATTAAAGTTTCTGACTTGGAAAATCATATTTGAAACTTAAAAAAAAAAATTTGGCTAAACCTGAATCGGAATCAATATAATGTGCATGAACAAAAATAATGATTGTTGTTAAGAGATTTTCAATAATAAAGGCAAGTACAACTGCATATGGAATGGAACATAAGAGAGAATAACAATTATGATATATTTGTGTATTCAAAAATTCTAAACATGTCTAATACGCCTAGCTATTTTCAAAAACCTAGATTATGGATTACTTGAACATGTCTTTCAAATATGATGTTTCATCATGCTAAAATATAGTTATTTTGGAACAATGTAAATGATTAAATAATTTGTACTTACAATAGGATTACATAAAAAAAAGTATCTAATATGCCAGTAAAGTGATTATTTGAGTTTGATGTGGTTGATTCTAGGATGTTTTCTTCTTATCATGCCTTTTAAGTGGTTGATTCCACTATGTTTATTAAAATAGTATTCTTGCATATATATCTATAGTTTGCCTTCCTAACCCCAATTTCAGTTACTTTTAAAAAAAATTTAGATATCAGATCTAGAACTTCTAGAGGAAGTTGCTCATTTTAGAAGAAAAAAAAAGATATATGAAATTCACTTGTACAAATAGGCTAAGAAGATGCACTCTAATTTATAATTTGTGTATCATATCTAAACTGCAATTTACAATTTTGTGATTTCATAAATGAAATATTAGAAGTGTCAATTAAATGCACATGTAAATCTTCTCATTCTTGAAAAGAAAATTTAACATGAAATCTAGCATAAGTATTATATTTTGATAAGAGGTTGAATCTCATTATAGAAACTAAACTAAAAATTAAATTTACAAATTCTAAATGAAATTAAATGCAGTATCACATATATTCAAGTTGACAAAAGATATGACCATCTCCAATAGCCCCCTCAAATTTATAAATTGAAACTAATAAAACACAGAGCTAGACAACAAATGAGCGAAGAGAGCTAGAGAATAAAGACTAGAGTATATTGAGACAGCTATAAGTTTTTTTAGAGAGTTTGAACTGCTGTAAAGAAAGAAGAACAGCCTGGCCTAATTGCTAGTCCTAGATTGTGGCTTGCCATTCGCTTTAAAAATTCCCTATTTATTGTTTGTTTCTTCTAAAATGAAGTTGTATAGACAAGTAATTTGGTCATTATATCATCTACATTCGATATTTTACCAAGTAAATATACAACATATTTTCGCAAGTTATTATGTCAATCGGTTTAACCTACTTCATAACACTATTTGTGAATATTAGCTTTGAGAAAGAGTTAAACTTTTCTTCAATGTTGAACATAACGCATTATGAAACCTGTTATACTGCATTCTGAAATCTAACAGAACCCTAGTGCTATATAACAATTAAAAATAACTCAGTACACCGTAACAATACTTTTTTATGTTATTTTACTTTATTTTATGTAACATTAGGTTAAATTATGTTATATTACATTTTTTACTATTTTTTAGTAATCCTATATTGATGTTGATTATTATTTTGATTATTAGCGAATTGTTATAATTTTCTGACTTGATTATGTGTTGGCTTGTTTACTTACTTATGGAATTACTATCTTGTTAATTTGCTATTATTTCCTTATTTGCTTGTAATTCATCTGTGGTTGCTGAAATTTCTCATTTGTTGATTCTATTGAATTTGTAGTTGAACTAAAATCAACAATTATAAATAAGATAAATTGAATAGTATAAAATATAAATTACAATGATGATAATAACTAGAATTAAAATAAAAAATTAGAATCTTGTTTTCTTATTTAGATGATGAATGGAATTATATTTGCAGATTTTAATATAATTTATGCAAATAAATGTAAAAACTATTGTAAAGCTTAATATAAAATTAGAATATATTTTTTAATACAAAATATTTTTATATTCTTTTTTAGAAAAATTAATTTTTTTAAATTTATAAAAATTATTTCCTATAGTTTTTATATTTATTTTTATTAAATAAATAGGAAACTGCATAATCTGCATTAAGCAATGTACTATATGTGACATAACCCAACAGAGGCAAAACGTTATGTTACCGTTATCGTTATTTTAAACATTGCCTTTCTTTTAGGGTTGGAAGATTGTATATCGCCATGTAGTGTCAAAGATCCTTGAGAACTATAAATCTTATGGCTACTGCATTTCTCTCAAGGAAAAAAAGAACTATAAATCATACATGAACTCCATATTGAAGATATAGATTTGCTTTTCTGTGAATTATGTTACTATTGTTCTCATGTTTATGTTGAGAACTATCATTGTTTTCACATGGACACCGACAAGATATTGAGATGTGAGGAGCGGATCTAAACATTCGAACCAGGAGGGCAAAGTATTTGGAGATCAAGTTGCTCGTCGAGGTGCAAGAGTCGAAACACCCCTACCACAGGTGCGGGATGGAGTCCTGGCCTAAAAAAATTATTGTGTCTCTATTATATAATTCATATATAAACTAATAATATTACAATACTAACATAAATGTTTCTATTCTATATGCAAATTTAAGATATTACTATAGGCGTATCATCTTTAAATATTTTTGTCATTGATAGATCTCTAGTCTATCAAACTGTTCATTAATTCATAATCAAGATCTTCATAACTGAAAATCAAAAATTTAGAGGGGAGGAGAATTATTATAAAATTATGAATTCAAGAAGGATAAGCTTGCAAACTATGACAAGCTATTGTAGTCGTATAGAAGTTGAAATTAATTAGTTTCTCATACAGTATAACTATATAACTATATAACGAGAATTATTTCAATCTTACATACAACTTCCTATCGTTTTCTTACATAGCATAGCATGATGTATGACGTATAAAAATATTAGCCTCTAAAGTTTGAAGTAATCAACAAAGCATTTGCTGCCCAACCCTTTGCTAAAAAAAGTTGCCAAAAACTCACTCATGGTGAAATTTCTATAAATAGCATGTTTCGCTTGAGATACCAACTCCGGTAGAGGTCCGTAGTAATCAGATTCTCCACGCTTTCCAGGGTTGAAGAAGACCCCGATCGAAACCCTCCCTTCTTCACGAGAATTAGCCACCACCCGATGCTCCACGCTCTTGTACTCATCATTCGACATAATCTAGAAATTTAAAAAAAATAATAAAACACTGATTAGTTGCTTATAGAGGCCGAGGCCTGCTTGATCATGGCCTGATGGCCCATGCACGACGTACCTGCAGCAAATCCCCAGCGTTGATGACGACCGCCCCCTCCAGCGGCTCCACATCGACCCACCCCTCGTTCCACTTGACCTGCAGCCCGCCCACCTTATCCTGCACCAGCACCGTCACCACCCCCGGATCCGTGTGCTCCGCCAGCCCGACCGTCCGCTCCGGCTCCGGACACCACGGATAGTAATGGCACACCATCATTCTCCCCTCGCAGCAACTCATCCTCTCGAACCTCTCCCTCTCAACCCCCAACCCCTCCGCCAGCAACCCCATCACCTCCCTGCCCACGTCAGCCACGTGCTGCTCCAGCGACATCAGCTCGCCCCGGCACACCTCGTGGATCTGGGCCGGGTCGGGCCGGTTGGGGCCCAGCTGGATCTGGATGGTGTCGCGCCAGCTGGCGGCGGCGGAGCGGTAGAGGTCGAAGTTGGTGGCGTAGGAGACCCCGCCTTGAAACTGGCGGGAGTAGTACTGGGATCGGGTCTCGATCGGGAGCTCGTGGAAGGATCGGACGGCGGAGATTGTGCGGTCGAGGAGGGGGAGGGGGATGCTGTGGTTGATGACGTGGAAGAAGCCGAAGGACGCGGCTGCTGAGCGGATCTGGTCGACGACGGCGGGGCGAGGGAGGGAGAGATCGACGGTGGGGATGGAGACATGATGCGAGGAAGTAGAAGAGGAGAGGTTGAGGTTGGGGTGGATGAAGAAGGGAGGGACAGAGGTGATGCCGGAGTCGACGAGGCCCTTGACGCCGGACTTCGATTCGTCGAACTCCTTCAGGGCGGTTAGCCGGTCGGAGGCGGACGATGATGTTGCTGCTGCTGCCATTTCTTGGGTTGAGTTTTTGTGTGAGGTTGTTGTTGGTGCTTAGGTGGGTATTTGAGAGTAGGAAGGAAAGGTTGCGTGGATGTTCTCTTTTTTTGGTTTTTTTGGTTCGTGTAGGCTATCCAAACACTTGGTTGTCGTTGAAGAAGGAAACGTTGCGTGGTGGGTATAGAAAGAAACTTCTAAATGAGCACCATTTTCCCTTTACTATATAGCATGTGGTGCTTACAAGTAAAATGTGGTGCCCATTTAGAATCTCCCTCTGTAGAGTAGCCGTTTCAGTTGGGAGATGACGTCTGTTTTGACTTTAAACAAATCGAAATTGCTTTCCCCCGCAGCGATGCCGTCGGATGCGCGCCTGATATGGGAAAAGATGTGTCCATGAGGGAATTTATCGGCTCATTTCGGTAAGGATTTTTGGCTAAAAATCCAATAAAGTTGAGAGACCAAGCTTACATGAAATCGAGCTCAAGGGCCCTAGATTACCCTCTAATGTGAGCAGAGTTGGATTAAAATTAAAATACCCTCTAAATTCGAGACTGACAGTTATAAGGAAAATCATATTGAACCGAACTAAACAAATTATTTAACAAATATATTATTTGTACATAAACATTATATATATATATATATATATATATATATATATATATATATATATATATATATATATATATATATATATATATGTGTGTGTATATGTATATATATGTATATATATATGTATATATGTATATATGTATATGTATATATGTATACATATATACATATATATATACATACACACACACACACACATATATATATATATATATATATATATATATATATATATATATATATATATATATATATATATATATATATATATATATATTAAAGATAATAAATTCAACACAAATTCGATGCCTTAAAAAAATATGTTTACTAAAATAATTAAGTTATGATTTTCAAATAGTATTTCAAAATTCGGTTCTACCCGAACCGAGCCGAATCAAATTACTTCGGTTTCACTTCCTATTTCTAATCGATTTGATTTTGTTTTACCAAAATTGGGGTGCTCACCCGTATAATTTTTTTAAGTAGGGACCAAATTTATAAATACCTTACCAAACAGATCTGCAAAATTCTTGATCAACCCAAATTGGTACCAAATCACCAAGGCTGAGTAAATCGATTTTTTTGGGAAAATCAAATCTATCTAAAATAAGGAAACTAATAAATTCAAGATCAACTCCAATTTCTATTCTCTCATGAATTCTCTACTATAAATATCCCCATCCTCCATAAAGAAGGGTAATATTTTTTCAATCAAATCCAATAAAAATAGTAGTTTTTAATCACGAGAGATGAAAAAGAGATTTATTAGAGAATGTAACTCTTATTCTTCCTAATCTCAGCCCGAATGGCCAACTTTGCACCAAGGACGTAAACCTGAGAACCATTTCAGCTGATACTCGTAAATTCTTTGCATACGTGTCTGTCATTTGCTCTTATTCTTCTAAATCTCAAACCGAATGGTCAACTTTACACTAGGGACATAGATCTGAGAACCATCTCAGCTGATCCTTATAAATTCTTTGCACATGTCTATGTCATTTGTTGTTTTTTTTAGCTTATAATCTCTATGCGGGTTAATCATTCAATTTTTATGAACTCGGAGACTAACTCTTAAAATTCGATCTAATTCAAGATATGTCCCAAGTATAAATTATTTGCTTGGTGTTTGAATTGTCACGACAAATCTTGTTGGAGATTTTTTAGCACAATTAGTGTCATATGAGGAGAATTTTTATCAATTACTCCTAAGAAATCATGCCTAATACACCCTCCAAAGTCTAATTGAGCCAGCAAGTTCCCTGCAAGAGGAAAATGGAGCGTTTAGCATGTTGCACGAATCTAAGGACATCAATGCTCTACTCACTCGAGCCGAGTTTAAAGAACTCACCAAGCAAATTGCTTCTCTCATGCAAGTCATAATGAAGGTCCTGATGAACTCAAATCATTCATCAAATCAATACGGTAGGGTCACCAAACCCACTATACATAGAAGCACCAACTAAGCTTTCCAAGGCCAAGACAATCTCGGTGACTTATTGCCAACTGAAAGGGACAAACTGCTATCGGATCAACAAAACGACATGAAGGTAATGGAGATGATGAATCAACTTCTGTCTATAAAAGGAAACACCATGAGGATTCTTTCTCCGAGTTCGAAAACCATGAGCTACGCACAAGAACCACACTATAAAAGGAGTTTAAATGTAAGCTACCAAATCTGAGTAAAAAGTATAATAGCACGTCAAAAGTATTCAGTCATGTCACAAATTGCCAAGCTGTAATGCATCTCCATGGGTCATATGATGATATTTTATGCAAAGCCTTCTCCATAACATTAGAGAAAGGGGCAAGAAGCTAGTATAATGGTTTTCCATTGGGATCCATTCACTCTTTCCGCTAACTACATCGTGAATTCACTTAGCAATTCGCCTCAACAAAAATACGAAGAAAGGTTGCATCCCTTCCTGGAGTGGAGCAAACAACTAGTGAACCACTTTGATTTTCTAAAACGACTTAATGAAGTAAAGCTCATAATGGAAGAAATCTCTTTTGGTATAGTTCTCATTGCACTTACCAGTAAGGTGAGATACCAGACTCAGACAGTCTGACTAGCAAGTGGAAGCTCACATCACTATCTAAACTCCTTGAATAATTTGATAAATACATCCTACTAGAAGATTCTGATATAGTTTTCAAAAATTGAGATTTCTCGAGGGCAAAATAATTAACCAACAAAAAGTCCAGAGAGCATCAAAGAAAGTGGAGTCCTTCAAAGCACCTGGTGACTCTTGCCAGGAATGTGTTGACGAATCTTTGAATGCAACTTGAATTCACATCCCGAACCATGTTTAAAATGGGGGACTTCTACCTCTCTATTCAGTTCCAAATAACATAAGAAATAAGTTATTATGTCAAGTTGTCACACAGAATTAAAATGTCTACGTAAAACTACGAGTTTAGGTAATCAATTTCATGGGCCCAACTCTTGAATTCTTTGAGATATGTCATGCTTTTATTTGTTTTTTTTTTTTTTTCTAGCCTTCTTTTATTTGTTATTACTCCTGTTTTTATTGTGCTGACCATTTCTTTGCAAGTTCTTATTACATGATATATGTAACCCTATTCATATTTAGTGTGTAAGACCCCATTTCTTTTTCTCTTCTTACTTACGTTTTGACCTTTGAGTGTACTCGTGCACACTCAAATAATGCTTACTCGGAGGAATCTACCCGCCACCAACAAAACAGTCTATATTTCTTTCCAAGTAGAGATCTAGTGGTGGATGCAGGACTTTATCTATCCATCCAGCATTAAATTTTTTCAGGCTTCATTTTATATTTTATATGTATTAATTGTATACTTGTATATTCTTTTATTTTTATTCATATTCGCCGGTTGTTGTATATCATATTTATCACTATTGTAGTCAAACAATGTATAAATCATATTGTGTATCTTTTAATCGTGTCAATAAAAATGAGCTCTTTTTTTTTTGTAATTTATAAAGTAGAATAATTATTTCCTATTTTATTTATTCCTTGATATTTAGATTGTATCATTTCAGTGTTATGGCATTGTGTAATTTTTTTTTTGTGTGTGTCCACCAATGGTGCACTTTGTTTTCGAATCTATGTGGGAAACGAGGCATTACATGGAGAGATTTTCTTGATACTTTAGATAAGATAATCCGTAAGTTTCAAGTTTAAATTGAGAGCTCCAAGCTTAGGATACGTAGTTTGACATTTTCTGATGTGAAGTAATGGCTGGAGACTTGATCAAATTTCTATGGGCTAAAAGGGAAAGAAATAATGCATAAAGTAGCTTAAGAAAACTGATACTACGATCTCTCTGTGGAGGACCTATATCCTAAAAATCTAATATAATGTAATATAAACTTTGTATTATATTATATATTCTGTTAAAATTTTGTTAATGGAACACGGAGGGACGAGCCCACCATTTATCTTTAAAAAAAAAAAAAGACTGGCACTACAATGCAACACAAAAGTTAACGAAATTGAACATTATGTGCATCTTATGATCACGAAATGATTCGTGAAAAATGTATCAACACTAACAATTTATCCAATCATGATCAAGTCTTCATTCATTGTATTCTTAAGAAGAAAGACATTGATTAATATGCGAGCGAGCGATTATCCAGAAATTCTTATATATCAAAGATATAATTTCTTCTCTTGAAAGAAAAATCTGAGAAAAAGCACATTCGTACGTCCAATTCGAAAATTTCCATATTAACTCATATATACTTCTATGAGTTTCAGTATAAGCAGCGTCCAAGAAGGGTCCACATTCGAGCTGGCCATCCCAACCATCCAAAATATCAGTTAAAAATCTTTTATATATATATATATATATATATATATATATATAGAGGAAACGGGAAATACACCGGCAGTGAAGGGGCTTTCTTCACCGCCGCTTAGGTGGCCCAATAAAATTATAACACGGGGCGTCATTCAAGGTAACAAATAAATGAATTCTTTTAAATGACACCACATGTAATAATTTTATTGGGCCACCTAAGCGGCGGTGAAGGAAACTTCCTTCACCGCCGGTGTATTTACCGTTTTCTCATATATATATATATATATATATATATATATATATATATATATATATATATATATATATATATATATATATATATATATATATATATATATATATATATATACACACACACATGACAACAACAACAACTAAGCCTTTTATCCCAAGTATTTGGGGTAGGCTAAATGAACTAAAAAAAGAATAATGCCGGATCAATCAATTTGATAGTCCTTCTCCATTCATTTCTATCAAGTAATATATTCTCATTTAAACCTCTAAAATTCATATCTTTTCGTATCATTTCTATCCATATTTTTTTTTGTCTTCCCTTCGTTCTTTTGACTTGTTCTACATTGATAAACTTTCCTCGTCGAATTGGTGCATTTGTAGGCCTACGTTGCACATGACCAAATCATCGTAAGCGATTTTCTCGCATCTTCTCATCGATGAGAGTTACACCTATCCTAACACGAATATCTTCATTTCTCACTTTATCTCTTCTAGTGTTGCTGCATATCCAGCAGAGCATGTGCATCTCTGCTACACTTATCTTCTGTAAATGACGTTTCTTTATAACCCAACATTTCATGCCATATAATAAAACTGGCTTAATATCAGTCCTATAAAAATTTTCCTTCAATCTTAACAGAATGTTACGGTCGCATAAAACTCCCGTTGCACTTTTCTATTTCAACCAGTCAACTTGTATCATATGGTTAACATCATTATTAATCTCTCTATCATTCTGAATAATAGAACCCAAATACCTAAACTAACTGCTCATTTATATATTTTGTCCATCCAGTTTTACAGCATTATAGTGTATGGTCCGTCGTTTACTAAATTTACACTCCATATACTCTGTTTTAAACCTACTCAATTTAAAAGCTCTAGATTCTAATGTGTGCCTCCATAGCTTTAACTTGGCATTTACCCTGCTCTTGTCTCGTCAACTAAGACAATATCGTCAGCAAATAACATACACCAAGGTATCTCATTCTGAATAGCTCTAGTAAGCTTAACCATCACTATAGCAAATAAGAATTGGCTCAATGCAGATCCTTAATGTAATCCAACTGTAATAGAAAAATCACTTGTTAAACCACCACATATTCTGACATTGACAACTACTCCATCATACATGTCCTTAATTATATCGATATACTTGATGGGAACGCTTTTCTTCATCATTATCCACCAAAGTATCTCTTGTGGTAACTTATCATAGGCTTTCTCTAAGTCAATAAATACCATAGGCAAATCTCTATTTCTCTCTCGGAATCGCTGTATAAATTGACGAAGTAAATGAATAGTTTTTGTCGTCGATCGCCCCGGCATAAATTCAAACTGGTTATCCGATATTTTAACAGTTTGTCGCAATCTATGTTCAATTACCCGTTCCCAAAACTTCATAGTGTAAGACATAAGTTTTATTTCTCGATAGTTAAAACAATTCTGAATATCACCCTTATTCTTATACAGAGGTACTAGGGTACTCTTCCTCCATTCATTTGGCATTTTCTTAATTTGTTAAATCTTGTTAAAAAGATCTGTCAGTCACCTCATATTAATCTCTCTTAAATATCTCCATATCTCTATAGGAATCTCATCTGGACCAACAATTTTTTTTTAATTTCATCTTTTTCAAAATCTCTTTTACTTCAGATTTTTTAATTCTGCGCATAAAACTACGATCATATCCTCATATTGAATAGTAAGATCTACCAAATTTTAAGTAAAACTATCATTATATAATCTATCAAAATAATCTTCTCATTTTTTCTTAATCTCTTCGTCTTGAATTAGAACCGTCTTATTATGATTTTTAATACACTTTACAGTACATAAGTCTCTAGACTTTCTCTCTTTTATCTTTTCTGCCTCTTTATTATCTAACTTCTTGTACACTTGTTTATATAATTTAGTTTTTACATCCCGAACAGTTTTCTTAACATCATTCTTCGCTTGTTTGTACTTCTCAAAACTTATTCTATCATTATTATTATTATTCTTCAAATCTCTATAAAGATCTCGCTTGATTTTGATAGTATTTTTTACCTATTCATTCCACCTTGATGTATCCTTACATGATGGAACACCAGCTCTCGACTCAACAAATATATTTTTAGCTATTATTTTAATACAGCTAACCAATTTGTTCCATATTATATTAGGATTATCATGATCTCTCCAATCTTCTTCTTATACTACTCTATTTACAAAAAAATTTTGATTATTTTCTAATCGCCACCACTTAATTTTAGGATCTAATTTATACTTAATCTTTCTAAGTCTCTTTCTAATCTGAATATATAAAACTAAGAGTTTATATTGAGTAACTACACTCTCACCTGACACTACGTTACAATCGATACAGCTAGCTCTATCTACCCTCCTAATTAAAAAGAAATCTATTTGACTTACATTTGATCAACTTTTAAAAGTAATCAAGTGAGAAACTCTCATTTAAACCAAGTATTCACTAAGGGTTAATTACAGTTAGACCCCCTGTAGTATTGGGGTGTGTAACTTAACACTCCTGAAGTTTGAAACTCTCAAAAAACCCCCTAAACTTAGTTATTTTCACTCTCATTTTTTATTAAAGTGCACTCTTGTCTCTCAAATTCCTATTCTATCATCATCCTTCTTTTTAACCAGCACACTCGTTACAGAGAGAGATGAGGGTAGAATAGGAATTTGAGGGACAAGAGTACACTTTAATAAAAAAAAAAAAAAAGTGAAAATAACTAAGTCCAGAAAATTTTTTGAGAATTTCAAAATTCAAGGGTATTAAATTACACACCCCCAATACTATAGGGAGTCTGACTGTAATTAAACCATTCACTAAAATCAAATCATAAGACAAAGCAATATATATATATATATATATATATATATATATATATATATATATATATATATATATATATATATATTTCGAGTCGAAGCCCAAGTAAAATTGAACAAACCAATAACATAATAATAACTTATATGCGGTAGTTAAGAGCTGTAAGTACAGACATATATATATACATTCTCTCTCATCGGACACATTTTCAGTAGGCAGCTCAAGACAGTAAATCTAAACAAGGGAAATTATAAAGGCACACCCCAGATGTTTGAAGGAGCATGAGTGTGCATTTGATGTGTGTGCCTCTATAATTTTCCTCTAAACAAACCCACTACATTATAGATAGTTAATATAATAAACAAACCCATTAAATTATAGATAGTTAATTTTAACATTACCAAATGCAATTCACCGTAACTGCCTCGTAGCCACATAATTTCTTCTATGTCGAACTCTTCCTCGAGTTCAAAGTTTGTAATTTTCAGTTCCTCCGGTGCCGAATCATACGAACAAGAGGAGGCAGATGCTGCACTTTAATCTTAACAACTACTGCTTACAAACCATGGGATGCTTTATTTCTCCAAGCAAACCCCACGTGTTACTGCCCTTCGCTCTTGTTTAATCAAGTATATATAGTGGGTAAATAGAAAACATAACGAAAGAAAGAATATAAACAATTCTCCGAGCTCATAAGCTAACCTTGTACGCTTCTGGTGTGATCGATGTCACTCATATCTTTGATCGGTCGGTTTGTGCAGAGCAAATTAACAAAAGGTGACTCGAGGGCGAAATCTGGACGTTCGAAAATCTTTTACTCTCCTTTTCCTCTCTTCACTTTCTTCAAATTAAGGCCTAAAGGAAGCCTGCTACCCCACGACCAGCGATGGTTTCCCAGTATATAGTCAGCGCTTCATCCATTACTCTTGCTTCAGATAGCAACGTTGCCCTCTTCTTGCTCGAAGGATGAGTAGAAAGGTAGTCTCGCAAAGCTGAGTCCCCGGTAATCTTGCCCAACTTCTCATACACCCCTGGGGCAATGCGGGGATCGTACCCTGCAGATGCCATCAGCAAGAGACCAATGTAGTCTGCCTCCATCTCCATCCTACAAAAGACAAGCTATCAGTCATTAAGAATATACAGACGCAGCTTTTATTGAGAAAGCAGAAATAAGGAAAAGCCAATCTCCATTTGCTCGTACTCGGAGCAAACAAGAGGGAGATTCAAATATAATGATGAAGAAGCAAACAACCAATTTCACGAATAAACTACAATGTGAGCTATTAAAATTGCCTCACAGTTTATCTCAAAAACAGGAAAAATATTTGCAAATAAAATCAATCATGCATCCAAAATAACAGAAACAGTTTGTCGAGGGTAAATAAAAATCTTTCTATATTGAAGCTGAACGTCAAATTACTTGGCAAGGTGAAAAAAAAAAATTCAGGCAGATGCAGCAGAAGTCTATTATCACAGTGGTCCTGAAAGATGACATCTAAGCGCAGATGATCCAATGTGATCTACAGAGGTGTCAACACAAACCTTTCTTTTTCTCACTTTTTATCCTAAAATGTACAGTGAAGACCATTTGGTTGTAGTCACATCCATTGTTCTAAATATTGGTCATGAACAATATAGTCTGCATATACGACACGAAAGCCCAGTATTGGTTCATATATTTGATATATCGTCCAATATCCCATTATCCGATATGAAAATCGCCCATTCAATACAAATTTGATATCCGATATATAGAACCTTGGTTGCATCTGACAGGTAGACCGACCATGGGGAAAACATGGTATATGGAGAGAATTTTTAATTTTTTTTCATCCTTTTTTCATTGTCTTTCAATAGGAATGCTTTTGCCTACTGTACAAGTAATAAAGATGTATAACAAACAATTACCTTCTGTTTTTTTTACTTTCACTTCCTCTAATAACCAGATGACTCAAATCAATTCCAGTTTCCACTTCATCCCATTAATTTTCCTGTAACCTGACATTGCCAATTTGCCATATGGTCCAACTCCCACAGGCCTGCAATTTGCTAATAACTTTCACATAAAATTCACTTTGTTCAATGGATGGATACCAGTTCAACTCACATACAGATCTAGAAACCTTCAGTATCAACAATAAATGATGATAGATAACTAGAGCCACTTGCCAAAACCCATCAAGCACATAAAGATGCCACTGAAACCTAATTAGAAGATATAGGATGGGGAAAAGCCAATGCATCCAAGATGATTAAAACCAGCTAAAAAAGCAAATATCGTTCTATAAATACAATAAAATATAATCCTGTTGGCAAATGTTTGGCCAACAGGTCAAACAAAGGCTTCCTTTCATAACGTGACTCCTCATACTTTTCATAGAACCAAAATAACAAAATGCAGTAACAAAGGCTACAATGAAGCAGCTAATAAACATCATTGTGTTCAAGTTTGAGGAAAGCAAAAGTGGGATGGAGATCATGATGCTGTGAATGCAAGATAATAAGAAAACAAACTACTGAACAGTGGAAATAAAAATAAGGTAATCTGGTTTATGAATATATAACACATCAAGCACCTCATAAACCTATTATTTGCAAATATGAAATCAACTAGTATATGTCACAATAATATGTACCCAACCCCGCTCCCCAATTGCAAGAACTCAATCACAATGGTCTCAATTCCAGGCCATGCAAGTACTGCAACTGCTAGGGAAAGAAGCTTGCAAATTCTTGCTTCTTCCACAAATTCAAGCGGTCATGACTTTACCAGATTGTACCCAGATTTGGATCTGAAAATGTCCAGATATGAAAAGGTTTTTGTTACTGAATTAAATACTAATATGGATGCGTTTTTGCATATTTCTTTTTTGCTTAATCCATATCTGAATCTAAATATAAGTGAAAATCCAAATAGATTCAAAATGCGATTCGGTTACCCAATAGGTTCTTATATTAATATTATTTATAGAAATCTAATCCACTTCTTGACTCTAATCCTAAAATAACCAACTAATGAGTGATGACACTTTACCAAGGCTCATATTTATTGATAACATTGTTTTCAAATTTTTTAACCATAACAATTCACACGTAGTGTGTGCCATTACCTGATATTCTGTCTCAGCTAAAAATGTAGACATTACATCATATTTCTTACTCATCAATATAACTAGATTACCTCCAACAAATGTAAGTTATACAGTATTTGATTTTCTATCTCTTTTATCTCCTGCATACATTTGAAAAGATAGAGATTTTAACATGACCATATTTTTTATAAAATAATCTCTTTCCAGGAGAGCTTATAATATATGTAAAAACTCTCAGAGTAGTTTTCCAGTGTATGTCCCTTGATTTATGTATAAACTGCTCAGCAACTCAATAACAAAAGAAATGTCAGGTCTAGTGACCATGAGATAAACTTACCAACCATTCTCTTATACTGCTTGACATTCTCATACAAAATACTATTTTCACTCCACATATTTAAATCTAACTTTATTGAAGTATTAGCAAGTTTACACGCAAGACGACTAGTTTTTTCCAAGTGATCTAGTGCATAATTTCTCTAAGAGAAAAGTAACCCATGCTTATGATAACCTAACTCAACTCCAAGAAAATATCTCGGTCTTGCAAACAAAATGTTGCTTGAAATAATCATTTGTCTCGGTCAAGGCTATTGTTAGTAAAACATCATTTACATATACAGCAAGAAGAACAATACCAGAATGAGTATGCCCAATGAAGACAGAATAATATAGTGACAACGCTGAAATCCAATACCAGCAGTTACAATAGAAAACTTCTCAAACCAGACTCGAAAACTTTGTTTAAGTCCATAAATTGTTTTCTTGAGTTTACAGACTACATTCAACATACCCTGAAGGTTGTTCCATATAAACCTCTTCTTACAGCTCACCATATAAGAAAGCATTTTTAACATCAAATTGGAACAAGGGTCAATCGAGATCATAGCAAGAGATGAGGATGCGAATAGAATTGAGACGTGCTACAGAAGAGAAAGTCTCAAAGTAATCAATACTATAAATTTGGAAAAAACCTTTCATAACAAAACGAGCTTTATAGCGGTCAATAAAGTCGTTCGGCTTGTGTTTGACAGAGTAAACCCAACGATAATCAACAATACATGCATCAGGCAGAAAAGGAACCAAATCCCAGGTTCCACGAGAGATAAGGGCTACCATCTCCTCATCCATAATCGACTGCCAGAAAAGACATGGGTATAGAGACGGAAGAAAGAGAAAGGGCAAACTGATGGAATATTGGATGAAGTTGATTATAGAAAATAAATTGAGAAATAGGATGAGCAATAGTAGAGCGCTTACCCTTTTTAAGAGTAATGAAAATATCAGAAACAGAAGAATATTGTGGTTGTTGTGGACCTACAACTGGAGATGGCAGAACAATAGGTAGTGAACTGGGAGGAGACACTTTCTAACGACGCGAAGAAACCAATAATGGTTTCTTGGAAGACACCTGTTAAACCCCTTTACGAGACACTGATACTTGTCCAATCTCAATAGTAGAGACAGATAGGGGTAAAAATAGAGAAATATCCAACTGGTAGGTGAATGTGGAAGTGAAATAGTAAACAGACTCAAGAGAAAGTAATATCAGCAGAGACAAAATACTTTATAGACGCCGGATCATAACACCTATACCCTTTCTGCGTCCTAAAATATCCAACAAATACACACTTGATTGCACAAAGAGATAGCTTGTCCAATCCTGAAGATAAATCTTGAACAAAATATATACAACTAAACACTTAAGCTATAAGAGGAAATATGAGTGTATCAGGACAATGACAAAAAAATGAGATTTTACCATACAAGACAGAAAATACATCCTATTTATTAAACGACAAGCACATAAAATAGCATCAGACCCAATGTTCAAAAAAACGCTCTATGCGGCCGCATATGCGTTTGCGGAGGGAAAACGCATGGAAACCGGCGAAATCGCCCTGTCAATGCGGACAGGGCGATTATGCGTTCCTATGCGGATTATGCGGCTGCATAATCCGCATAGGAACGCATAATCGCCTGGCGGGTTAACGGGTTTTCAGCAACATTTTTAAAAAAACCTGCACCCGATATTCACCCGATCCGCACCCGAATACTTAAAACCCTCCTCTCCCCTTTTCTTCGCGACCCGAGTCCTTCGTTCGCGGAAAATTCTATCCCCAAAAAAATCCTAATTCCCAAATTCCCTCCCCTCCGATCCCAAATCTCCTCTAATCTTCCTTTCCCGCGATCAGACTGGCGGTCGATCGTTCCTTTCAACGTCGACCCTGAAATTTTTTTCTTCACCGACCCGTTAGATCAATCGTCCGGTCGATCGCGTGATCCTTTGTAGGAATCGGTCAATCAACTCTCCGATCATCAATCCCTAGTGCCTTAACCACCTCCGATCATCAATCCATCAAGTCCCCAGAGTCCGATCATCAATCCCGTGGTCCTCCCCCCTCCGGCGACCGCAGCTCCTCTCCGGCGGTAATTTTTCTTTTTTCCTTTCTTCTCTAGCTGTTTCTACTCCTGTTTAATTTCATTTGTTAAATTTTTTGTGAGATTTTTTGTTTTTTTTTAACTATTCTAAGGGTTAGGCATACGGTTAGGGTAAGGGATTTTTTTTCATTTTCTGATCAGTGAGCTAACTTTTTTTTAAAATTTTGTATGTTAATTTGAGCTTACCAATTTATTTTGATAGTAAAAATTGATGATTAAAAAAAAAAATTTCTGTTACAGTGACTAGCCGAACAGTGAGCTAATTAATTTTTTTAAATTTTGATTGTTAATTAAAAAAAACTGTAAATTTGATGATAATTTCTGTTACAGTGTTTGATGATAATTTCTGTAAAATTAAAAAAACAGCCGAACAGTGAGCTCATTTTCTGAACAGTGAGCTAATTAATCTTATGATGGTAAAAATTGATGATTTAAAAAAAAACTGTAAATTTCAGTTACAGTGCCTGTAGCTGATCAGTGAGCTAATTTTCATTGATGATCAAGCTATAGCTATTTTAGAAGAAGAGAGTGATGATGTGAATGACGATGATGATGATAGCTCTGAGGAGGAGTTGGAAAACAATGTTCAATATGAAGATGACAATGAGGAATAGTAGACAATTTGTTGAGTGGGATGAATTGTATTTGATAAAAACTTGTATTATTTTTGGAATATGTAAAACTAATTACTTATGTAGTTGACACAAACATGTATTAGCAATGTGTGGATTATTGTTATATGTTCATTTGTACATGCATTGTTCATTTTTATGTGTTGAAGAACTTTCTTATATATCATGTAAATTGATTCTCATTTAATTTTTCTTTTTGATTTACAGGTGAGCGACGTTTTTCATTCATACATACATGCATCGTGTTTTTTTTTACATTGGGAGTTCAGAGATAAGTCTTTCTAATTCTATCTTTTTAATTTCTTATGTAGAGCCAGTTTATATTCATTTTATATGTTTACATTTATTATTTATAATTTTTTAGAGTTTTATAATATTAATATATCCATTTTTTTATAATTATTATATTAATATATATTAAAATATTAATATTCCGCATAATTCCGCGTAATCCGCATAATCGACGCGTAATCCGATTATGCGTTATGCGGTTCTGGACCGCACGCATACTGAAACCGCATTCTTGAACATTGATCAGACCACAAATATCTTGTAACATACATGTGAATCATTAATATTCGAGCAACATATAAAATATATCGTTTTCTTCAGCAACACCATTTTGCAGGGATGTGTGAGAACGAGATGTTTGATAAATAATTCCATTGTTAGCACAAAATAAGGAATCAACCTCATATACTCCATAGTATTATCAGTATGCAAAATACGAATATATATAGAAAATTGATTTTTATTTCTTTATAATACAGTTCAATTATACTAGGATCAGTAGATCTTACTCTTAACAAATACATCCATGTTATTAGAGAAAAATCATCCACAAATATAAGAAAATAACTAAAACCCTTAACAGAGAGAAAACAATATGGACCGCAAACATCAGAATGGACTAACTCAAATAGAAAACTACCAAATGGATTGACTCGACCTGGATATGAGACACGATAATGTTTACAGAGTTCACAAGACTCACAATTTAACGTAAATATACCAGACGTAGTAGATAAAACGAGACGAAGACTCTGAAAAGAAAGATGTTTAAGGCATTGATGCCACTGTAAAAATGAATCAGAGAAGAAAGCAGCAAATCCGGTAGGTGATGTCTCATCGAGATAGTACATCTCCCGTTGCTCACGCCTCGTACTAATCATCCCAGTCTAAAGGTTATGAAAAACACAGTAAATAGAAAAGAATATTATAGAACAATTGTTAGTTTTGACAATTTGGCTAATAGACAATAAACTAATTAGAAAATTAGGAACAAACAAAACATTATCAAGAGTTAATGAATTGGTAGCGTGAACTTTTCCATCACCAACAACCGAAAAAGAGTAACCATTAGCAATATGGACATGAGGATATTTATCTGAAAAATATAGAGAGACAAATTTGTTTCTAATACCTGATATATGGAAGGAAGTTCCAGAATCTATAGCCCATGGTTAGCAAGAGGAAGCGATTTGAGCATCATTATCTGACAAGAATGCATGAGTAGCATACGAACTAGCCATGGCGGATTGAAAACGGAGAAGCCTCTCAAGTTCACTTTGTAGAATCTAAACATCGTTGAAGATGTCAAAGTGCTAACAGAATTCATTGTCGATGCAGTATCTCTTGTTGGAGGTAAAGTATTAGCAGCTTGTGCACATTCTAATTTTCTATACTTCTCCCAACAGTATGCAGATATGTGATTTTTTCTGTCACAGTAATCACATTCACGGGATTCTCATCCACCACTGGAGTTTCGATTATTATTACCATCACGACCACAACCTCCCCCTAGATCACGACCACGACCACAGTCACGATCTCGCCCCCGATCAAAAAATAGGGCAAAATGGTCATTGGAGGTAAGAGTTTGAATTGTTGATAAAATAGAACCAGTGAAAACACGAAAGACTCTAGAATATGTCGCTATTAGGGATGAAATACTATCACCAACATGAATTTTACCCTTCACCTAGGTCAATAAAGAAAAATCCAATCCAAAGAGAAATTGTGCAACAACGAGATTATGAAGATATTGTCTGAAGATCTTAAAATCTGTAACCAGTAAACTGAACCTCAAGTTCATCCAATATGCCTCGAAGAGAGAAATAGTACTCGGATATAGACATTTTGTCTTGTTTGAGATTAAACAAGAGCTCATACAGTTCAAAAATCCGAGATATATTTTTCTCCTTGCCATATACTTCTTTACGCATGTCATATATCACTTTTGCAGTTTTCAAGAATATAACACCAGAACTTACTTTTTCGTCCATATAAGAAGCCATGTAATCACACAATAATCATTAACAAGCTAATCAGAATAAATAGAATCATTCCCATTTGGTGGATCATCCAGTAAATACGTAATTCTTCTTTGAGTACCAACAAATACCCTTAACGACTGAGACCATAAAAGATAATTATTATCATTCAACTTAATAGTAATAGCAGCTAGGATTTTTGGATAGAGATTTTCAGCCGTCAAAGTAGGAGCAGTATCAACCGTGGATGAAGTGCTTGAAGTGGATGATGCTATAAAAAAAATTGAGAATCCAACTTACAGAAAAAAAAAAAAAAAAGAGTGACAATAATTAGAATCACCTAAGGATGGCTTGTGCTCGCAATCTCTACGAGTTCACCTCTCATCAGGTCGGGTCGAATTCGGCGCTCGGATACGATTGGAATCACCAAGGCCACCTGCAACCAGCTCTACCTTCTCTAGCCCCTAGGGTTTTTTTCCGAGGGAGAACCCCCGAGCGTTTTGCAAAAAAAAACAACTCTCAAGAGCGAAAATTCGAGCGGTGTTGTTGACTCGAGCAGAGAACTCGAGAGATGTCAAACGGTGTCGTTGACTTCGAACCAACAACAAAACAACCCACAAGCTGAAAATTATAAAACCAACTCCGATCTGAAAATTCTAACAACTTTGAGTTTGTATCAACAAAACGTGGAACAAAGGCGCTTCGGAGGAGGTGTTGTGGGCTTCGAAGCATACTTCGACTAGTTGCTATTTGGCAAGGGCTTCAATTGTGGTTTGGCGAGGGCTTTGAACCGGAACGAAGGCGAGGGCTTCGGAGCATAACAAAGGCAGCAAAAGTTAGGATTTTTTTCCTTTGTTTAAGTTGAGTAGATGGTTGAGATTGATAGGTAATCAGAAACACGGCTGAGATCTTTTCTTCAAACTGGCCCTGATACTATGTCAAAGAGCAAGTAAAACCAAAAACTCAACCTATATCTTCATATCTATTATAAGTCAGAGGATACATATATTTATAAACCTCTCAACTCTATAAAACTTCTCAACAGGTGATGTGGTACTAAACTCAAACTAAACATAAATACAAAATAGTATTCTAATCTAACAGAAAGAATTTGTATAGATTTGAGTAGAAAGAAATTAAAATAAAAATTCTTAAGAATGATAAGAGTGATATAAGGATAATTAATTGGTATTATATTTACTTATTTAAAATCTTTTTGGAGGGATAACGAGCTTATGCCCAATATTTTGGTCTGGGGTATTTACAGATCTGTCCCTTAAATCTTTATAAATTATAATTTAGTCCCCCAAATCTTCATATTTAAGATTTAGTTGCCCAAATCCTTTAAGTTACTATAATTTAGTCCCATAATTTATATTTTGGCCCAATTTTTCCGTTTTACCCCTGATTTCCTTCACTTAATTCCCCTTCCCTCTTTTCCCTCTCTTCTTAGTTTTTATTGGGTTCCCCCTTCTTATTCTCTTCTCTCCCTCTCTAAATTGAGACCAAATATATTATTCTCTACTAAATGTATTAAATTTAGAAATGAACTTATCCAATATAGATAGGGAGAGCCCAATAAATGAATTTATACTGAGACTTAAAGGTTTAATACATTTAGTGGAGAATAATACATTTGGTTTCAATATAGAGAGGGAGAACCTAATAAATGAACAGAGAGAGAAGATAAGAATAAGGGGGAACCCAATAAGAACTAAAAAGAGAGGGGGAAGAGAGAAGGGGAATTAAGTAAAGAAAATCAAGGCTAAAATGGAAAAATCGGACCAAAATATAAACTGAAGGACTAAATTGTAATAACTTAAAGGATTTGGGAGACTAAATTCTAAATATGAAGACTTGGGTGACTAAATTATAATTTATAAAGATTTAAGGGGCAGATCTGTAAATACCCCTTTTGGTTTTTGTGAATATAACATATAACCGAAACTTAAGCAACACAAAAGGGGATAATTAATTGGTATTATATTTACTTATTTTAAATCTTTTTTGAGGGATAAAGAACTTATGCTCAGTCGAAGCTTAAGCAACAAAAAAGGAACATATGATCTAATTTGATTTTTGGATATAAAATTCGATTATGAATGGATTGATGAAAAATAAGAACCTTGCATAGTGAAATGTGATAATCGAATGGATTTTAGTACATGTTTTAAATTGAAGAAAAAACAATGCATCTAATTAAAAGAAAAGGAATAGACGATATAATAGTAAAACTTTTATCAATTAGTTATTTATTTCTTATATTTAGTATCTAATAGATTATGTTATAATTATTGGTAGGCCTTTTAACATAAATTCAATTGTAAACAATAAATGAGAAAAAGAAAATTAAATTAGAATATACTAAAGGAGTTTATATGGAACAAAAGTGATGAAAAGGAAGAAATGAGAATTATTTTCAACTTCTAGTAAATTTTGCAATATATTTGTTAATATAGTATAATTTTGATTAATGATCTCATGGTCGTTTGAATGTTAGTTATCTACTTATATATAACTATTGACTTATATTTAACATATTGCTGGTTTTAGTATTTGTCTTTATTCATTTGTTTACTTATATTTTAAATTTGTTCATATGTTTAATATTATATATTGTTATTTGCTTATTATTTACCTATTATATATTGATCCATGTATCAATATATCATACGATAATATATGCGATACCATATATGTGGATAACGATACACTATGCATATCTAGATTTGACAATTTTGCTCTAGAAACACCACAAACACCCGTACCTCCGAGAGAATGGAAGCCTGAGAAGAAGATTCGACATTGCATTGACAAGATCAGGCATGAAAAAGAACTGCAAAACAATGAGCTGCAGCAAGAAGAACCAGAAGTTCTTGGTGATCCCCTCCGCCCCATGCCGCGCTATTGCATGCCCAATCTACATAAATATCCCAATCAATTATCCTCCTCTTAAAAAAACATTATTTTCTCGTAAAATTCATCATAAATCCAATCCCACCTCATGCCCAATCACAGTAGCAATCTCAGCATCACTCCTGAAGTGGTCCAGCAACCCCGTAAACACAACAATCTTCCCGCCGGGCAAACAGAAAGCGTTGACATTGCCTTCCCTCACCACCACCACCTCCCAATTCAGCCCTTCCAGGTGCTCCGTCGCCGGCCGGGCCCTACCCTTCTCCTTCCTGCTCTCATGCACCCATCTGTCATCAAGAACCTCGTCCTCCTTGCCCCACCCGACCTCCTCCTTGGCCCCAAACACCGCCACCGGACCCGAATCGGCCGCTTCGATCGTCTCCGGCGCCTCCCGCGAGTACTCGAGGTCGCTCCACCGGCGCTCGTGATGGTGGATCCCGCGCTGGAGGGCGTCGATGATGTCCTTGGCGATCAGCCGGACGCGGACGCTGTCGGGGTGGGTCGGGGGGAGGATCTTGGATCGGAGAGCCGATTTGATCTGCTCGAACTGGGACTCGCCGAGCTGGCGCTCGAGGGACGGGGAGAGGAGGACGAAGTGGGTGCGCTTGGTGTAGGGGACGGTCTCGAGGTTGCCGTAGTAGACGGAGACGGCGGCGGCGCCGGAGACGATTGCGGTGACGACGACGACGTGGGGGTTCTTGTACCAGTGGGTCCCTCTCCCGCGGCGGCCGAGGCGGGGGAAGTGCTGGAGTTGCTGGTCGTTGGGGCGGAGGGTGTGGAAGGGGCGGGGGTGAGGGGGGTTTTTGCAAAAATGGGGATTGTGAGGGGGGGCTTTGGTTGGGGGTTGGGATCGGAGGAGGAGAGAGGAGAGGAGGGGCTTGGATTTTCTGAGGAAATTCATTGGGGTTTGAGATTTTTAGAGCGGGGGAGTTTTCACTGTTTTTTCTTTTTTTTTCTCGTTTTTGGGAGGGACAGGGAAGGGAGGGAGAGAAAAGTGCTCGGCCTGTGTAGACGAGTCGCGAGAATTGCAGATGCTTCGATTTTGGGTCTTTGGTTCGGACATGCATGCTGTCTTTACTAACTTATTCTATTTCTCGATGTATGATTGTTATTTATTATTATATTAATTGTTCTTTCCCATCTACATGTATTTAATTGAGATTTTACCGATACAAATTTAAGTATTTTATAAAATTTTTACATCCAAGAAGAGCAGGCATTAAACAATTATTAATTTATTACTATATATGTGTTTTATCTTATTTTATTATTTCCTTGCTGGTCAAACTTCCTTGTTCTCTTCTCTACTGCAAGTGTCTCTCCCCTGTTCCCCTTTCATCCAACACCTCTGCTTTTTACAGGAAGCCACACTACCACCACCTCCCTGCACCACCTCCAACTCTCCTTTCTGTAAATAAAATGACGTTTAACTGTTAGATAATTGCACATCGCATAGCCAAATATTTCTAACACTGGAGGATAGCGTTGCCTACTCCAATTTTGGCAATGCCATCAACAGCCTAATTCGGTTTAGAATTAATTACAGTCAGACCTCATGTAGTATTTGGAGTGTATAACTTAACATTCCTAAAGTTTGAAACTCTCAAAAAATCTCCTGAACTGTTAACACTGTTAGTGAGGGTTAGTTATTTTCAATCTCATTTTTTACTAAAGTGCACTCATATCCCACAAATTCATATTCTACTCTCATCCATCCCTTTAAGCAACACACTCCCTCTCTTTTTCTCTCCTCTCTCTCTCCCTCTCTATCCCTCTCTCTCAGTTAGAGAGGGAGCGTGAATGACTGCGAAAGAGGGATAAAGAGGGGGGGAGAGAGATAGAGGAGAGAGAGAGAGAGAGGGAGTGTGCCGGTTAAAGGGAGGGATGAAAGTAGAATAGGAATTTGAAGTACAGGAGTGCATTTTAATAAAAAAAAAAGTGAATGAAAATAACTAACCCTCACAAATATTGTTAACAGTTTAAGGGGTTTTTTGAGAGTTTCAAATTTTAGAAATGTTAAGTTACACACTCCTAATACTATAGGGGTCTGACTGTAATTAACCCATGGGTTTATAGTAGATGTGTTGAGAATAAAATGGTTTGAAAAAAAAAAAAAATTGTCTTTGCAGAAAAAATGGACCGCAATCAATTAGGTTCCAATATTCCATTTTATGAAAATGCTTCTCCTGGGTTTCTTAATTATTTTCCGGTCCTTTTCGTAGTCTCCTTCGACGATAATTTTACAAGAGTCGCATGGTTTCAGATTCTTCAGACCTAATCAGAAACTGTTGGGCCAAATTACTATCTGTATGCAAATTAAATAATAATTCTCAACAAACCAAGTGAGAAAAATAAATCAAGCACCAAGAGTAAATAAAATAATGCACCGAATTTATGTAGAAAATCCTTCAATATGAAAGGGAAAAACCATGGACAACTTCGAGATAAATTTACTAAAATAAAATAAGATTTATAATACTCAATTTTATGTTCAAAACTTGAGTTCAAGTAAATTGAAAATCCACAATATCAATTCTCTAAGAAAAATTTAATCTCCACAAACTTCAGGATTTGACGAAATCCAAACTACAGTAAGATCCCCAATCTAAATACTCCAACTCTCAATTGATGAAGCACTCAGAAAATCTTCTCAGAGAAAACTCTAATTTGCGTCTGTGTGAAAACTACACCTGAAAATTGAAAAGAAAATCAGAAAAATTCTCTCATTTTTTTCTTCTTCTTTCTTTACAGCTGCTTTTCTCTTGGCTTGCGGCTGAAAGAAAGAGTGTTGAAAAACAACAACCCCTCTTTCTTCTATTTATATAAATCTCATTACCCTAGTTTGATTTGTTTTAAAAAACTCAAATAATAAAATCCTAGTTTGATTTGTTTTAAGAAATTCAAAACATAAAATTCTTATTGTCATCCTTAAAACCTGGTCTTTTGATCTAAAACAAAATATTCAAAACTTTCTTGAAGCATTATCAATAAAAGTAAGAAAATACTTATTGCCACCTACAAACTCCACCTCAATGGGACCATATACATCCGAATAAGCCAAATCCAACACATTAGATTTTCTACTAGAGAACTTTTGAAAAGAAACTCTATATTGTTTACCAAGTAAATAAAAATCATAGAGATTGAGTGACGTACCTTTGGCGAGAGGAATGAAGGATTTCCTTACCAAACTCTACAATCCCTTCTCACTCATGAGAGCCAGCCGCTTGTGCCACAGTCTGGTGCAGAATCATCTTCTGCTACATTTACTGCTTCATTACACATCTTTACATGTATCTTGTAAAGATAAATCTTTCCTCTAGCAAATACTATTGACCCCTTCATAAGTTTCCATCTTGCATTATCAAAATAGCTTTCATATCCAACTACATCAAAGGCATGCATAGATAACAAATTTAGATGCATGTCTGGTACATGTCGCATATTCTTCAATATCAAGATGCATCTAACATCTGCCTATAAATAAATATCGCCAATTCCTATTATGCTGGTATGACTATCATTACTCATCTTCACTTTACCAAAGTTACCCACTTAGTACGAAGTAAAGAGCTCCCTCTTTGGAGCGACATGGTAAAATGCAGTTGAGTCAACTACCCACTCAACAAACGGATTCACAATCTGATAATACTGCTCCTTTTCACCAGAAAAACTGTCACTGCCACATCCTCATCTGAACTACTAGCTGTGATATTCTGATCAATTTTCTGATTTTTCTCCTCTTTCTGTTTCTTTTTCCAATCCCTGCAGTATCCTTATATATTCTTTCTCAAATGTAACACTTTATCTGTTCTTTCCCTTTCAACTGACTTCTAAATCTTTCGTACCCTTTAAAATTTCTGCTCTTACTTCTTCCTCTATTCACTATAATGAGAGCATGTGCATTATCTCTGTCCATATCATTTCTTCTTGTCTTTTCATTAAACAAACTATCTTTAACTATATTGAGCTGTAACACACCATCTGGAGCAGAATTACCAAGTGACACCACTAAAGTCTCCCAACTATCAAGTAAAAAACTCATAAGTAATAGCGCTTGTAACTTATCATCTATCACTATCTTCATTATAATCAACTAATTTACTAAGTCTTGGAAATCACTTAAATGCTCAAAAATAGACTTTCCTTCTCTCAACTTCAAATTCACAAGCTTTCTGATTGCAAGAGTTTTATTTTGAGTTGTTTTTCTCTTATAGAGATGCTCCAATTTCTTCTTTAAACTTTGAGCATTTGTCTCTTGAGATTCATGATGGAATATGCTGAGGTCAATCCATTATATGATATATCCAATAGCCTTTCGATTTTACTTTTCCTACTATTTACTGATTCATCTTTTAGTTTAGCACTATTACGCTCAATAGGGTCATGTAAATCATTACAATAAAGGATGTCCTACATCATCGGTTATTAAATTGAGTAATTGGCCGCCATGAGTTCAATCATAATACTTGAACCACTCTCCATTTAATTCGCACAAGACAATCAACCACACACAAACTGCGCTCTGATACCACTTTGTTGGGTCAAAGTACCGTATGTATGCAAATTAAATAATAACTCCTAGCAAACCAAATGAGAAAAATAAAACAAGTACCAAAAGAGCAAACAAGAGAACATACCAAATATATGTGGAAAACCCTTCAATGTCAAAGGAAAAAAACCACGGAACAACTTCGAGATAAATCCATTATAATAAAATAGGGTTTACAATACTCAAGTTTATGCCCAAAACTTGAGTTCAAGTAAATTGAAAATCCACAATATCAATTCTCTGAGAAAAATATAATCTCACCACAAACTCCAGAATTTAACAAAATCTAAACTGTAGCGAGATTTTCAATCTGAATATTACAACTCCCAATTGATGAAGCACTCAGAAAATCTTCTCAGAGAAAACCCCAATTTGTTCCTGTGTAAAAACCACACCTGAAGATTGAAAAAAAAAAATCAGAAAAACTCTCATTTTTTCTTTTTCTCTCTCTATAACTGCTCTTCTCCTTGGTTTGCGGCTGAAAGAAAGAGGGTTGAAAGACAGTAACCCCTCTTTCCTCTATTTATATAAATCTTATTACCCTAATTTGATTTGTTTTAGGAAACTCAAATCATAAAATTCTAATTTGATTTGTTTTAGAAAACTCAAACCATAGGATCCCTGTTTGATTTGTTTTATCAAACTATAGGCCTCTTGTGGGCTGGACATCCACAACAAAAACATGACTGTCAGGTCCATGGTTTGATTCAAAAGAAGTTTGTACCTCCAAAGATCTCGGGTTTCAAGGTATTCCTGATAATTATGATCAGACAAATTCATCAAAATTTAGTTTGAGGCCATACCAATTAGCTAGAGGTTAATTGATGGGAGGGAGAATGGTGTTGCTCGTACGAATGTCAAAAGTTGTTCACGAGTGACGGAGACAAGCTTTGCCCATGCAACCTTGGATATCTCCCGATGCTCGAAAAATCAAATTGTGGTGATATGATCAACAAAACCCACACATAGGCAAAGACACACAGTTATGGATACACAGCTAAAATACCTGCCAAATGTGAGGGAAGGATAAATTGCCAGAGGTTTTCATGAAAGCCAAGATAAAGGCCGTCTTGATCAAACAGACTCTCTAGGCATCCTCGGAGCACATATGAAGAAGGGCACAGAACAACAGCAATTCCGAGTCCTCGGAGCAAAAATACCATCTAGGTCAGGGGTGGTTGTGTCCTGCATGGCCCCGGTTAAGGATGCAATAGTTCCAGCAAATGGAGTAGATTTCTGTTGGGAATGGAGTCCAAACAAATCGGTCATCTTTGCAGCAGGCCGCCCAGCAGTTTCATGTTGCAGAGGACAATCTATTCACTAGCCAACAAGTTCGTTAACGGGGACTCATATTTGTAACCTCTGTAAGTCTCGTAGTGATATTTTGTTATATGTAAGATGACCTAAAAAACTACTGGAGAGATATTTGTTTGTTGCTTTCCACAAGTTTGAAAGCATTGCCAACACCTTTAAATGAAAGGATTAAATCTTGCCTTGTCATTGCTTATGGAAAACTTTGTTATTCTCTTGAGGAAAAGAAAAGAAGATCATTGTAGCTAAACGATATGCAATGGTTCCAATGCTCTTCCATTGAGATGTCCTCTCCAATCTTCTTCAAACATATATTTTGTGATTTGGAAGTCTTACAAGCTACCAAATATGTGCTACGTATAACAAACCAAACTTCCTGAAAGATAGCTATGGCTAATTCAAAAATAGTAATAATAATAATAATAATAATAATTTGATTAAATTTCTTTGCAGCCAAAAATGAGTATTTGGAAAGCGCTGAAATAGACTAGAAAGAAGGAACATACAAAAGTGGACATATATGTCATTTGTGTATGTTAGGATATGAATACAACTATATATTAATGAATGTCACGATAAGAGTGGTACATTACATCTTTACATCAAGAATCCTTCTTCCTTTTTTTTTTTTTTTTTAATTTGAGGAATATTATATCAAGAATCCAAGCGAATATCTAGTGATAAGAATGGATAAGTCCAAGAGTTAACTTATGACCCATACTATTAAAATTTTGGATTAAATATAAATTTTTTATTTTTCTGATTCAAACTTTTTGAATATGCCAGAAAAATAATAGATCTTTTAGAGTTTGGACCAACAAATTTTCATCCCTAAGTCTTAAATGAAACTTGATTCTTTCTTTGACTAACCGTTACAGTGGTAGAAGCAGTCATCAGTAATTGTAGGTGCAATTAAATCAATTGAGTGATGAAAACACGATTATCTCCACTATCTTGTGTGAAGTGACAATGATTAGATATAGCAGCACTCTTAGCACCGTAAAACTGTATAGGAATGTTGAAAATAACACGTTATTGAATCTATTATATTGCATTACGTAATCTAATGGAACTCCAGCTTTACGTAACAACTGAAAATAACTCAGTGCATCATAACAATATATTTTTTTATGTTATTTTACGTAACGTTACGTTATTTAGAATTTTTTAATAATTTCTATATTGTTGTTGATTATTATTTTGTTTATTAGCGAATTGTTGTAATTTTCTTGATTTGTTGTTGCCTTTTTTGATTATATGTGGAATTGCTAATTTGTTAATTGTGATTATTTCCTTATTTGCTTGTTGTAATTCCTCTCCGGTTGCTAAAATATCTTATTTATTAATTTTATTGAATTTTTAACTGAACTAAAATCAGCAATTACAAATAAAATATATTAAACATTGCAAAATATAAATTACAATAATAATAATAACTGTAATTGAAATAAAAAAATTAAAAATCTTATTTACTTATTTAAATGATGACTGGAATTACAGTTGGAGATTTAATATAATTTATAAAAATAAATATGAAAATTATTGTAAAATTTAATATAAAATTAAAATAAATTATGTATTACAAAATAGTTTTATATTTTTTATAGATATTTTAAATTTATTTTTAAGTTATAAAGAATAATTTATATAATTATATATATATATATATATTTTAATTAAATAAATAAATAAATACATAATCTACATTTGTAAACGATCAATTTTGCAATCTAATCTCCCTTACCAAATAAAACCGATGGATGGAGAGATTGCCATAAATTTGCCTAAAGACTGAGGGAGCTTCCAAAGGAACACACAATTTTTCCTAGTGAGCCCAGCGAAAAAAAACTATTTATCAGGCTCAGTAGAAAAAGTGGTGTGCTCCTTCGGAAACTCCCAAGACTGAGGATGCGTTGTCCCCTCATGATTTAAAAATAAAAAATATAGAAAAATAAATATAAAATAAAATAAAACAGTAACATATAATCCAAAACTAAATTGTACCAATACAACACCACCAGAGTGACTTACAAACTACCTTCAAAGGATAGATAAGAGCAAGCAGACAGGATAGGATTGTTATATTGTTTCAGAAGAGAAAGGATAGGGTTGCTACCAGCTCTTAGAACGGGGAAAAACAAAAAAACAACACATCCTCTTACATAAGAACACTGATCAGTTTGTAAGCTCCATGATAGCAGACACAATGTCACCATCTGCAGCCTTAAGTGCCTTAACAGCCTTGGCCCTTGAAACTCCGGCCTGTGTCATTACCAGCTCGATATCCTTGGGCTCAACATCAGTCTCATCAACATCTTCATCATCTTGAGCCATGGCCGATGTCTCTGGCTTCGAGATCACGTGGCTGAGATCAGGAGCCTTGAACTGCTCCGCAGCCTGGGTCTGCAGCTGTGAGCTCAGATCCTCGATCTTGGCCTCCCCAAAGACAACATAAGTGTCCGAGTTTGGGCTCTTAAAGACATCTGGCTTTGAGATGACGAAGAGAATCTGAAAGCCAAAAGATGATATCAGTAACAGGCAAGGCATGATAGCATATATAACTATTCCTGCCGAATAAATGAAAATGCAACTTTATTACAGTCAAACTAACATTCTTGCTCTTTTTCACGGTGACACGACTGACACCGGTGATGGGTTTCATCCCAAGTTTCAGCATAGCTTTACGGCTCTTTTTCTCGCTTCGGCTCTGCTTCGACCTTCCAGTAGCATCACCTTCTTGTCCTGTATGTGTATGTATTTAGAATGAAAAATAAACAATAACAAGAAGGCACCGGAAAGGCTACCAATCACAGAATTACAAAAAATATTTCAGAAGAAACAAAGAATAGACATCCAAGCATTATAAGTACCATATTCAGGTTAAAGCGGTATTAACTTTTAGACATTCCACAATGTTTTGAAAGCTGTTGAGAAAATTGCATACAGATGGCCATTTCTACGTCACCAAACCTAAGAGATGAACAGACAACACAAGTGCCCCGCTTTGTCTGATATAGTGCCACTAAATTTTTTTTTAAAAAAGGACTAATAAAGCAACTCATGGTCTTAAAGCCCCAATGGTCTGACAAATCAAGCAAACAAAACTAGTTTAACTGAGTATCCATATTCTTTTCATTTGATTAAGCTGAATCCCAAGTAAATTAGTACAGAGTTGCACTCTGAAAACAGCAAGCACAACCTGAGTCACAAGGAAATAGCTTAGACAATGTAATGCAAGGAGAGGAAAGAACCATGTATAATTGCTTTAATTAAAATATGATAGCTTCTTAAAATTTCCAATAAAGTATCAAATGAAACCTTCATATATCATCTACATGATTATGCAGAAAAGGCTACAGGAAAACAAGTTTCACACAAATATAAAACCCAGAATTAACCACTGTTAATTGACATTATCAAAAGATTCTCCTTCATGGATTAAAAAATACTTTCAACAGTAGGATATCAATTGACCAGTGTTCAGTTTCCACCCTGAATTCACTCTCTCAAATGGATCCATAGAAAGCAAAGACCTATCAATAATATATGTACAGCAATCAGACAGTTAGCTACAACGTACTCAACAACTCAATCATCTGCATGCACAACTGAACTCGAGTTAGAATTACAAAAACTTTATATTGCTAGAGCAAAGTAGGGAATACTGTCAGCTGCTTAGTTATCAAATACAGATATATCAAGAAAATAGAAGGGAAGAATTGCATGTGCCATAAGCAAAGACAAATAAATACAAACTAAAAATATTTATACTCATTGGATACATTTATATAATTATCTCTCTAAACAATAACAACACAACTCAACAGAACTAAGAATCTTCACAGTACGAGTTTATCTATAGGTGACACATAAGAGGTTACCTTCGCCATCTTCCTCATCCTTGTCATCATCCTCCTCATCATCATCGTCCTCGTCATCATCCTCAACAACAGGCTCATCAGGCTGCATAGAAGAATAATATGTTTTAGTAAAAATGAATATGGGTGGTGGATTAGTTAAATAATATTTATCTGCATAGTGAATTTGAGGACAACATGGCGGAATAAACCGTAAGGAAAATTCAAGTGAAGAACACATTTGTTAGGAGCACAAGTATTTGATAGACTCCACAACTGAAACAATACAATGTGCATACAAATAGGTCAAAGGACACATTTTATTGTTCAAGAAATTTGTCATGTCCAACATTTCTTACGAGATTGAGGATAACCATATGTTAGAGAATCTAGAAAACAGCCACTATTCTTATAGCAATTGTTAACGCATAAACAAGCAAAATTCAAATACAATTAAGGAGATTTTGCAGAGAAAACATTTATAGTTTGAATATTATTGATACATCAACTTTATGACAAAAATGAAATAAAGAATTTCAATAACAAAACCAAAAGCATCTACCGAGCAATCGAGAAAAAATTATTGCATAAACAGAAGTCCATAGTATGTGATGAATTAGTTCAAATTTAGCATTTTCTCTGCTCATTCTTGCCAAGAAAATAGCTTTTTAACCATATGGTAATCGGTTCATCACATAAACCTCAAAGGAAGTTTCGTCCAATACTAAATAGTATTTCTTTTAAGAACTCCCAAATGTTAATACAATCATAGATTAATTGTTACTACGAGGTGCATGGTATGGACTAGCAATCTCCCTACAAGTTCTGATATAATCCCCATGAACCGCCGAACAAATGCCATAAGAAATCATGGAAATTTCACAAAAGGAAATAAGATATGGCTTTTCTTTTCAGTAATTAGAAGATCAACGTTGACGCTAGACACAGATTACAAAAACAAAAAACTTTTGAGGACTTCCAATCAAGACGGCTTATAAATGTTATCTCAAGAGGACTATAAAAATATATATTGAAGGCAATAGTAGTACTACCAATGGCTAACCATTAAGAGATTTTAACAGTCATCAGTTATAATTGACTGAAAAAATATGTTCTGCAGGAACTTCTGTTCAACCAATATCTATTAATTTCATAGCTCGGAAAGCAAACATATTTACCCCTCAATGGAACTCGACGAGGCAGTCGAAAACTACACTAGTGCATCTATCACTTCATTATCCAGAGCTATAAAGCAATTGAAGCATCCATAGTGAAAACCAACATGCTTATATGCTCATTTTCTAACACTACTGCAATGAAAACAGGCAACTGCCATGAAATTAGAAGTCCTAAGCTCACAAATTTCACCTAAAATATTATAATTGCAACAAAGATAAAGTAAGAACCTCACCCTACATCAATAAAATCACAATAAAACAAGCAGCAATAAAAATTGAATATTTTAGGCACCAAGTAATCCGTTTAGATCAGATCTATAACAAAATCAAATTAGTTCCTAACAAATCAGGAGTCAGAAGAAAGAAGTTAGCACGCTAAACAATTTCGTCAGCAGATCGAAAAACGATTTGGGAAGGTCGATAGATTATTACATCGATCTTTTGCTGCTCGAGATGAGCGGCGAGGAGCTCTTCTTGGGTCTGAGCAGTCATGCTTTTCTTTCCTTCTGGATCGATGGCGCCGCCGCTGGAGAAATTAGACAAGAGAGAAAACCCTAGATAAAACCTTAATTCCTAAATAGCCCCATCTATGGGATTGGGCTTTAAGAGCCGGGAAATTCCAAATGCGCACCACAATTGTCTTAGTGAGCACCATTTTCCCCTATGTTGTAAATCACTTTACAATAGGATGTGGTGATTGCTAAGTGAAATGTGGCGCGCATTTAGAATTTTCCTTTATAGCCCATTCTGTCTCGGATGTAGTAAATTACGAAAATGCCATAACGGACTAGACTCGGTGGTGACTCGCTTGTCCCTTGGGGAGGTTCTAGAGCACACCAGTTTTTCCCAGCTCCCAGTGAGCCCATTTAAAAACTTCATCAATATTATAAGTTTGTCATCAAAATTTTTAGAATAAAATATTTTTTTCTTCAATTTCTCATCTCCTTCTCTTCTCAAACTGATCAGTTAACAAAAAAAATAAAAAATAAAAAATAAAACCCACAATTATTCTCTCAAATCTTTTCTATATTAAATTATCTTTTCTATATTAAATTATCTCACAAATTAAATTCGAAAATTAATTTTATTAGGCCTTTGCTTACTAAAAAAACCCTATAAACAATGCAGATTGAAAAAAAATTATGAACCCAAAAAAAACTCAAAGTCCGGACTGACAGTCGGGACGGTTCAATTTATGTCCGGACTGGAAGTCCAGACAGTGAGCTTCTGTCCGGACGAAAAAATTTTATCTGGACAAAAAAATTTCGTCCGGACTGAAAGTCCGCACATAAGGGGTACTGTCCGGACTTCCAGTATGGACGAAATTTTTTTGTCCGTACTGAAAGTCCAGACAGATAATTTTTGTTCGGAATGTACACCCCGGACAGGAGATAAGGATCACTGTAAATAAGTTTTTTTTCGTTCCATTATCCATGAACTCATTGTAGTATAGTGGTGAGTATTCCCACTGCTTACGCAAGTGTCTCGTGTTTGATTCCTGGCAACAACATATTTCGATTTAATTTCCATTCCTATTTGATTCGGTTTTTTCGAAATTGATAAATATTTACATATGTCAGTATCCAGTATGTTGGGACAATTACAATATAGTGCAACAAACACAAAGAATTCATTTTTTATTACAATGTGAATTTACACAATGAGAATTATAAATAAATCAGTCCATAATTAGAAACAATATTACATAAAAAATATATATATACAAAGTTTCGTTAGCAGCAAACAGTTCTCGAACAACCATTTAAAATACATTGTTTTCGAATACAGGCCTTTCAAATTACAACTCAAAACAAAAAATAATTAAATCTAACGTCCCCAAATCTTGAAAATTTTGAGAAGTGTTAACTCAACCGATCCTCCACTAATCGGTTGCACTTCTTCTTCTGAGTCTGATTCATTAATATTTGCTCTTCTATAAGACTCTTCAGCAATAAGAGACTTTGTTAATATCGATAGTTTAACCCCTACAAGTGGATAAACATAAATATTTAGCACACAATTGGAAAATAAGACAAACCCAACATAAAATTTAAATATACAAGTGGAGTCATCAAAAGTTAATTTAATTATACTATCTGATAATCTTGAGGAATACAATGCAAATCTAAGCATCCTAATAAACAAATTGGAAAATTAATAGAATTTTACATATTTCGTAACTAGCATTACAATATTTTATTTTTTTTCATTAATAGTAATCAAAGTATAAATTAAAATACCAATTTTTAAGTTTCAATTTTAAAGGATGGAAAAAAAAAATTCTAACTTTAAAATTAAGCCCGGTTGTAGAGTTAATATTTGAGATAGTTTAGATATTGAGCGCCAAAAAATTCTTACCAATTACAAGAGATTTAAAGAGGTTAAGCAAGTAGAGATAATTATTGAAAAAAGGAATGAATTGTGAGGTAAATATATAAAAAAAAATTCATCTATGATCAAAAACTCTCAACCTCCAAAACCCCAATGCTCCATTCTCAATATTATCATCAAAACCCCTCCACCCCCTCTCCAACCCAACAAGACCACCAAATCCAAAAACATCACATTATTTGCTAAAAAAAAACTAAATTAAAAAACAATTTGCTAAATGAGGAAGAGATCTCACCAATCTCGATTCAAGAAGCGACACGGGGCGGCAGGTGAGCGCGTGGGTTAGATCAGCGGCGGCGGCAGGATTAGCGATGGCGGCGAGCAAATCGAAGAGAGAGAAAAAAATAATTTGGTGGAGGAGAAGGTAGGGAAGGAGAAGAGGAAAATGAAGGATTATGAGAGATAGGTGAGGGAAGGAAGAAAGGAGTTGGGTTTTTGGGTTTGAGATTTGACTGGTCTAGAGCTCGAGAGGTGAGGGAGAGAAGAATGGAGATGGAGGAGAAGAAAGGGAAAAGAGGGGAGAGAAAGAGAGTGAGGTATTCTTGGAATATTTGGTGTGCTCACTAGGAAAATTCTCTCTTTTGAAAAGAGAGGATAGGCTCACTAGGAAAACTGGGCTCACTAAAAAAAAATGGTGTGCTTCTTTGAAACTCATGTCCCTTGGGTCGCATGAGTTGTGATTTCTGACTGGTCCAAACTCCAAATAAATGTGCTTTTTTGAGTTGGGTTGTTTCGGTATTTTTCCTCAAATCCTTCTTATTTTGATATTATTTCCTGCAAATACCAAAAAAAAATTGAAGATAGCAGATATAGGATCAATCCTTATGGAAGCTAAATTTGATAAAGTTTGCACAACAATATTAACTTTAACGTCAATTTCGACCATGATAGATATTGAATTAGAAAAAAACATATTGGAAGAAGTTATAGATCTCCAAGTATTCTTTCCAAGATCAGTTTAATCGGAATTCAAAATCAAATGTTATAATCATTTTACTGATTTGTGACAGTATAGAAAAAGTTCAGATCCATTGGATCACTTATGAAATCATCATTGACTCTCTCTAGGTCACCATGCCAGTCCTTTAGTAGGGAAAAAAATGAGTTTTTGCATTTCACCGGTGACTCTCTAGGTCACCAATGACCCACTCTAGGTCAATGGTGACATGACTAATGAATATTTTTTCAAATTTTAAAAATTGCATATCTGCACGTCAGCAGTGACCCATGTCCATAACCGGATCTTCAGTCCAAATTTGAGTTGATTTAGAATTCCGGTCACAATATTGGTTCGTACTCCACCAAATTTAGGGGAGGGGATTAATTAGGAATTTGAATACCTATTGGAACTCTATAAAAGCTCAATTTTCTTCAAACTAAAAAGGATGAGTTTATATCAAGAAAAAAAAAAAGAGAAATATCAACATCATTTTCTTCCTCTTCTTCATTAAAATCCTCTTTATTAAAATCCTCTTACTCTTCGATATCAAAGTATGGTTCTACTCGGTTCAAATTACACTATTAAAAAGAAGACTTTCATATCAAGCTAAATATACTGAAGATCAAGCTATTGAAAGAAAGTTTTCACAGCAATAAAATCTCTCAAACCTCTATTATCTTCAAAAAAATCTTTTTTGTTGTGTATAAAAGGAGAGGGTTTCATGTCAAACCGATCAAGATCAAGAACGGGATCTAAAATGTTCTAAAAATTTTGACAGTTATTGGAAAAGCTTTAGAGTCATCTAGAGAGAGATCTTTACTTCAACAAAGTTATCTTTTCCATTATCTTCTCCACCAAATCTCTATTGATGTGGTCAAAGGAGAGCTTTTCAATCAAGCTCATCAAGGAGAAGGCCCATATTACTGCGAGGATTTCTTGATATGATTTCACAGTATACCTCTATCAAGTAAACAATCCCTCCTCTTCTTGTATGATCTTCCTTGTAATCTCCACATCAAAATTATTGTCTGATTGTCCATAGAGCCAAAGAGTCACTATGGCTAGGTATCCCCATTACAAGTTCCTCAGATCATAGAGAAAAGTTATAATTTTTATCAAGTGGTTGTAGTAGTTCAACTATATATGCATCTATTATAAAAGTTGAATTGTATATTCTTACTCTTATAATTCTCAATTATATAAAGTCACTCGCCACCATCTTTCTAAATTTTTACTAGTTTTGACTAATTTTGAGAGAACAGTCCCTCAATCTCTTTGATCCCTCAATCTCTTTGATCGTTCTATATGGAAGAAAATGGACGGGTCCACAGACAATCTCATTGACCGTTCTATTTAAATTTTTGAATTAAAAAAAATAAAATTTTCTCCAATCCTATTTGATACCCATTAACCTATATAACTTTCGATTTTCTATACCATCATTATTAGGATTGCAACCAAAAACCCTTTCCAAATATCAATATTACCAGAGCTATAAATAAAACCAAAAGAAAAATAATCAGCAAGATTATAACTAATTTTATGTTGAAAAAAATCAAACATCTCAAAATAAAATTTGCCATATTGCATCTCCTATCTAAAATCTTAACGTCTAAATTATTTTCAGCCATTTTGATTCACACTCAAATCTCTCCTAGTTGCTTGGACTCCAACAAAATTTCCTGCACTTCTATCAATCTCTCCTAATTACATGATCACCTTCACCATCTTATTCCTGACACGACAATCTACATTGTAGTCGTTTTATACCCAAAAATTTATTTCTTCGGCCTATTCACCCGACGACAATTTGGTCCGGAAAGCATGATGAACCTAAACACAAAACTGAGAACTAGTTTGACCTAAAAACTTAAATCATTAGGTCAAAACCCCAATTTTATATTTAAATCTATGGACTTTTTTTGTCATATTCAATGTGGAACTATACTCACATATAAACTAACTTAACACTGTGATCGACATCGTCCATCCTTGATTTCATCGCATGTCTTAGTACATTGAGCTCTGACGAGCTTTTGGCCCGTTTCACCCGGCGAGTTAAGCTCTCCAGGCCTACAATGTCGTTGCTGATGTCTCTGATCTCAAAGTCGTATGCGCAAAGCTTCTGGAGTGGCATCAGGCATGTCTCAGGATTGTTCATGTCTGAAACAGCTGACCAAAGCGATTTATGGATTAGAGAGAGAGAGAGATAGAGAAATAAGGTTTCAACTTTTCTTTAAATAAAATTTATGGATCAGTTTGCGGAGTTTCCATGCAAGCATGACTCTAGAATTCATGCCAGATCATGATCTTAATTTTATAAATTACCTCATATATATCATCCTTCAGCGGTCTGCAAGACAAATTTGCTGTTCACAAGCATACAACATGTGGTTGGTGATCAGTCATAAACTTCAAGAGACGTTGCTGGTCAAGTTGCTTGCGTTGTTTCTCAGCAACAGCCTGAGATCGAACACTAATAGAACAGCACATCTACCACCTCCCCTGCTGAATCTAACATAACAAAAGTAGTTGCTGGTTGTCCAGGTCCCCAGCAGCACGCCATGACTCTTATATCTGATTCATCCTCAATGTCATTGTTAGCCTCCTTTTTTTAATAAGGAGCAACGGAGACTTTACTCCACAAATGTCTTCCATATTCCATAAGGAGCCAATTCTCTGCTCTAGCTGTCAAGAGAGATCTTGCTTCTTTTTCCATAGAGGGAAGGATGAAGTTTAGCATTATTTAGCAATTCTTCTTGAACAGATTCAGGCAATTTTATAGTAAGGGTTAATTACAGTTAGACTCCCTGTAGTATTGGGTATGTATCACTTAACACCCCTGAAGTTTGAAACTCTCAAAAAACCCCATGGACTTAGTTATTTTCACTCTCCTTTTTTATTAAAGTGCACTCTTATCTCTCAAATTCCTATTCTACCATGATCTCTCCTTTTAATAAGTGTGCTGATTAAAAGAAGGGATGAGGGTAGAATAGGAATTTGAAGAACAAAAGTGCACTTTAGTAAAAAAAAAAGAGTGAAAATAACTAAGTCCAGGAGGTTTTTTGAGAGTTTCAAACTTCAGGGGTGTTAAAGTGACACATGCTCAATACTACAGGGGGTCTAACTGTAATTAATCCTTATAGTAACTTGAAGGAGCTTATCTTCTTCAGCATTCTGAATACGTAACCATTGTGCATCAACAAACCTAGACAGGGGCTTATTCTGAAGCCATTTTACACCCGCAAGCTCATGGTGAACGTCAATTGTCAAATTTCCTTCTGGTGTAGGGCTTGTAGAAACGACAGCATTATCCATAAATTCACTGCGAACACGTTTCTTCACATTAGGTTCGCACCCAATCTCAACTGCAGCCTGTGGCAAGATAAACAAAAAGGATAGAAGTTAGAACTATATGCAGTAACATACAACTTAAACAACAAGCCCTTTTATGAAGTGAAAATGGATATTTTCCGAATGCCATTTTGCGAAAGTTGTATATATGGAATGGTAAACAAAAAACTGGGATGCAACTGATAGAGAAGGAAATTCAAAAAATGAAGACATAAATTCACACCATGTGCCGCGCACCTTTTAGCACATCCTCCGGAGTCTCAAACATCGCACATGTAAAATTTGCAGCTACTTCTTCAGGAGTCTCTGTCCCATCTTCCAAATCTGTGCTCTAAAACGAAGTGAAATCAAGAAAATTAAGTTCCATACAGAACACATTACAGGCGGTAATAGCTATCAGAGAAACAAATACATACTGTTGTCTCTTTCATTAAATATGAACCAAGTTCCTCAGAAGTAACCCCAAACTTGCTTGCAACTTCCCATAGTCCCGCCCTATGACAAACACTGTATAACGACTTCCGCTTTGGCCTTTTAAATTGCCCTTCCTCCACCTCAATTTCACCAGGAGGAAAATGCAAATTGAACTTGGCATCAACATCATCAACCTCACTTTCAGAATTGGCATTCTTAAGAACTCTACATATAGAGTCAAAAATTTTCCGGTTCAATTCAAGTCTCGTTTCATCATCTATTCTTCGAAATTCCTCATCAAAACGCTTACTGTAATACATCTGAAGAGCACTCTTCCTCTTCTGAAGAAGTAACCACTTTTTGTCCAAGTTTTGAACAGCCCAGAGCAACTGAAAAAAATTAATATTAAGAGTTAAAAGAGAACGGGCAGGTCCTCGGCAATTGGCAGTTCACTTAAAGTTTATTATAAATTATAAAACAACATACCCTGTGCCACCTTATTCTAGGTGCATCTTCTCCACCCTCTGGCAATCCTTCTGAATCCTTCAGTAGACTAACACAACCCTCCTTCCGGTATATATAGCAATGAAAGGAAGCTGAAGCAGTAAAAAGAGAAAGCAGCAAGAGCCCTATATACGTTAGGGAAATATGCATAGAAGAGTTTAACTATGAGAAGCTTGTGTATTCCATGACACATTAAAAACAATCAACAGAAAAATGGAAAAGATCGTTACATCTAATTTCTGCACATGCATCATTGTCAAGACACGCCCAATGTCTTCCCTATCAATTTGATCCTCCTTAATCGACTGCATTTCCGCGATTTGAGGTGGAATGGCACCACTAGTGCGTAGTTGCTCATGTATCCATATACTCTCTTCATTTATAGTCTTATCATCGGTTGGAGGCGATCCAGTAATGTCCTCATACAACTGAAAGTAGGAAGGCATTCCAGAAAGTTAAAAATAAGCATAATGTATTCTCAAGTAGTTGAATGCTGTAGGTACCTGAATTCTCTCAGGTACATCAGTTTCTCTAATGGCGTCATCCTTTGGGGTCATATACTTTTCTGAACGTATAAATGGTTCAAACTCATCTTCCAACCTCTTATTCCCGAAACCACCAGCATCGCTAGTAGCCCTTGCGATCCCTTGTTTACGCAACATCAAGAGCTCATCAACATCACCAAATATCTCATGAGCTTCCTGTAGGGCACTTGATGAAACACCCGGTGCCTGTCTCATCTTCTTTTTCTTGATCTTCTTCTTCCTATAGTAATCAACTAAAGAGTAAGGGGCCTAAAACCATGACAACATTATTAGTAGAATGAAAATTAGTAGCTCTTACTTAACAACAACACCATGCTCATCAACGTCTTCCTCATCAACAATAAAGTCAGCCATTTCATCCTCGTCACCAATTTCGTCATCCTCCTCCCTTCTGGATGCTCCTGCTCTTCAGCAATATCCTCCAATGGTGGCCCTGGTGGAAATATTTCCATAAACTTTAGAACCAAAAACAATCAGACAAAACACAAAGGGCAAGTAGTGAAACAGATAATTGCCTTCATCATCACCAAACAAACTGAACTTTAGCTTTTCCTCAGCGGTCCTCTGACCCCCATGGCTATTCCTATCAGATTCTTCTTCGTCCAGAAACCCAGACCTCTCCCCTACATCAGAATCCCTTCCTGCCTTCTTTAAGCGCTTAAATTTGCTACCCTGTCATATTCTCAAGCAAGCACTAGTAAATGCAAAATACACCCATGTCCAGAAAAAACGAAGAGCATTGGTAAGTGAAAGGCAATGCAATCAAGCCAAAGCAATTCAGTATGAAAAGAACTGAACCTAAGATGACAGAGTAATCTATAACCCAACTAATAAACACGAATAATTTTGAAGTAGTGGGTTTATATAAGAACCATATCCGAACAGATTTTTTTCCCCAGAGGATTTCAATTCAGTAAATTCTAATTATTATGTTAAACTTGGAAGAAAAAAATATTAACAAAAAGCCATCACTAATTAGCCATACACTAAGAAGTCATGTTTCGAAGGCAATGTGCCTTGATAAATTAATTGCACCTAGTCATGAAACTAAAATGGACATACAAAGGAGGAACTTACAGGTTTTGGCCGATGAAAGCCAGTGATGTTATTATCCTTAAGCAACTCATAATCATCCTCATCAAGCTCATAATTTCTCTCAGTCTCTCTGTGTAAACACACAACACAGACATTGGCCATAAATTAGACATTTTGATTGCAACACAAAAAATCCCAACATCTACACACAAAATTAGCTTGGGCAAGCGCTGCACCTTCTCTTCTTCTTCTTTCTATGCCGCTCTTCATCGCTGTTGTCCTTCTTATCCTCTTTCTCATCCACATCCTCATCTTCATCATCGTCAACTATAAACCCATCTTTCTCGTACTCATCCTGGCCATCCTCTGAAAAAGTTGACACAAAACCCAAAAGTGTTAACAGAACGAACACCAAACCCTAGAAACCTCAAAAAGTTCAATTTTTTACCCTCTTCGTCTTCTTCATCGTCGTCCCCGTCGTCTCTACCATCGAGATCGACGCCTTCCTTCTCCTCCCGCCCGTCCTCTACCTCCACGATCTCGTCTACACAACAATTCGAGAAGACTTTCGATAAAAGCCAAAAAAAAAAAAAAAAAAGCAGGATGAATCGATTGAGCGAAGAACAAAATTCACCTTCGTCATCAGAGACCACAGTTCTTCCGCCCATTGCGAAGATGCAACTGAAACCCTAACCCTAGCTGTCAATTCTCAGACAAAAATACTCTTCGACACAGATTATGTTTATAAATGTGATTTTATCTTAAACAAAATATGGTTTTTTTAATTTCTTACAAGCTCATTTCACAATTAAACAAGAAAAATTATTTTTCGAAATATTATATTATCTATTACCGCAATCAAATCACATCATAATTTTTAAGATTTTAATTAAAAATTTAAATAAATAAAAAGAACAATAATTTGATAATTTAAAAAATTTAATTAAAAAAATAAAAATAGAAAAGTAAAATTAATTGCACTATTCCACTCATGCTTACGCTTCTTCCGTTCTTGCATAAATCTGCACTTGTGTTGTCTACAACATTCATTCCATTATTATCCGACATCAATTCCTCTACTTCTCTGGACATGATAGCTCTGTTGGCCATCAAATCTATCCGTATTGTTGCTTTGAATAAATGGTTTAAATCCAAATGTGTTTAAGATGAGGGCCTAAACTAAAATTTTCCTTTTTAAGGGGAAAAGATCAAATTAATTGCCGACCTTTTTTCAAAGCAAAACTATAATTATATTACTAAGTAACGAAGTGAGAGAAAAATATGATTTTAAAATATAAAAAAATAGAAAAAATAGAAAATTAGGATTGCCTCATCCTAATTTTTCTGAATTTTTTAAAAAAAAAACTGTTTCAAACAAAATATAAGTACTCACCTAAATTATTTGGATAACTACTTTAATAATAACCACCCACTAATCCCTATTAATTTCTCTACATTAACTGGCTTTAAAACTAATTATACAAGTTTGTTTTCCATTACCTCCCCCAAAAGCTCGAGAAGAAATAAAAAGGAAAATCTAACTGACGCAGGACAGAGGCGAAATTAGGGTTAGCGTTTTGAAAATTAGGGTTTTTTTTTAGAGGAATTAAGGAAGAAAAAATAGATTGGGGAAAACTTACAGGATTTGGAAATCCACCCCGACCCACGCCTACTCTCCACGAATCCACGAGAAAAGATTTTGATTTTAGCGAACTCCACGCAAGAGATTTCTCAAAAAGAATTTCAAAATATTATTCATTTCCTCAATACTTTAATCCATATATATAGGAAACCCTAACAAACAGAATCCTAATAGAATCCAAACTCCTAATCCAATCAAATATTCTAGTAAAATCTAAATCCTAATAAGATCCAAATCAAATCAAATCAAATCCTGATCTCCATCAATTCTGCCCGGCTTCAAAACATGAACCTCTGGTGAATGACAAAGATGATAATTATCAAGCAAATCTGGATCGAGCTGCTGGACTTCTTCGGTGCGCAACCAAGTACAATCTGAGTCTAGACGTCCATGCCAGCGCACCAAATAACGCTGATATCTACCATCAGTAGTCGAAACAATCTCATCATCCATAATGTCTTCAATCTGATCTATATGATACTTTCGTGGAGCAGGAGGAGGCGATGTATGGATGGAAAAATATCGATGTCTAGGCAAAACAGATGATGGTAGATCTGGAATAACTGTTGGATAGTCAAATGGAGCACGGTATGGAGTCAAGTCCTCGACGTTGAAAACTGGATTGATCCCGAGATTGTGGGGATCGCAAGCTCATAAGTATTAGAACCAATTCTCTTTAGAACTCGGTAAGAACCCATACGTCGAGTATGAAATTTCTTCAAGATTCCTGGCGAGAACCTCTCTGGACGTACTCTAACCATTACCTCATCATCAACTGCAAATTCCTGTAATTTTTTGTGTGAGTCTACTGCAGACTTGTAGTTATTATTACTATTTGTTATCTGCCGACGAATATGATAATGCAAATCATGCAAATGCTGTGCAAAAGACTCGGCTGAGGCACTAGGCCTATCACCTGTGGGGAGGGGAAGAAGGTCTATAGGTTTTCTAGATTTATAACATGTAACTATCTCAAATGGACTCATCCCAGTAGACCTATTGACTGAACTATTATATGCAAACTCCGCTATAGGTAAAACAAGATCCCAAGTGGTTAAATGGTTGCCTACTAAACATCGAAGCAAGTCACCTAAGTTATGATTGACAACTTCTGTTTGACCATCTGTCTGTGGATGATAAGCAGTGAAGAACTTAAGTGTGGTACCCATTTTTTTTCAGAGAGTTCGCCAAAAATGACTTGTGAATCAAACATCTCTGTCAGAAACAATTGACTTAGGAAGGCCATGCAAACGAACTAGCTCTTTACAGAACAAGTGTGCAACATGTGAGGCATCCGAAATCTTGTGGCAAGGGATAAAATGTGCCATTTTGAAAAAATCTATCAACCACGACTAATATTACATCATATTTTCTAAGTGTGCGAGGGAGTCCTAAAATGAAATCCATGCTAAGATGCTCCCAAGGTGCAAAGGGTATGGGTAATGGTGTGTAGAGTCCTGTATTCTGCTTCCTACCCTTACCTATCTGACAAACTCGATAATGTGATACAACTCGCGCAACATCACGTTTAATGCTTGGCCAATAAAATTGTTCCTCTATAAGAATGATAGTTTTATCTCGACCGAAATGACTAGCGATCCCTCCTGCATGCATTTCCCAAATCAGATGATCGCGCAAAGAAGTATTAGGAATACATAGACGGATACCTCGAAATAAAAAACCATCAACAATGGTGAAGGCATCTACTATAATAGGAGGATCCTGTATCAGAGATGAATAGATGTCACCAAAATCCCGACAAGTAGGATAGTATTTAATGATTTGCTCAAATCCGATAACTTTTGCACTCATCGTCTGTAAAGTGCAAAATTTCCTACTTAATGCATCAGCGGCTTTATTTTTAGTTCCGGCACAATGTTTGAGTACAAAATTGTACTTCTGATTAAACTCAACACTTGATGTGTCGATACCCCACTCTCTTTTGGAAATTGATATAGCGTAGAGCTTGATGGTTTGAATATAGAACGAACTCTTTTGGTAGCAAATAGTGATGCCAATGATGGAAACATTAAACTACTACTAAAACTCTCTATCATAAATATCGTAGCGCTGTTTCGTCTCATTCAATTTTTTGCTAAAAAAAACGATAGGATGATTTTATTGGCTCAAAACGTCTCCTATACCTACGCCTGATGCGTCACATGCTACCTTAAAAACCTTTGAGAAATCTGGAAGATGAAAGACCGGAGTAGTAGTCAACTTCTCCTTAATCTCCTCGAAAGTATGAGTAGCAGATTTAGTCCATTGAAACTCCTCTTTCTTAAGACAATCAGTGATCGGAGCCATAATGGTACTAAATCCCCTAACAAACCTCCTATAAAATGTGGCCAAACCATAGAAGCTCCTGGCTTCATGGATCGTACTAGGAGTAGGCCATTCTCTTATGGCCTTAATTTTGTCACGGTCTACTTCTACTCCGTCTTTAGAGACGATGAAGCTAAGAAAGTGAACAGAGAAAACTAAGAACGCACATTTCTTCAAATTAACAAACAGTTTCTCCTTACGGAGAGTCTCTAAAATCTGTGTCAAATGAGAAAGATGCTCTTCTTAGGTTTGACTAAAGACGAGAATGTCATCAAAATAGACAACAACGAACTTGTCTAAAAAAGTACGCAATATCTAAATCATAACTCTCATAAACGTGCTGAGTGTGTTAGATAAACCAAAAAGTATGACCAGCTATTCATACAATCCGTCCTTAATTTTAAAAACAGTTTTCCATTCATCACCTTTACGGATATGAATCTGATGATATCCGCTTCGAAGATCTATCTTCGAAAAGATTTGAGAGCCAGCCATCATATCTAATAAGTCATCAAGTTTAGGAATGGAAAACCTATACTTAACGGTAATGCTATTGATGGCACGACTGTCAACGCACATTCTCCAGCTACCGTCCTTTTTAGGTGTGAGTAGAGCGGGAACAACACAAGGACTCAAACTATCTCTAATAAAGCCTTTCCGCAATAACTCATCGACCTGTCTTCTCAACTCAGTGTGCTCAATATGATTCATCCGATAATGAGGTAAATTGGGCAAGCTAGACCCTGGCACGAAGTCAATGGCATGCTGAATGTTCCGAAGGGGAGAAAGTTCATCAGGTAACTCATCAGGCATGATATCCCGAAAATCAGTGAGAATCTGAAGAATTCAGGGTGGTAAATGACATGTGGACTAGAAGACTCTCCTAAAGCAATTGCCGCATACACTAGTCCTTCATCTATACTCTTCTTGAGGAAATGTGATCGACTTACTAAGTGAAGAGACTTTTTATATACCTGGCCAGTGACTTTTTCGCTCTTTGGGCTCTCATCACTAGACTTAGGCGGCGCAAGTTTCAAAACAATTTTCTTTCCATTAAATTTGAATGTATATGTTTGACTTGCCGAAACTCGTCACATCTAAGTCATACAACCATGGCCTACCAAGCAAGATATGTACGGCGGTCATATCTAACACATCGTACCAAAGCTGGACCTGATAGCTTGACATCTGGATAGGTACTAGACAACGCTGGGTAATAGATTGAGTAGTTTTATCCACCCATATTACGTTGTGTGGTTGTGGATGAGGTTCAGCTTTGAGGCCCATTTTCTCAATAGTTATTCTTGAGATTATATTCACACAACTACCCCCGTCAATTATTACTCGATAATTCTTTCCTCCGTGTGTGATGTACATGGTGAAAACGCTAGATCTATGCTAATTTTCATCTTTCATTTTAGTGTAAAGACACCTAACGATGCCTAAGCGCACATTTGAAATGACTATTTTCTCGTTTGACTCACTAGCGTTTCCTACTGGTTCATATACTTCTTCCTCAAGAGCATCATCATCACCATTATGTTCTCCTTCTACGAGTAAAGCTCTAGTGGGACACTGTAAAGTTTTGTGGCCATACTCGTGATACCTAAAACACTTTACGCCTTTCGTGCCCTGTTTAGATGATTCACCCATTACGGCTTTACCCTTAAAGTCTTTGTTGAATTGGGTGTTAGGTCTCTTGTTATCTTCAGAAGGACATCTGGATTGCTCCCCGGCTCTAGGAGTAAACTTGCGGTCAGTGAAAATTTGAGAGAGCGTTCTATATCTTCTGCTAATTGACAAGCTTGAGAAAGGAAACTTATATTCCGAGAATGGATATGCATGCCTCGTTGTATGTCTGCCCGTAGTCAAGAACGAAATCTAGATATCGCCTGGTGTCGGTCCTCTCGCAAATCACACGGAAGTGTCAATTCATCAAATTGAGTCATGTACTCTTGGACCGTCATGCTTCCCTGGCGAAGACTGTGTAACCTATCTAAAATGTGACTTCTAAATGTGACTGGAAGATACTTCTCTTTAAGTCTACCTCATGTCATTCCAAGTCTCTATCGCATCCAGATATCTGTCACATTCTCTTTCTACCGATGTCCAATATATCCTAGCGGGCCCTGTTAGTCGCATCCGAGCAAATCGTATTTTACGCTCTTCAGACATGTCATACCAATTGAAATAGTAATCTATGTCTGCGAGCCAGTCACTAAAAACTTTAGGGTCGTGAGTGCCATCGAATGTAGGAGCTTTTACTTTTATCTGTGTGATGTCATCTTCAACACGTCTAATTTTAGGGACACTCTCATCTCTATTCTTTTCATTTCGATCTCTTGGCCCTCTATACTGATCGTAATACTTTTCGTTATATTCATTCTTATAAATATGATTATTTTATTCTTCCATTTGTTATTCTAGTACATCCAATCGTTTATTAACAATTTTAAACTGTTTCATTTGTTCAGTGATAGTTTTTAATTGTTTCATCATGATTTCTAACTTTTCATCCACATTACTAGAACTTGGGGTGGTTATTTTACCGTTACGAAGAAGCATACAAATTAAGCGTATGCAATGCAATTTTCTAAACTCAGTCAAATTCTATATGCGTGCACTATATGATCAAATAAAATTTTTTAAGCTTTAGTTTCTAAAATGTAAGGAAATGGATCCTAAAATGTGTGTATGCAGCAAGTAATGAGTTGGCAAATAATTATTAGTAATTCCAACAACAATCTTATGCAGAATTTCACAAAATAGTTGCAAAATTTTGTTAAAAAAATGAGTTAGTTTAGAGATTACCCAAATACCGAAGAAATTCATGCACTTGTAGTGGCCCCTTGGAGTTTTTCGAAATCGGTTCACCTTCTGAAGAGCCCTGAAATCCTGCCACAATTGTTGGAACAAATTCAGGAAAACAACACTTCGAATCTGACTCAAATTGGACTCCGAACGGGCTCCAAATCACCACTTTTCTCTTCATTGCTACACTGGTCTGCTGTTATGCTTCTACTGGCTGCTGCCACTGTTGTTCTACAGCTGTTGCTACGTCCTACTGCTGTCCAGCAGTAGTAAACTGCTGCTGTTGCAGTTCTACAGCTAATATCGCAGTTCCTTCTGATGCTACTGCTTGCTGTTATGCTTACTATGCAGCTATTATTGCAGTGGATTCGCCAAAGAAGGGAGTGAGGAGTGGATCCGGATAAGGGGATAAGAGAAAAGAAGAAGATGTGGAAGAGGAGATGGAGCCAAATGAAAAGAGGGGCTAAACTTGGGGAGTTTGGGTTGGATTTGGTCTGGCGGAGAGATTGTTCAGGTGGGAGTTTGGATTGAGTTGGAAAAAAAAAATGCAGGACGGAGGCGAAATTAGGGTTAGGGTTTTGAAAATTAGGGTCTTTTTAGAAGAATAGAGGAAGAAAAGATAGATTGGAAAAAACTTACAGGATTTGGTAATCTACCCAGGCCCATGCCCACTCTCTACGAATTCATGAGAAAAGATTTTGATTTTAGCGAACTCCACGCCAGAGATTTATACGAATTTTTTCAAAATATTATTCATCTCCTCAATACTTTATACAAACTCATATATATAGAGAAACCCTAATAAACAGAATCCTAATAGAATCCAAACTCATAATCCAATCAAATATCCTAATAAAATCTAAATCCTAATAAGATCCAAATCAAATCAAATCAAATCAAATCATGATCTCCATCACTGGCCTTTTGGATTTGGATTGACCAAATTTAACATGCACCATTTGGATTTAAGATGTGGCATTCGGATTGAGTAAGATCACAAATCAGCTGAATTATCTACATTAATTAAGGTATTTATCCTTTAAAAACTTGCATTCCCATTCTTCTTTCTAAATAATATTTTATCATTATATCCATCATCGACATATTACTGATTATTACATTATTGGTGGTGGTGAAAATTTTCAAAATAGATGAAGAATGGAAAAGTACCATGGAGAACGCGGTGCTAACTGAAAAGTACCATGGAGAACGCGGTGCTAACTCTGTAGTTCCGCGTCTGGCATTAAGATTAGCCCCATGTTGAGTAAAACGCGGAACTAAGTCTATAACTCACGTTCAGATTGCTTAATTCCGCGTGAGTAGATAATCAGAATTCTAAATAGATTGTGATTGAGATTTGGGAGTATCCAATACCCAAATTGAGTCCAATCAGAATTCAAATTCAAAAGATTTAAATCAAAACTAAAATATTTGATTAGAATCTTTGATAAATAGAAACACTTTCCTATTCTACTTTATTAGAAACTCTTATATCAAGCCAAGACTATAAATACTCGCTTGAGGTAGCTTTTGGGGATTTTTTGGATGACTTTGAAATTCAAGTTACGCGCGAGAGCCTTGAATTTACAGAGATCAACAGAGAAAGATCTAGGGCCAACAAAGATCATGAAGAAGATTTCCATATCAGATCGTCAACAGGTACTACTAGATAGAACACATCGCCACACTAGAACCCACGTTTTATTGTAAAAGATAGCGATAAATTATAAATCCTCTCGTTTATTTTTTTATTGTTCATTTTTCATTGTAATCAAGTTATTCAATGAAAAAAAGCAAGAATTTTGAGGAGAACAAACTGGCAACCATAATAAGAGGCGTCTCTTTTACTGAAAAAGAGATCGTGGCGCAATCCGATATGGAAAAGATCGGATCGGTTGTTGATATGCTCGTCGTGAAAATCGACCAGAAAAAGTATAAAGAATATCTCTCTTCTGGATTGGATGATCTGACCGAAACGCGGCGCTATCGTTGTGTGATCTCTAATACCCGTAAATCGGATAAATAGGAAACCACCGTTAATCGGGAATCTTTTGAGTCCGTGGCCATAGAGCCGTTGTTTGGACAGGAAATCCTAAAAGGAGATGTTGTTCTTGCTGCCGAGGAAGGGCAAGAAACAGGTTTTACCAGACGCAAATCCACAATCGAAATCGTCAAGCATGACGAAGAGCTCACAAAGTCCGCGTAAAACGCGAGGCTGAAGCAGAAGTAGAACGCGAGGGTACTTCTTTACCTCGCTAACTGGCTTGTGTTAATTGCGAGTTCAGTAAAAATCGTGTTAAACACGAAGCTAAATATAAGTCAGCGTGTGATGGAGTTTCTCCATGCGAGACTACAAATTCTAGACATGAGACCGGAAAAATCGAAACTCGCAAAAAATACGAGGATAATTCTCAAACTTGCATTAATCGCAAGGATAAGTTAGCGTGTGATAGAGATCCTCCAAGCGAGGCTATCAAACTTGAGCAGAATACTGAGCTTAGCGTAAATCGTGAAACTAATAAAACTTACATTAATTGCAAAAATCACGTTAAACACAAAGATAAAACTTGCGTAAATCGCAAGAATAAGCCAGCGTGCAAAAATTCCTCTCCATGAGAGGTTAAGATACCATAAGTGAAATTTCTGCAAAAATGCCAAGCCAACGTAAAACGCGAGCCTAGTGTAAAAAGCGAAGCTATTGCCCAGTCTCGCATAATGATCTAAAATGCAAAGTTACTGTCCAGCCTCGCGTAAATAGTTCAAAACGTGAAGCTAACTACCAGTTCTGCATGAACCAGTCAAAATATAAACTTAAGGTTGATAATCAGGGTGCTGAGCACTAATTCAACACCACCACTTCTATGAAGGTTCAGCAAGCTCCCGGACTCTCCCAACAACCAAATGGGCCCCACACCCAAGATTTTTCAGTTAAAATTTTCGATCTCAGAGATTATTTGACCGATAAAAGGAGCATGACTCAAGCTCAGCCAAACTCAATATGCCTGTGAACAACTTATAACAGTCGTATCTGCTGTATTAGATAATTGATGTTCTACCAAAAAGAGAGTATTTGTAGTTAACGAAATAACTGAGTCTGAACATAATACTCCAAAAAGGAGAAAGATCAATTTGAAGTACAGAATTAAGGAAAAAGAATTGAAGGCGGTGACCTCAAACATAGTCGCCAAGGCTAAAAGATCGTGGAGAAAGAGTATGGGTCAGATATAGATGATGACGAACCTCATCATTTTACCCGTCTCAAATTATGCACTGTCGCTCCTCGAAATTACAAGAAACTTTAAAAAGTTCTTATGATGATGACAACGATAATTCAGTTATGGTTTCCCCCAAATCTTGTGCATCTTCCCGGCCATAAAAATCAGCGTCACATGTAGTGGATAGGTCTGATGATATCGACCAAAGGTTTGAAGCCCAAGAGCAGATGATTCGAAACCAGCATAAGGCGATTGATGACCTCAAACTAATGTTTCTAAAAGTGGTTAAAAACACCCAGAAGATAGTCGAAGATAAGGAAAGACCACCAAAGAAAAACGAGGAGACACCGTTTAAGACAAATGAAGAAATTAAAGAAGAAAAGGCTTATTCGGTGAATGAGGAGGATGACAAATATTCCTTCCATGATCTTCATGAGGAGAAGATTAAAAAACTATAAAGCCAACTAGATGCCCCTGATGCATAAAAAGGAATTAAAAGAGTATGGGGTATCAAGAACATATCCACTTGAGTGAGATTTTGCTCCATACTCAGAAAAATTAAATTCTTCAAATTGGAGTCATATGACAGAAAGGGGTCCCCAAACCAGCACATATACTATATCTTGTCACAAATCAGTCATCTAATGGGAAATGACCTATAATGACTAAGCTATTTGCGAGGCACCCTACAAGAGCCTGCCTTTATATGGTTATGCAGTTGCCCGTGGGAACTATAAACACTTTGTATGATATCGAGAAGCAGTTATTGACACGTTTCTTTGAGGATGATATCGAAATATCAGTTTATTCCCTCCTTGCAACGAAACAAGGAGAAGAAGCGGTCAAAAACTTCGTTGAACGCTTCAGGAAAAAATCCATGCATTGTCGACACGATATGACTCAGGAAACCCTAGTGGAAACCTGCAAGTATAACTTCAGGATCGGCGTGTTGATAAGAATGGGAGCTGTACAGTCCAAAACCTGGAAAGATCTGCTGAAGTAAGGAGAGCAGACGGAAGATATAATCTGTTGAATTGAGAAATCTCGTGGTATGAGAAATTCTACGAATAACAGGTCATATCCACAGAATTCTAAGAATAAAGGGAAGACTGTTATGACATTAGATGTTACTCCAAAGCAGACAAGTCTGGTAAAGCCAAGACCTCAAAATCCAAGAGGTGCAGGTTAGAGCAGGCCCCGACAAAATAGAACTTATACATTCAAGACTGAGTAGAGAGCTTCTTTGTTCCATCTCCTCCTAAGAAAAGGCATGCTGAAACTTCCGGAGAATCGAAAACTGGAAGACGCTGGAAAAATCAATGATCCTAACTATTGCCTGTACCATCAGAATATCGGACATCCGACTAAGAATTGCTATCCTTTTATGAGCCGAATTCAGGCATTGATAGAACCCGGTATCCTCCAGCTTTAAGAAGAATATAAAGTTTTTACAAATATGACAAGTTTGGTGATAAGAACCAATAAGTTCCCTGCCAGAGCGACCCATGTACCATTAGGGAAGCCAATATCGACATCAAGCACGGACAGCCCGTACTTGCAAGCTGGCCCCTTGGGTACGCTTTGAACCACAGCCGCAACCGAGTCGTCCTCATTAGCTAGCAGCCGGATTGGGCTGGGGATGCCGAAGACATTGACGGTGATAAGTATCATATTACTTCTACTACTGTTACTAGCCATTGAAATGGCTAATTGAGTACTATAAATAAATATTTTTTTGCTCAATGTTGTTACAGCGGCGGGAAGAGGAGATCAAGTTCCTCACTAACCCTATCATACTAGAGATAAAAGTATGAAATTAATTATCAAATGCTGTCAAACAGTGGAAGGAGGAGATCAAATTTTTCGCCAATCCAAATTTGCTAAGTGGGCAAACCCGCGGGTGCACCCGCGGGTTGCTTCCCGCGGGGGGTTGCAACCCGCGGGAGGATTCCCGCGGGTGGCAACCCGCGGGGGCGATCCCGCGGGTTGCCACCCGCGGGTTGTTTTCCGTTCTTTCCCGATTATTTGTTTCCTATTTTTGGACTCATAATCCGTGATCCGATTTTTCAGGAGAGAATTGAGCCGGATTTGGAGCTTCTTCGGTCTATAAAATACAGGAATTTAACGGGAGAAGGGACTTTTGATTTTTGGATTCTTGTACTTTGGGAAGATTTCGGGCGAGCTCTGAGATCAAAGAAAGGAGCAGAGCCATCTCTTCCAGTCGGACGGTCAACGGAGGCATCAACGAGACTCCATCGCCACCCGAACCCACGAAAAAAAGGGAATAAATTAATATTCCCGTTCTTGTAATTCCTCGGAATTTTTGTAATCTCAAATCTTCGTTGTAATCAAATAATTTTGCAATGGAATCAAAGATTCAATTTTCGGGCAAACAAGAACTGGCGACCACAGTGGGAGCTCCTCTGTTTACCACAGAGAATTTGGTGGTGCAGTCCGACCGGGTGCCGATTGGCTCAATGGTTGAGACGCTGGTCATAGAAGTTGACCAGCAAAAATATGAGGAATTTCTTTCCTCCTCTGATTCGGAGCCTAGGCGTCATCGCCGGGTGACGATGAAAAAAGGTGAGGCGTCATCGCCCACCGGAAAGGCGTCATCGCCTATGAGAATTTATGAGGCGTCATCGCCCGTTCGATTTGACAGGACGTCATCGTCTGTCAAGAACACGGCGTTATCGCCCATTCCAAAGTCACGCCAAAAGTCAAACCAGTCCCTGACCCGCTCTCAGAAGAGAAACCTGAGGCGTAAGGCCCAGCGGGCCCGCCTCAACAGTGCCTCTGGAAAATTGCGGTCAGAAAATCCAGATCAGGAAACATCAGAGAAGAAAATTTCCAAAAATAAAAATCCGCAGGTAGAAGTGCGGGTTGCACCGCACGGGGGCAACCCCGAGGTTGCAACCGCGGGTGGAAACCCGCGGTTCCAACCGCGGGTTGCACCCCGCGGGGGCAACCCCGCGGTTGCAACCGCGGGTGGAAACCCGCTGTTCCAACCGCGGGTTGCACCCCGCGGGTGCAACCCCGCGGTTGCAACCGCGGGTGGAAACCCGCGGTTCCAACCGCGGGTTGCAACCGCGGGTGGAAACCCGCGGTTCCAACCGCGGGTTGTACCCCGCGGGTGCAACCCTGCGGTTGCAACCGCGGGTGCAAACCCGCGGTTCCAACCGCGGGTTGCACACCGCAGGTTGCAACCCGTGGGTTGCACTCCACAGGAAAAATCAAGGGTTGGTTCTGGTGTCTATTCGGGCACACGCACAGTGAGCACACAGCGCACATCTAACTTTTTGGTTACTCTCTCAGGTGTACCATCCCGTTCCTCTACAAACAAATATAAGGATGTGCTCATGAACTCACCTGAGGATAGATCTTCAAATTTCTCTTCGCATGAATATATTCATGATAGAATCCTCCAGATCCCGAAGAACAAGTCAGATGCGTGCGAGACCCGCACAACTGCGCAGGCCAGCACACACTCCAGAAGAATCCGCAGAAGGGTTGGAGAACAATCTAATGCTGGAAAAGAGCTCAGCCCCGAAATATTGCAAACTCTCCAGTATTATGAACCAAGTTTGCAACGCAAGCGGCGTCAGGTTGCAAATAGGGATAAAGAAGTATCTCAAGACTTGAGAGAATACCTCAATTGGAAGAAGAACTCTGCACAGAATACTCCTCAATGCCAATGCGAACAGTTAATCTCAACTGTTCTATCAAACTGCGAGTGCCATCCGAGACGGTCCGTTTTTGAGCGGATCACCGAATCCAAAGGAATACGGACAATAAAGAGGGTGTGCTCTGGAACCGATCTACCTGCTGCCTCATCAAATATGGTTAATAAAGGCAAAAAGGTGGTCGGAAACAACCTTTCGGATAAGAAAATTACTCCAGGGTCAAAAGGAGTTTCTATCGAACCAGAGGGCGCGCTTCTAGAAGAAGTCTCTGAAAGGTTTGAGAGACAAGAAAAACGTCTCGAACAGCACGAGGAGACCATAGAAGAAATGAAGCAACTTTTGATTGAGTTGCTGGCTCAAACTAGAAAGAACCAATCAACGCCGTCCATTTCTAGTCGGCAGAAAGGAAAACGGCCTGTCCAAATAAATGAAGACAGCGAAGACGAAGATGAAGAAGTGCCTCCTCATTCAAGAGAGGAAGAGGAAGTGAAAGTTATCCTCAATCCTCACGCAGAGAAAATAGAGAAGATGGAGAACCAATTACAAGCTCTTCTTCATCGCAAAAAGCTACAAGAGGTGGGGGTAGTCCGTCCATATCCCGTAGAATGGGAGACCGTACCCTATCCTGCAAAATATAAACCGTTGAATCTTCAATCATTCGACGGTAAAAGTTCGCCGCAGCAACACATCTTTTATTTTCTCTCACAGACAGGACATCTCATGGGGAATGATCCAACTATGACTAGGATATTTGCGAGCACTTTACGGGGGCCCGCATTTACCTGGTTTATGCAACTTCCCCAGGCAACATTTAAATCTTGGGCTGATGTAGAACGTGAGTTCCTAGCCCGATTCTTTGAAGATGATACAGAAGTCTCCATATTATCTTTGCTAGCAGCGAAGCAAGAAGAAGGCGAAACAGTCAAAACTTATGTCGAGCGGTTCCGAGAACTTTCCGTTCGATGCCCACATGGCATGACGCAGGATACGCTTGTGGAAACCTGCAAACATAACTTGTTGACCGATATCTTAGACAAGATGGGTTCGGTCGAATCCAAGTCATGGAAGGATCTGCTTAAGCAGGGCGAACAGGCCGAAGAAATACTTCGACGTCTCGAAATGCAACAGTCTGCAACCGGAGACGGTGCAAACGAATCTCCATTCCATTTTTTCCGTTCAAAAGGGAAAGACATAACGGCAATGACGGTAGAAAGTACACCGAAGAAGAAACCATGGCCAACTACAAGCAACACAGCAAAGTCGCCCAGACTTCAAAAGCAGTATTCGTTCAAGGATGAACATACTGCTACTATGTTCAATCTGCTCACCAAACGCAAAATGCTTAAATTGCCGGAGAGCAAGAGATCTGAAGAAGTAGGGAAAACTAACGATCCGAATTACTGCCTGTACCATCGGATTGTAGGTCACCCCACAAAAAATTATTTTATCTTAAAAGATAAAATTCAAGCGTTGATTGACGCTGGAGCAGTTCAGCTCAAAACTGAACAAAAAAGGAGTTAGAGCTAACTCCGACACATTTAATGCGTGAGGTCTAAAGGTACCACTTGGGCTCACAACAATTCCCAAAAAATGGGCTCAGGGCGGTTAATTTAAACCCCCATATATATATATATATATATATATATATATATATATATATATATATATATATATATATATATATATATATATATATATATATATATATATATATATATATATATATATATATATATATATATAATGAATTACCCAACGCCGCTAAAGCTACGGGAAGAGAATAAATTTCTCGCCAAGCCCATCATACTGGGGGTAATAAGTATGAACCACCCAACGCCGCTAAAGCTACGGGAAGAGAATAGATTTCTCGCCAACCCCACCATACTAGGGGTAAAAAGTATGAATTGCCCAACGCCGCTAAAGGTACGGGAAGAGAATAAATTTCTCGCCAACCCCATCATGCTGGGGGTAATAAGTATGAACCACCCAACGCCGCTAAAGCTACGGGAAGAGAATAGATTTCTCGCCAACCCCATCATACTGGGGGTAATAAGTATGAACCACCCAACACCGCTAAAGCTACGGGAAGAGAATAGATTTCTCGCCAACCCCACCATACTGGAGGTAAAAAGTATGAATTGCCCAACGCCGCTAAAGCTACGGGAAGAGAATAAATTTCTCGCAAACCCCATCATACTGGGGGTAATAAGTACGAACCACCCAACGCCGACAAGGCTACGGGAAAAGAATAAAATTCTCGCCAACCCCACCATGCTGGGGGTAAAAGGCATGAATCACCCTAAGCTGCTAAGACAAAGGGAAGAGGAAAAGTTTGGCATTTAAGCCCAAACGAAATCCTTGACAACTCACCATGCTGAGGGGAATAGTATGGCTAGCTCAACTCAAACGGTAGTTGGTAAAGGCAAAATCAAACCCGTTGATAGCTGGGGGTTTGCTAAAAATCCCACGACAAATCTGTCACAACAGTATTCTTATCCGAATATAAGAATACATCACTGCTCTAAGCTGCTAAGGCAAAGGGAAGAGGAAAAGTTTGGTATTTAAACCCAAACGAAATCCTTGACAACTCACCATGCTGAGGGGAATAGCATGGCTAGCCCAACTCAAACGGTAGTTGGTAAAGGCTAATCAAATCCGTTGATAGCTGGGGGTTTGCTAAAAATCCTAATCAGATAAATCTCCTGTCACGTTAAGATTTCACCTCTGACAGCAAAACTTTTCTTGTCATTTTGCTCCAATAGAGCAAGCGACACTCCAAAATATTAGTCAAGTTAAAATCATACCTCTGACATCATAATTCAAAATCAAATGAGATAAGATCCGATTAAATCCCCTGTCACGTTAAGATTTCACCTCTGACAGAAAAGAAAATTCACACTTCATCAAGTCCAACATTACAACCTCTGATGAACGTGCTTTTGATATCGTTAAGTTGAAAATCACCTCTGACGAAAATCATCTCCCTATCAAGTTAACAGTTACCTCTGATAGTCCGATTCCAAAACTAAATACGTTAACCGTCACCTCTGTTTAGTCAGTTTGTCCCTATCACGACCAGATCCTCTGAATAGGTTAAGCTCCAAGACACGTTTAATGTCACCTCTGTCTTTTCCTGATTCGTCATACTAGATGTCACTGAACGGTTAGGATTAAAATAAGCACGTTAATATTATACCTCTGCTTGACCTAAAATAAGCACGTTAACATTATACCTCTGCTTGTCCTCTAATGAGTACGTTAAAATCATACCTCTGCTTGTTATGGAATAAATAAATATATTAATAGTTATCTCTATCGACCAAATCTTTTAAAAGGTCTATAACCAAAATTAAAAAAATCCAAAGTATTTCGAAATTCAGTACGGTTCAATACAGAACTTCAAAAACTTTGGAGGGGGTTATGTAGATACAAAAAAAAAAAAAATCAAAATTTGCTAAGTGGGCACACCCACGGGTGCACCCGCGGGTTGCAACCCGCGGGTGTTGCAACCCGCGGGAGCCCCCGCGGGAAGCAACCCGCGGGTGATTCCCGCGGGTGGCAACCCGCGGGGGCGATCCCGCGGGTTGCCACCCGTGGGTTGTTTTCCGTTCTTTCCCGATTATTTGTTTCCTATTTTTGGACTCATAATCCGTGATCCGATTTTTCAGGAGAGAATTGAGCCGGATTTGGAGCTTCTTCGGTCTATAAAATACAGGAATTTAACGGGAGAAGAGACTTTTAATTTTTGGATTCTTGTACTTTGGGAAGATTTCGGGCGAGTTCTGAGATCAAAGAAAGGAGCAGAGCCATCTCTTCCAGTCGGACGGTCAACGGAGGCATCAACGAGACTCCATCGCCACCCGAACCCACGAAAAAAAGGGAATAAATTAATATTCCCGTTCTTGTAATTCCTCGGAATTTTTGTAATCTCAAATCTTCGTTGTAATCAAATAATTTTGCAATGGAATCAAAGATTCAATTTTCGGGCAAACAGTATGAAATCAACCATCCAATACTGTTAAAACGACGGAAAGAGGAGATCAGATTTCTCGCCAACCCTGTCATTCTGGGGGTAAAAGTATTAAATCAACTATCCAATGTTGTTAAAGGTAAAAAGGAGAGGAAATCAATTCCTCAACAACTCACCATACAGAGGAAAGTAATATTGTTAGCCCAACGCAAACGTCGATTGGTAAAGACATACCAAATCCGTTTATACCTGGAGATTTGCTAAAAATCCCGTGGACCTGTCATATTAAACTCTTATTTCTGACAGCAAGATTTGGATTATAACTATTATTGTTATTTCGATATGATAAACTCTGTCATGTTTAGTTTTTACCTCTGACAGTAAGGTTTGAACCATTGTCATACTGAAATAAACAGTCTCTTGACGAGTACAGTTCAACTTACGCGTGAGAGTCTTGAATCGCCTCCATCAAAATTCCAAGCATGTGCGATTAGGCACCTCTATCGAATTTTTTGATCTTAACATGATCATCAAATTGAAGATCCAAAGTATTTCAAAATTTGCTAAATCATAAATCATTTTGAAAACTTTGAAGTGGGGTCCTGTTGGTAGTAAAAAATTCAAAATGAGGAAAATCAATAGCTCTGCGGCCAAGCAGACGCGAAGCTATTGATTAGCTTCGCATCATTCAGTGCTTAGCTTCGCGTGGATAAGTAAAACGCCAAGCTAAAGCCTTAGCTCCGCGTCCAGATTATTTAACTCTACGTGAGGAGATTCTCAGAATTCTAAATTGATTGTGATTGAGATTTAGGCTTATCCAATACCCAAATTGAATCTAATCAGAATCCAAAATCAAGAGATTCAAATAAAAATCAAATATTTGATTAGAATACTTGATGAATACAAAAACTTTCCATTCAATGGAAACTTTTATTCTTATTCCTATAGAAACTCTCATAACCAACCAAAGTCTATAAAAACTCTCTTTGAGAAAACTTTAGGGATCAATTTTTAATAGATCTTTAATAAATTTTTGATCTTTCGATCAGTTTTGGAGTTCAAGTTACGCGTGAGAGTCTTGAATCTATCAAGACCAGATAAAGAGATCTAGGGTCGACCGTCATCTTCTTCAGAAGATTTTCACATCGGATCGTCAACATGTACTACTAGATGAACCCATCGCCACACTAGAACCCACGTTTTATTGTAAAAGAGAGCGATAAATTATAAATACTCTCATTTGTTTTTTTATTGTTCATCTTTTATTGTAATCAAATTATTCAATGGAAAAGAGTAAGAATTTTGCGGAGAATAATCGTTTGTATATAAAAAAGTAGGTTTTACATTGTTTTCTAATAAGTAGTTAGATTAATATTCTAAATTGATTAGGAAAATATTTAATTTGAAATAAGTTTTGGTATTCTAATTTTGTTTTTACTTATTCGCATATAGCATAAATAACATATATTTATATTTATTTATAATAAAATAAAAGAACAAACTTTTAAATCTTCCTCCCAAAAAATAAGCACATTCAAGTATTTTTAATATTTTTAAATATGGCTTTGTAAAATTCTAAAAAAGATGCATGCCACTGATTGCCCTATCTCTCGATTATCTACACGCGCAAGTTGCCAGATTCGTCACACACGAGTTGCAAGATTCGGGTACATCCCTCCAACCACGCCAGCCACGTGTCTACCGGCCCCACCTCATCATCCACCGTCCCATTACCCCCCGCCATGCGGCGGCCCCACTATCCCCTCGTCATTCCCCGCTGGACCGCGGGCCACACACCAAACCCCCCCAGATGCCCGCGCACCCGCCTCCAATTAAAAGCCCCACACCGACCCATAAAAGGAAAAGCGAAAAAGTCACGCCCCGGCCGCGCCCTTTCGATCACATCGATAAAGCCAAAACAGACGGTCCTGATCACCCGACACAATTCACACGGCGCCGTTAATTTAAAGCTCCGAAGAAGCCGGGCCGGCAGGCCTCACACAGACTGCGGAAGCCCAATCGTCTCCTCTACGCCGTTACCGCTAAAATTAGCGGATAAGAACAGGGACCACCATTCGTTTTCCAGTGAAAATGTGACACGTGTCATTAAATCTCGAATTTGGAGTAGCTACCCTTTCCTTACTGTCGGTTGGATAACGCAGATGGGCTAGGGGAAAGCCTAGGTTGGGTTTTCATTTGATCAAATTCTATTTTAGAATCCATACTTTATTTGGATAGGCTACCAAACTTTCTAGAATTTTAAATTTCATTGAAATTTCCAAACAAGTAATAAAAATATTAATTGGTCGATTGAAGAACGCATCATATATCCACTCTTTAATAATTTTATATACATATTTTTGAGTAAAATACACTAAATCAGAATACAGTTATTTAGAAAAGTTAAAAAGTATTATTTGCTGTATTTTTAAATTAATAATTAATCATTTTGCTAACGACGATTTGGGAGTTTTTATGAAATTAAAAATCTCATTAGAGTTTACATAACGTAAAATTGATCATGTGGATTTTTGAGAAAAACAAAATGCCTTATGTGAGTTTCTTGTACTCCGACGATTTGGATATCTAAAATGTATTCTTTAAACTTCAATTTTATGTTTTCCATAAGCTCAACTTAAACTTCAATATTGAAATTTCACTTTATTAATTTTTTTGCAAGGTTTTCATTTTTTTTTTTCATGTTGAAATTTTTTATTTAAACTAGATCCAATTTAAGTACAGTTTTATGAAATTATTATTTGTATATATAGGAAGGAAATGGTATAGCTAAAGAACATTTATAAAAAGTTTTGTATGGAAGCGACCTAAATCTCAACACAGAAGGTATTAGATGCATACGTGAACCATTCAAATAATTAGTTATAATCTCTATACTCTAAATAAGTAATATATAAAAAATTATATAATATATAGATATTTCATTATCACCTATCAAAAGGTATTATTTGCTTTGATTGTAAATCGTTTATTTTATACATTATATAACTGAATGGTTAAAATTTATGCCAAATGCATAATTTTTTTACATCTAAACTCTCTTTCCAAGCTAACTAGGCATACAATAGTGTCGGTGAGTTTAGCAAATAATTTTGATGATGCAATTTCAAACCCCAAGATTAGGAAATTATTTATTTTCCAGCTAGCACCATTGCTTTACATGCCTTCGAGCTGTACAAATATTTATTAAGAGTTAAGACGCATTGCTTCTAAAACCACGCCCATTTTTTAAAATGTGCACGCTTTTAGGTCTCTGTATCTCCAATGAGCACAGGTAAAAAAGGAGTGGATTTATTAGTTTAAGATAAATTAAGAAACTAACGCCAGGGTTTTAAATGATCAAGACAACTTTGTCTCTCTCTCTCTCCTCTGTTCATTGGTTTAGCCCAACTGGGTTCCGGTCACCAACCAATGCAGTCACCGCCTTTGCTCCTCCTCCTCTCTTTGTTGTTTCTTCTCGCTAACCGCGGAGCACCGGATCTCGCCGGCGACCGGGCAGCGCTTATCGCGTTCCGTTCCGCCGTCGGCAAGTACCTCCCATGGAACCTCACGGCCGCTTCCCCGTGTGCGTGGCCTGGCGTTACGTGCGAGGGCGGCCGCGTCGCCGTCCTCCGCCTCCCAGGCACTGGCCTCATGGGCCAGATCCCGTCACCGGCGCTCGGTAACCTCACCGCCCTCCACACCCTCTCCCTCCGCTTCAACGCTCTCACCGGTCCTCTCCCCTCCGATCTCTCCTCGCTGACTGAGCTCCGCAACCTGTACTTCCAGGGCAACAAGCTCGCTGGCAGTATACCGCCGTTCCTCTTCTCTCTCCAGAATCTCATCCGCCTGAACCTCGCCAACAACAACTTCTCCGGCGAGATTCCTCCGGCGGTCAACAATCTGAGGAGGTTGGGCACCCTGTACCTCGAGAACAACAGATTCGTCGGCCAGATCCCAGATCTGAACCTGACGAACTTGTTTCAGTTCAACGTCTCCTTCAACAATCTCAACGGGTCGATCCCGCAGAAGCTCCGGTCAATGCCGGCGGATTCCTTCCTCAACACGTCTCTCTGCGGTGGGCCCCTACCCGCCTGCCCCTGGGAGGTCTCTCCACCGTCGGCCGAGTCCAAGAGCAGCAAACTCTCCGGCGGAGCAATCGCCGGCATCGCTATTGCCGCCGCCGTAGTTTTCTTCATCCTCCTCGTCTTGTTGATCCTCGTATGCAGGAGGAAGGGGTCGAAGAGCAAGGGGAGGCCGGCTGACGTGGCGGCGCATGCGGCGGTCGACAAGCCGCCGGAGTTGGAGATTCCGCTGACCGACAAGCGGGTCGTGGGGGAGGGGGCTGCAGCTCCGGCTGCCGCGGCGGAGAATGGCGCGAAGAGGCTGACGTTCTTCGGGCAGGGGCCGAGGGTTTACGATCTGGAGGATTTGCTGAGGGCGTCGGCGGAGGTGCTGGGGAAGGGGACGTTCGGGACGGCGTACAAGGCGGTGCTGGAGACGGGGGCGGTGGTGGCGGTGAAGAGGCTGAAGGAGGTGAGCATCACGGAGAGGGAGTTCAGGGACCGGATCGCGGTGATCGGGTCGATGGAGCATCCGAATTTGGTGGCGTTGAGGGCATATTACTATAGCAAGGATGAGAGGCTGCTTGTGTACGATTACATGCCCATGGGGAGCTTGTCTTCTCTTCTTCATGGTGAGCTTCTAAATTTCCTTCTTGTTTACTTGCTAGTGTCGATTCTTTGGTCAATTTCTGTTCATTAGTTATTTCAGTTGTCTGGATTTGGTGAACTCTTCTTCAATTTGATAACTTGAATTTCTAATTTCTCACAAATATAGATTTTAGGAATGGATTTCGCTCTAAAAATGCCATATATATATATATATGTGTGTGTGTGAAATGCGATATAATTCATAGTTTTTATTTTTTTTAAATATAAATGGTGGATAATCCCTACATTGCATTAATCAGGTGTTAATCAAAGTACGCCGCATACAGAGTACATATATATAGTCCATCACTTATAAGTGGACATTACAATAACATAAATCTAATGCAAAATAATGCCTAAAGAGATACATTAAAACAAAATACAGAGAGATATTGGATATTTAGACACTACAAGTGATGTGCTGCTTGGTATGATGCTCAGGATTTTAATATGGTGAACAGGAAATTCCTTCTACCATTCCAACTTTTACCCCCAAAATTGCTAGAGACTATAGTTGTTCCGCTGAAATAATTATTTACCATAGAGCGATCTTTCAGATCTTTCATATACGTGCATAGTCTCAGATTGAATAGAACAAGTACATGTCATGGATTTAAATTTATGCACAGATTGGATAGAACAAGTACATGTCATGGATTTAAATATAAAGCTCGGGTCTCTATCTATTGGTTTGATTTTTTGAGTTAGATTCATTCAGTGCTTTGTGTCAAATTGGCCATCATTCTTGACTATTTTTCATTTGTTCAATAGAGATGGATTCTTAGTTCTTTTCATACCTCCAACATTTTCAAGATATGTATGCAAATTTATATCAATGTTTTAAAAATTTTGATAGAAATTAGCTCATATTGTTCTTCATATCGACATACACGTGAAACCTCTGCCCCCTAATTGTATTAATATAGTGTAAGAAAATGAGAAGCGATTTAGTAACTAATCTTCATCCCTTTCTTCCCATTTCCTTCATCAATCTGTGACAGGTAACAGAGGATCCGGCCGCACTCCTCTCAACTGGGAAACTCGATCCGCCATTGCCCTCGCTGCTGCCAATGGCATCGAGTACATTCACTCCACAAGCTCCTCTGCATCCCATGGAAACATCAAGTCCTCAAACATCCTCCTCGACCGATCCTACGAAGCCAAGGTCTCCGACCACGGCCTCTGCACCCTTGCTGGCCCGTCCCCCACACCCAACCGCGTCGCTGGCTACCGTGCTCCAGAGGTCACTGATGCCCGAAAGGTCTCACAAAAGGCCGACGTGTACAGCTTCGGAGTCCTCCTCCTTGAGCTTCTCACTGGCAAGGCACCAGCCCAGGCTGCGCTCAACGAGGAGGGAGTGGATTTGCCGAGATGGGTGCAGTCTGTAGTGAGGGAGGAGTGGACATCGGAAGTGTTTGATCTGGAACTGTTGAGGTATCAGAATGTGGAGGAGGAGATGGTGCAGCTACTGCAGCTGGCGATCGACTGCGCAGCTCAGTATCCTGACCGTCGACCGTCGATGCCCGAGGTGGTTTGCAGGATCGAGGAGATTCGACAGTCGAGCATGCTGCCTCCGGATGACAAGGAAGCTCAGAATGAATAATGATTGATCAATCTAAGTTCAGTCGGGTCTTTCGATTTTTCTCTTCATTTTTTGGGTTGTTTTAATTGATTTTTCTGTTTCTTATAACCAAGCAAATGTTTTCTTTCTTTGTTTCTTTGTTAGTATACAGAGTGTATCATTATTTTCCTAGAGTACTGGTTCAATGTTTATTATGAGCAACTTGTATTGTTATCCTAAAGGGATCTTCATTGTCCTATCAATCTGAGTAAATTCTTTCCTTTTCTTTTCTGTTGGTTGGTGTTATGTTTTTTTTTTGTTTTTTATTTAAATGTTGCTGGCTTTTGAATATGATCAGATGTGTATTAGCTATCTGTCACCTAGGAACGACAACGGACGGGTTCAAAGATAGTTTTGAAGCTGCTCTACTCCAATTTTTTAGTGAAAAATGAGAAGTTTATTTTTTTTAATTCAAAATTTATAATAGGACAGTTAAGGATTGACAAATTTGTAATTAGTTTTTGTTACAAGTTTTAAAATCGTACATAGAGAATAAATTTTCGTGTGTAAATAGAATTTTCCGTAGCCAATTTTTATCCGTACTCTTTTCCTAATATTATCCATTGGAATACTACCTGATGCTTGTGCAATTAGCTGGAAGCTCAAGAGTTGTTTTCACTCTAGTTGGTGAGCCAACTCTGTTCTAAGCCCTGCCAAGTTGTCTGAATAAATCTATGGATTGTGGTGGCCAACTGCCTCTGGTTCATAATTAAAAAAGAATATGGAATCTGCAATTATCAGATTTTAATATGCATTATGTCATATTATTAGCATACATGCCCTAATATATGTCCATACTGACATGTATTCAAATATGCAATAAAATAAAATACTGTATTATATTTTAAGATAGTGTGAATATGACACATTTGATATATTGTTGATTTTGGTACCATATCGAATCTTAAATTTCAAACCTGACTAGACGCAACTTGTATATATATGCTGGCAAAGTCTCTCCTTCGTTGCTAGCTATGACTTGTTCTCAATTTTGGCACCTGAAAGCTAGTTTAGGAATGAGAATTCTCTATTTGTTGGTACAGCTTGCAGCCTTAATCAGAATAATTGTGATGTGAGTGTTTTCGGTGAAAATTTTCTGAATTTCTCTTCATTGTCACATATTACAATAATCTCGAAATTACAATGAAAGAAAAATTATAAGAAAATAGAAAACAAGAAAAGAGATTTATAGATTCATTTATCTTTTAACAAAAGTAGTGAGCTCTTCACGTGGTTATGGGACATAGAGCTCGTACCCGTTGACTATCCGACAAAAATGGGAGCTTCTTGGCAACAACAGATTTGCTAGATTTCTTGAGCAACATAGCGATAGGCAGTTTGCTAATTTTTATGAATGCGCCTAGGCACGATTTGGCCGGATGACCGACACACACTCGAGAGCGCGTTGAATGATTGACCTTGGGTCTCTCCAAAGTTGACTTCCACAATGCCTCATGATGTCTATTTATAAACACAAGTTGGGTGGATCACATGCCTTATGAATAAGGTTGGAAATATACTGTAATCCAATCAAATATTTAATTTAATCTTATATGATATGATTCAATGAATCTGGTGCTCATTTGATCATAAGAAGATTCGGCAGAATCTCTGAGATCTCCAGTTTGATTAGATTATATTTAATTTGAATTTGATTAGATCTGAGATCTCCATCTATTTTGATTATATTTGGATTTTTTTGAGATATTGACAGATACTTATCAATTTTTCGCTGTCAACAGTGAGAGAGAACAAAGATGTTGACTTCGTTATGCTATGTAGGGTTTTGGCCGGATTTGGATCCTCTCACTGGTCTATCGCATTCGGTACAACCGTTGGATTCAATTATAGGATTGAGATTAATTTACGAAAAATGCTAGAAATTTTTCGAAAATTCAATCATAACGGGTGGATTCAATCATGGTCCACTGCATCCTAAAAAATGTGAAGAAATTTCAGTATGTCTTCTTTAATTTCCTTTATATTTTGGTTTTATTCTTTTATATATTTTATGAAAAATTAAATTTCTATATCGTAAGATATTATGTGCATTTAATAATCACATTTCAAATTCTTATTTTGATTCACTTGAATGAGGAGGCTGAAAGGTTTTGAAGTAGTAAAATAGAGACAACAAACAGAAAATTCACTGGTGGTGAAGATAGCGCTTAGATAGCCCAATAAAATAATTACACGTATCGCGACTCAAAAAAAACGGTTAAGCAAGTTCTTTAATTTGTTATTTTAAATGGCGCCACGTGTAATTATTATTTTATTAGGCCAACTAAGTGCTAGTGAAGGAACTCTTTTCACCGCCGTAAATTTCTCATTTTCTCTAATAAAATACATTCAACCGAAATCAATAAAATATAGACAATCGAAATCGAGAAATTAGAATAGAAAAAATTAATAAGAAGATCGAATAATATTTGAGAGTAACAAAAAGGCAAAAGAAAAGATAAAGAAAAAGAAAAAAAAATTCCAGCGGCATGAAACTCAAATTAATCTCAACCCTTCACTTGATGGAAAATTAAATATGAGTGGAAAGATTGTAATATCAAAATTAAGGTTGCATTGTGTTGTTGTCCCATGCATAAAGTTTTATGATCCTATAACTCTGGTGATGGTATAATCATACAAGGTAAGCTTTAAAATACATGTAAAATCAGTTTTCTCAAGCAAATGTGATTTGATTTAAATGCTGTAGTTTGAATTGCCAACTTTTTCAAAACATATCTATTCTTGTTTGGATTATTACTATAGGGAGATATAAATGCAAGGAAAAATAAACTCTCATGAAGAAATAAAGGACTTTTGGGGAAGAGAAAAAAAAATATTGAGTTATTATTTTGCCGGAGACTTCTATTTGAGCACACCACTTTTATCAATTAGCCTAATTACAAGTTACCATTACTTTTTGTGACTAAGTTTTTTTCTTTGATCAGAAATCAATCCCCGAACGATATTAAACTCATTTGAGGACTAATCCTTGAACGGAGTGAAAACTGTTCGGAGAACTAATTCCCGACCGAGAAAGGTGGGCTCACTGTGCAAGTGGCCTGCTCAAATAGAATTTTTCAATTTGCCATATGGATCAAAATAGATCTCCACAAACCATCCGTTATTTTCATACTTTGTGGACTTTGAATTATTACGTATGATATCTATAAATTTCCTCTCACAAGAAAGTGTTGCACTTCATTATCCAAGCTCCCTTGCCAAGTACTTCTCAATTTTTTTTTTTTTTATAAAAAATCGATGAGCTATTATCCCCCGCGTTCCATTAAAACGATTTTAACAGAATTTACAAACAAGCGTACTTCTCAATTTTATGGACAGCAATTATACTACTTTAAAAGGTGAAAAAAAAAAGTTCAACTGTACAAGTTGTAGGTATTACATGAGAATATCATAATGGAGAAGGTTTATGTAGAATCGTCACCAGCTTGTTAGGCAAAACTATACAATCACTTGGTGTCTAATAAAATCTTTTATAATCAACCACCTATTATGGATATTCTTGTGATTTGTAAACAAACTAATTATGCAAGTTAGTACTAAACTAGAGCTCTCTTTCTGTTGCAGTATGTGCATCATGATTAATGAATCACTGGTGCTCATAAAATTTATTCTCAACCATAGTTTGTTAATTGTTTTGTACACATCAAAGGCATCCAGAAAGATACAGGTGTGGTGGCGTTCGAGCGGAAGAAGGCTGGTTTAAAAAGGAGTTTGGACAACCGACCAGTAGATCACTGGACGGTCGACCGGTCAGCCATCTATTCATACTGTAAACCTTGAGTTTTGGATAATTCTGGTCAATTGTCCACGAGTTGACCATGGATGATTCGGTTTGGTTTGGTGACTAAAAGTTAGGGATGATAATGAATGCGTTTATAGATCAAATTTTGATCCGCCCTATACAAAATTTTGAATTAAAAATAAAAATTTTATTTTTCTAATTCAAACTTTTGTATAGAGATTGCCAAAATTTGACCCATGAATACGTCCATTACCATCCCTACTAAAAGTAAGGATTTTGAGATGGCTAGAATCAAAAAATGTTTGCAAGGATTATGAGAGGATATAAGTTCTCTCAAATCAAATTAACCCCTTGGAAGAGGAGGAGATGTCATGGGGTTCAATCCAAAAAGGTTAATTATATAAGTTACATTTGTACTACTAGGGGTGTATTACTTATATCCTTTATAATTTTTTTTAGAGAGACCTGCTGATGAGAGTACAAGTGCAACAAAATCTATTGTTTTTTTATTATACTTATACCCCCTGTGAAAAAAATTCTTAATGGAATATTAATGATACACTTTCATTAATACAAGGATAGTTGTTATAATTAATCCATCTAGAGATGCAGATATAAAGATTTCCCGTAATGAAGTATAGAGAGAAAGGTGCGTTAAGAGATCATTCAAGATCTTGTGATCAAGAGAAGGTAGATTGGGAGATCATCAATAGCGACGGCAATCACCATGGAGAAGCATCCTTACGAAGTGATGGATTTACATCAAGGGGGTAATTGTTTCTTCCATTATCGTATATCTATGAGGGGGAGAGTTTACGTTTCTTTTACTCCATGTTAATGAATATTTTTCTCATGATTCTATATTAGGATATACACCAATTGATGAAACCACATACATCTCATCTTATTGTGTCTCCTTTGTGTGTTTATGCATAATAATTTTATGCTTCATATTCCATAGAAATAATAGGGATGGACGAAGAAGGTTATGAATTTGTGCATCATATTTTATAGAAACGTTAGGGAGGCACGAAAGTTTTGCTCTATGCTTCTCTTAGAAAGAACCCTCCTAATAAATTTGTATCAAAGTTGGGAGTTAAGAGTCGATGGTAGATTTATAGCATTTGAGATCGTCATGTAGATGGTAGATTTTGCAACAACTATCTAATAACCTTTCATTTTCCTTAACCATACATAAATAAATAATAGAAAAATAAATAAATATAACATTTCATTTTATTTAAACTTTCATTTTTTTTTAACCTTCCAAATCTCTTATTTTTCTTTTAACCTCCAAACTCTCCGTCTTCTCCATTAATTCAACAATGAAACTTATATATTTAATTCTAAAATTAAACTCTCTGAATTAAATAAAATCTTTCATATTCTAAACTCCCAATTTGAAACATATATAAACTCACATTTTAAACTTATTTCATATAAGAGACCTTACTCTAAAATTCTTCATTCCTCTAAAATTTTCTCTTCCTCTCATTTTGGCGGAGCCACCTTCAGAGCTGCCGGAACCATCATAGGAGCCACCATTGGAGCTGCCATCACTTTACCGGAAAAGAATATCTTCTTCCTCATCTTTCTACAATTTTGGATTCTCACCTTTTTGTCAAAATGTTAGTAATAACCTCTCTTTTCTTATTGGATTTGTTATTTTGTTGGATTTTAGGACTAGCTAATCCATTACCCAATAATCCTAATGACTTGAAAAAAATATCCACTATCTTATAAATCTAATAAGATGGATCTAAATCCATTTATTAATTTCAAATACGTTAAAACTAATTAATTCTAAAATTAATTTTTGAGTGCTTTATAAATATTAGAAAAAAATCCTAAAAATCACCTAAATTCATGTTAAACAAATATTAACAATTATATTATAATTCTATGTGTAGACTAATTGCTAATTGGTATATAAGAGTTTCATGGATCGAGATGAGTTTATCTTTAGACTCACTAATCATGTTATCTTATATAACTGTTCTTTAAATTATATTATTTATTTTATGTAAATTAATTTGTTATCACTTATATTATTTATTTTGTGTAAATAAATTTATTTATATTATATTATTATCAATTATAGAAATTCATTAATTACTTATTATGTTTTCCTGTTATAAAAAATATATTACTTTTGTTAAGCAATTGTCATTAAAAAATTTTAAATCACATTGTAAAGCTAGACTTTAGAATATTCAATATATATCATATTTGATTAATCATGCAAAAACTATAATCGTAGAAAAATACTGTTTGTGATATCATTTAGAATCAGTGTTAAGGCAAGTTATCTTGTATGTTGATTATCTAATTAAGGAACATGTATCGCACGGAAAAGCTTCCAGCATCCATACACTTATATGGCTGATATCTCTATAATGTCTCAAATCAGTAAATATTTGATTTACCCAATTGCGAGTTATTTAATAAAGTATAAATCGAACCAATTTCAATCGTGTTATCAACAAACTAATATAACCAAATTGGAATATTATACATGATATGATATACAGATTATGAGAAGTAGAATTGGACCTAACATGACTATACTTATATAACACTGGATTAGGAAAACAGAATGATAAAAATATACTATATTTCGGTTGTAACATATTAAGTTGTATAACTAAATAATTTGAACACCATGGATATGTGATGATTTGTTGGATCATACCTTATTGTTATTTTTGTTTGCCTTATGGTAAGTCCAACTCAACACCGAAAAATCCATGTGACAGTATGCTAGGTCTGTACATAAGACAATCGAAATAATAGTATCATATCTCTTAGTTTTTCTACTTATATGATATCCTGGACAAAAATACTTCTATTATAATATTGACTTCACTATATGATATTAAGATAACCTATATTAATTGACATCACATATTAATTTAATATTTTCTGAGACTTGTATTATTATCATGTTTGGACATAACTGTTATATTATACATTTTTTCTACGTATTTTATTTTGATCACAATCTGACGACATGAGTGTGCATGCCTAGACTTATCGATGGACATTCTAAAATTAATGCAGAATCTGGTGTATTTTGAAGATCAAATTGAAGCTTAGTAGTGGATTAGAGATTCTCTACTTGCTTTTATTTAGTTTTATTGTATTTTGTTTCAACTGTATTTAAATATAATATGTTTAAATTTTTGAAAATTTTTTAAGACCGTTACTCTTAACTATTCAACTTTATAATTTTGCTCCCTTCTAAACTTTTTTTTTTTTCAATTATGAAGATCGTAATTATTCAAATTGAAATGCTCAATGGCTCTGTAAAGATGATATTTCGTTATTTAGATTAAATATAATAAGTTTTATTTTATTTTAAACTCAGAAAATCAAAGACATAATTAAGTTTTCTCCAAAAGTGTTGACGACTTAAATATAAACCAAAGATGGAAGTTGTGGAGTTATTGTCTTACATTTAAGGCTAAAGAGACATAAATGATAGCTAAAAAGGATACACGTGTGATGGAATTCAAGCAAGAGGTGAAAAACCAAGCTATGTGCCAAAAAAGGAAGGCTGTCTAGACTTTAAGCTCGTAATTTCAGACAGTCAACTAGTCAATTGACTGACAGTTTTACCTTGCCAATCAAAATGCTAGATGTGTAGTTTTAGATATTTACAAATATGTATTACAAAATTGTATTGGATTTTTAGTTACTTGATATGATATTGTTAATATTTTTAATCAGTATATAAACATATATAATTTATTCAACATCAATTTCGAGATTTTAAACCTTAGTCAGGTATTACTACTGATCTATCAGCAACAAAGCAGTCAATGGCTTATAGATTTTGTATGTGATAATATGCTTTGTTGATGCATCTTTTATCAACTTTAGCATAAATTCTAAGCAGACCTATTGTGAGAGAATGACTTGTTCTGGTTGAAAGAGCACAATCAAGGACAAACCAAATCAATGAAATAAGATACTCTGATGTGATCAGTTATCTATTGAAACTGAATTAAAAAAAATGTAGTTAAAGTTTAGTCATTTGCTCTTCATTTTTCTCTAAAGAATAGAAAGTTGAGAAAATAAAGCAAATTAAAGTGAGAGGAAGAGCAAAGTAATTAAAGGGTGATTTGGATGAAGGTGAGCTTTGCGAAGGTTCATGTGTTCAAAAGGGTAGCAACACATGCACCCAACTTTGATTCAGGTGGCTAAAGTGATCAGTGTCATCACTGAGATTATTAGGGCTAGAAGTTACGCATTGATAAAGATTTACATGCTACGGCTCTCTAATTGGGAAATTCTATTTGAGCATACCACTTTGCTCTGTGAGCCCATCTCCTAAAGTTGTGAAAAAAATTACAAGTTTGCTCTTATTTTTTTTGTGCCCTTGTTTTTTCTCCTGGTCGAGGATTAATTCCCGAACGATGTTAAAAACGTTTGGGGACTAATTTCCTAACAATGTAAAAATTGTTCAGGAGACTAATTTCTGAGTGAGAAAGGTGGACTCACTGATCAAAATGGTGTGCTCGAATAGGATTTCCCTCACTAGTCTACATTGCCAAACAAAATAGCTATGCAATGTCAGCGCAGAAGGCAACAGCCTTTGGGTAGGAAGCATTATTTCCATTCTAAATGAGAGTTTACGAGTTCGACTCCTCTTGATACAAATAGCGGGGCTTTACATGGATAAGATTGAAATTATTATATCTGATATATACTATAAGAGAGTACTGCAAGTTTTAATGCCTACCGTGATAATGTAGAGAATTTGAATCTTCTAGAATATATGTACTGAATACAGAAATATCTTTATGCACACCTATGGGCTACAATTTTTTTTTATAGCGGATCCAAAGGCCTATTCTTGACTTATTTTATTCAAAATTTTAAACCAAAAAGAATAAAAATTTTATTTTTAATTAAAAAAAATTGAGTAGAACGAGCCAAGCACTAACCGTTGGATATCCCTTTATATATAGGAGATATACAAATGCGGACCTCATGTATAATGATATGAGTATGTTGTACATGTGGAGGTTGTTATATCAATCTAGACACAAACACATAGTTACTTTCTATTTCTTTTGGTGGCATATACATCTTAAATTTGTCTTGAACCCGGACCTCCCACAACCCACTCCTTAGACAATGGGCCAATAATTTTTAAGACCAAATCTCCAAAAAGAAATGAATAGCTATGATGAGTCTAATCAATACACTTTCACCAATGAGGATTCTTTGCTTCTCTTCAATTTATAAAAAATTCCGAATTTGGCTAAAAACTAAATTTGGATAAAATTGGAAATACATGTGTGAGTTTGATTAAGTAAAAATTAACTCATTGCGTATAGCAAAATAACTTTTCATAATTCCAATAACAATCATTGACAGATACACACAATACGTAAATAACTAATGATCATTTATTTGGGAACATGAAGTGTTACCTGTTGAATTCATTCACTAATTTAAACATTAAATTAAGCCAATTCACTAGTTCAAATTAAATGAATTAAGTGAATGAAAATTGGCTTCAAAAGTTGAGTACATAACAAAGGAACAAAAGGGAAGAAGAAAAGATAGTCCCACATTGGATAAAGAATTGTAAGGATGTGGGTTTATTTATGGTAGTTTGTTCCTTTACTTTGCTTATGTAAGAAGATGAAAATCTTGAGCACCACGGGTGGCGCACGCGCATGTGCGAGGGCGAATGGGCGTTTAGGGCGCTTTAGAGGCGCACTTCGCACGAGCTATTGGATTCGGGTTGCCTCTATTGGGTTCAGATTTGAATGGATTCGACCTGCACCCGCCCCGCCAGTCAAGAGTCGTTGAAGTCCAACGGTCGGCGATCCAACAGTCACCGGTCGCCGTCAACAGTTGTCGTTAACCGGTCACAACTGTTGAAACGGCTGGGTCCAGAGTTTCAAATATACGATTTTTCTTTTCTTTTCTGTTTCCTTTTTTTTTCTGCAGACAGAAGTTCCTCAATTTCTGTCTACAAAAGAACCAGTTATTCTGTTAAATAGTCCCATCCTGCATTACATCAATCAACCAGAGAGAACCTTTATCAGATTCGCCAGAGCAAAGAGATTGCGGCTTCCTTCCCTCTGCAGACCGATCGTTGTATCCTGAAAGACCGACGCCCATTGCAATCCAGAAGCAAAGTGGTGGAGGGCGAATCGGTTTTAAGGAGATAGTGTTCAATACTAGCCTCGATCATCATCCTCTCATCTTCCTGTCGTCTTCCTGTCTTCCTTCAAGTATCTGAAACAGGTTTTTCATAATCCAGTATCTTCTTTATTCTATTTAGGTTAGTAAACTAGTTAAAATAAGAACAGTTTAATAGTTTTCTGTTTTCTGTAAACAGTAATAGCAGTCTTCTTCTAATTTAGCAGAAAGATATAGACTGAATAATTTTGTAATTCTCATTCTCCAACTTTATTTCTAATAGAAATATATAACACTTAAACCTGTAACAATCTTGTGAATGATTACAGTAGTAATTTTGTGTAAGATATTCTGTTAACTAAACAAACCTGCCCATATTAATCTAAAGCATTATCAAAATAAAGACCCCCATTACCAGCTGTAGTAAGCTACTCTCACTTGATAGTGAGTATCGGATTCTCGATCTTATGGCCTTGTCCAATCGGATATGGTGTGCAAGTAAACTTCTTCATGTTATTTCTGTACATAAATTGATCTTTCATTTTTTTTGAAATACTTCTTTATTAGATAATATAAAACTAATGAGAAATTTATAGTTTATAAAATAAATCATCGCGAGTGCTAATGGGACGCAATAGTGAAGCCTCCTAGTAGCAAACGTGGCTTTAAAAAAAAAGTGAGGGCATGGAGATTTAACTTAATGAATATAGAATTGTTATAAAAAATATGATATCAGAACAAACTTAGATCTAGACCATTCTCATTTTCGAATGGGTATATACAGAGTCCGAAGCTAGGCATGTGCACAATAGGGTTTGGATATCAATAATGGACTAAGACCTAGACCTAAACCATTTCACTTCACATTCCCATAAAAATAAAGTAAAAATATCTGAAATAATAATAAAGTAAAAATATATGAAAACATATGTAAAATCCATATAAATATCTAATATCTAGAGCTGGCTCGTGCTTTAGACCACTAAGACATTGGCCTTATGTCTCATTTGCTAGGAACGCCCCAAATTATTTTATTCTTTAATTTTTCCAATTTCAGTACATTATAAATGCCCAATATTCCCAACAAGAATTTTAAAGATTTTTAATTTTAATTCAACGGCTGAGCTTCCAATTTTTTTTCCCGATATTTGTACATCTCTCTAGTCCAGTCCAATATTTATCAATTTTCTTTTTTCCCTTTACAATTCGCTACGAAATTTCTATTTTTCTTCGTCTCTTTCTTTACTTGTTCCTAAAAACTCAATCTTTCCTTACTCCAGGATTTTTAACCCAATTCTCAAAATTCAGTTTCTCTAGTTCTTCTCAATTCTCAAATCTAAAAATTCTTGAAGTCATTCTCTGTCAATCTCTCAGACTCTCTCTCTCTCATTAATAAATAATTTTACAGTTAAAAAAGTTAGAAAAATCAAATAAGATATGTAATGAAGAGATAATATTTACTATAATTATACTGCCTTAGGCCTCAACTTCTCACGAATTGGGCTTGATCCAAGCCCCATCAATGCTTCAAACATGTCAGCTTAACCAGGATAGGATCGTGGCAACAATTTGGCTCGCAAAGTATTAATCTTTATGTGTACGGATCTAGGTCCAAGTTTGATTCCGGATACCATCCATCACAATAGAAATCCATAATGATAGCTGAGTTTTGGGCACTACATATAAAAGATAGGCCTAATGGGCTGAGCCCAATATCAATCAAGGTATAGATGGATTGTTGAAGGCCGTTTTTTTCAGACTTTGAATTTAGTAGGCCCCTCTTTTTAAGACTCAACAAAATAGGGCCTGAACTATCCCGAGACATACTGCGATCTAGTTCCCTAAGCTTTTGGTTAATATCTAGGAGCCATAAATAATTATTGAATTCAACTTATCCTGTGTGGATCAAATTTTCAAATTACTAATTCAAAGTAACCCCAATTCATTTCTTTTTAATTTTAATGTCTCTTAAAGATCAATATTCTTATATGTACTAATGTTGGTCTTTGAATCAATATTTTTTTTTTCTTTTTTTTTGTTTTCAGTTTTTCTTCTTAGAGAAGTATTTTTCATCCCTAAATAAATGAAGTTTTAAAGAAATGTTCTTAGTCCCAAATAAGCAACACATAATAAAAAATGAGAAACATTGATTAACTAATAGACAATTTTACCCTCAACTTTTGTTGATCTTAATTTTCGTAAATGAATATCAACAACGATTTTTTTCCCAGTTGACAAAAGAGGCAATAGTTGAAATTTTAATTCTTATTTATATAGAAGAAACAATATTTTATGAGTAGTTATAAATTATAAATCTTAAAATATCACTTATGCGGGACTAGAGACAGTATTATTTTGGAAATTAATATGTTATCTAGTTAATTTATATCAAATTATTCATTGTCATAGCTAATGTGATGTCTAACATTATAATTCGATGAAACAAAACTTTTGATCCTTCTATACTTATAATCTCAAAATGCGAGAAAAAATTCCAGAGAAACTTAACTTCTCCTCCAAAAATTTTTAGTAGATTTTCTTCCACCCTTTTTGATTTAAGGCAAAATGTCTCTTGTTTCTTTTTTCAGTTAAACTCTCACACATTTTTTTTTTTTTGCAATATTACTCAAATAGAGTCCCCACATATAGTTGAACTAGAAATTTCTTACAAATAGAAGAGGAGTGATATTGTTAGAGATAAGACTTAAGTAAAAATATCTTTGTTACATCTGTCTTAGGCTCGTAACCCCTCATCCAAGTCTTTCCCTCATCCAAGCCTAAATGAAAGCCGCCCTATAGAAACTTGTCTCCCTCGTCCAAGCCTAGGTCTGAAAGTTCAACCAATCACATAATGCCAACTAATCTACAATCCATGGCAAGATCTAGGGCTTATTGTCAAGTCCTCCCTATTGTCCGCGATTCTTCGGTGTGTGCACTGCTTATATATGCACCATTTTGCAAAGGAAATGTTATGTCGTTGCAGTTACTGAACACTCCAAGCATTCCTAATGGCCCCGAGTTGTGTCTCTCGTGTAGAATGAGGAAGTGGAACTTAAAAATAGCTTAGCTACGTGAGGCTGATAGCCCCACGCACGCGAGGCTGAGTCTGCCTCACGTAGAATTATTTTCATAGTTGGTTTCCTTTAGGATTTTTACTAGAATTACAAATTCAACCATATCCAATTACCCCAAAGTGAAGATTTCATATCCAATTAAAATAGAAGACTAGAAATTAAATTGTGATAGAATTACATCCTTCTCACTAAGGAAACTTCTTTAACTACTCCATTCTTATAAATAGGCATCAAGATAAGAGTTTTTGTCACATTGGATACCTTTGGAAAGTTAATCTACGTGCAAGGGCACGCCGACCAACAATTAGAATCTATTGGTCAGCCATCTTTATCGATTTTTCACATTCAAGATCAATTTAAGTATCAGATCGTCAATGGAGTACGAGGTCGATGCTCCACAACCACTTCAATAACCTACATATTTTGTAAAAGAGAGTGACAAGTTATAAATCCTCTCATTTGTTGTTTCATTGCTTCTTTTTCATTGTAATTTTGAGATTATTGTAATTATAAATTAATGGCAACGAAAGGAAGTGCAAGTTTTGCGAGAAATAAACTGGCGGCAACAGTGAGAGAAGTCTTCTACACCAATGAGAAGATCGTGGTCTAATATGATACTAAGAAAATTGGTAAGTCCATGGAGATATTGGTCATAGAAGTCGATCAACAAAAATATGAGGAATATTGGTTCTTGAGATCAGTAAGTCCGTCCAAAACATGGTGCCATCACCGTTTTGGATGCCCTAATTACGAATTTGAATGACAAGAAGACTCACGGTGGCATCACCGTTTGGATACCCTAATGAGTGTCATCTTTCAGAAACATTTACGAAAAACTGTCGAGTGCTACGTGGATGATTTGACAATTAAAAGTAAGAAAAGGGAAGATCATGTAAAAGATTACGAACAATATTCGACATTATGAGGAGATATTAATTAAAGATGAATCCCACCAAGTTCTTACTGGGTGTATCCAATAGTAAGTTTTTGGGCTTCATAGTAACCTCCAAAGGGATCCACCTTGACCCTGATAAAGTTAAAGTGATTTAAGAAATACAACCACCCCGAAATCTAAAAAAACTCAGAGGGTTACAAGGGAGATTAACTTATATTCGACGATTAATTACAAATCTCTCAGGACGATGCCAGCTGTTCACGAGACTCATAAAGAAGAGAGCATCATTCGTCTAGGATGAAGCATATCATCAGGCATTTGACGACATAAAAAGTTATCTTATTAATCTACCTATTCTAATGGCTCCTACACCGGGGAAACCCTTTCTCATTTATGTACGAGTTATGGACCATGCCCTCAAAGTTTTGCTAGCACAACATAATGAGCAAGCGCAAGAGCAGACCATCTATTATCTAAGTCGTACCATAATTGGTGCCGAACATAGATATAACCCAATTGAGAAGGAGTGCCAGGCTTTAGCGTTTGCAATTCAGAAGATGTGGCACTATATAGGTGGACAGACAATTCATTTTGTTTCTCCATTAATCCATTGAAATTGCTCATGACGAAACTAGGCTCATTAAATGAAAGATTGGCAAATTGGGCACTTCTATTACCATATAATATACATTTTGTCTCACAGAAGGCAGTAAAAGAACAGGCGATAGCAAACTTCCTCGTAGGACACCCTACCCCAGAGAACTCTAAACTCTGCAACTGATCACTGACGAAACCATCGAAGCTAACGTAGTCGACCAAGAACATAATTGACAATTTTTTGATGGTGCAGCAAGAAAAACTGCAGTCGAGTAGGGGTAGTACTAATAAATCCCCATAAACATGTGATCATTAGGGGGTATTTGCTCACTGAGCCATGCACGAATAACGCTGTAGGATATAATACACTCATCATTGGCCTCCAAATAGCTCAACAACTAAGGATAAAACATCTTGAAGCATATAAAGACTCTAAACTCATCATCAACCAAATGACTGGAGAATATGAGGTGAAGCACGAAAACCTCATTCCCTATTTTGAAGCAGTAATCAAACTGGCCAACAAATTTGAAAAATTCTACATTGGTCACGTACCTAGGTACGAGAACGTGTATGCAGATGCTCTGTCATCGCTGGCCGCGACTTTAGCAGTGCCACCCGATTCTAGCAAGTAGATCTCCATAGGAGGTTGGGACCTTTTGTATCCTAAGTCCTTCGTGGAAGAAGAAGAAAAACACCAAGTTGGATTGGACCTTGAATCCCATGATTGGTGCTTTTCGCTAATAGATTATGTATGGTATGAAATACTTCCAGAAAATTCCATAGAGACAGTTTCAATTAGAAAGAGTGTATTCAAATACTACTACGATGCAGTATTGCATATATTATATCGAAAGCCATATGACAGTATCTTACTTTGTTGCCTTTCAAAAAAAGGAGGCAAACGAAGTAGTGGAAGAAACTTATAGCGGAACATGCGGAGCCCATCATCCAGGACTAAAACTGTGGGATCGTATAAGAAGGCATGGGCATGTTTGACCAAAAATGATTACCGATGCCGTGAATTATGCAAAATATTGCCATATTTGCTAAATGCATGCCAATTTCATACACTAACTACCATAATACTTGCACAATTCTGTTGCCAACTAGCCATTTGAAGCTTGAGCATGGACATCATCAGTCTAATTAATCCTCTGTCATCTAAAGGATACCGATTTATACTTGCAATAATTGACTACTTTTCCAAATGGGCTGAGGTCGTCCATATGAGAGATGTTAAAACAATAGATGTAGTTAAATTTATTAACCACCATGTGATATTACCGCTTGGAGTGCCTAGGTGAATTATTCATGATAACGGTCCTCATTTTGCCAGCCAGGGGTTTACACAGTTCTGTAGTAAATTCAGAATCCAAAACATTACATCTACGCCATACAATCCTGCAGTAAACGAATTAGCTAAAGCATTCAATAAGACTATTATCAAATTCCTTCAGAAATTCGTTTCCTCTAGCCGGCGATTGGGATGAGAAGTTGGGGGAGTGCCTGTGGGCATACCGAACCACACTCCGAACTCTAACAAAAACTACACTATTTTCTTTGGTATATGGATGTGAAGCTATCCTGCCACTTGAAATCCAAATACCATCCCTGCGAGTCGCATTGGCTACAAAAATGACGTCAGAGGAAAAACACCGACGGCAGTTTCGAGAATTAGAAATGCTAGATAAGAAATGTTTTAAAACACAACAACAAATTGAGCTATTCCAAGCAAGCATTACGAAGGAGTTTAATAGGACGGTTAAGTAAAGAACTTTCAAAGAAGAAAACCTAGTTTTAACTGTTAAAAAGCCAATGATCATGACTCATAAAACCAAAGAAAAGTCTGAACCCAAGAGGGAAGGACTTTTTGTCATAAAGATGGTTTACTCGAAAGGAGCTTACCGTCTAATCAATCAGGATGGTAATAAAATAGTGATGCCTATCAATGGTAAATTTCTAAAGAAATACTGCATATAATGATTCAAGTTAAAAAAAAATTGTCCAACGCTACTAAAGCAATGGGAAGAGGAAGCTCAAATAAAATTCTCACCAACTCTCTCGTAATGGGGGGTAGGAGTATGAGCATTAATAGGCCAAAGATAAAAGACGAAAAGAAGAAACGTTTGATATTTAAGTCCAAATAAACTCTTCGATAACTTATCATATTGAGGGAAATAACATGACTAGCCCAACGCTAACGGTAATTTGTAAAGACGCTCCAAATCCGTTAATAGTTAGGAGTTTGCTAAAATTCCTATGAACCTGTCATATTAAGCTCTTAGCTCTAACAATGAGATTTTAATAATTTCACCCATATCATTTTATATAGTCACCCCTCACGAACATGTCATATTAAACTTTTATCTCTAATAGTAAGATTTGAATCATCTCACCCATATCACAAATCATCTCACACACACTTCAACAAACAATTACCTTCGTGATCCTGACCCAATCACCCGCTCTGTCAGTTATTCAGGCGAGTCATCCCATGATCATGACCCGATTATCGATTCTGTCTATTATCTAGGCAAATCATATTGACTCTGTCTGTTATCTACGCAAGTCATTTCATGATCCTGACCCAATCATCGACTCTGTCTGTTATCCAGGCGAGTTACCTCATGATCCTGATCCGATCATCGATTCTGTCTATATTCAGGAAAATTACCTTTGCTCTATCTGTTATCCAAGCGAGTCATTTTGTGATTCTAACCCGATCACCGGCTCTTTCTGTTATTCAGGCAAGTCACCCCATGATCTTGACTGATTATCGATTTTGTCTGTTATCCAGGCCAGTTACCTTGGCTCTGCTATTATCCAGACGAATCATTTTGTGATCCTAACCCGATCATCGATTTTGTCTGTTATCCAAGCGAGTCGCTCCATGATCCTGACCCGATTATCAATTTTTTTCTATTATTCAGGCGAGTCACTCCATGATTTTGATCCTATTATCAATTTTGTTTGTTATCCAATCAAATGACCTTGGCTTTGTCTGTAATCTAGGCGAGTCATTTTGTGATTCTAACTAGATCACCGATTTTGTCTATTAACCAGGCGAGTCACCCCATAATCCTGACCCGATCATTGATTCTATTTGTTATCCAGGCGTATCACCCCGACTCTGTCTGTTATCCAAGCAAGTCACCCCATGATTTCAAATCGATTCTATCTATTATCTAGGTAAATTACTTCTACTCTGTCTGTTATCTAGGCGAGTCACTTGATGATCCTGACCCGATCACCAACTCTATCTGTTATCTAGGTGAGTCACCTTATGATCATGACCTGATCTGTTATCCAGGAAAATCACCCTGACTCTGTCTGTTATCCACGCAAGTCACTCTCATAATAGATATCAAAAGTCAGCTTGCTATGGCCACACCACACACTTAGCAAGTTCCATATTCCGCAATCCTACATGTCAAAAATCCACAAATCAATTATTCATATTCTTACATCGATTCTATCTGTTATATAGGGTAATCACTCAGACTCTGTCTGTTATCCAGTCAAGACACTCTCATAACAAGCACCAAAAACTCATCTTGCTATGCAAGTGTCATATCCCTAGTAAGTTTCAAATATCACAAATCATACTTTCCAATCAACTGCAAACCCCCAGTTACACCGGATTATTGTCATTCTTTCCAAATATCATCAAAACATTCATTAAAGACACAAACATATCACACAAGAAATTTTCAAATTATTACAATATATATTGAAACTAATTGGAATATTTATTCTGTCTGCAGAACAAAGAAGGAAAAAGCAAGGAAAAGACAAAAGCAGTTTTATTCTTCACAAAATAGAAATAAATGAAGATGAGATGAAAAAGAGATTTAAGACTCCCCGAGAGCCTTTAAGCTTGCCTCTGTCTGCTCAATGGCTTCTCAACGAGTTACCTCTATAGATGCTAGCACTTGGCGATGTAACTCTTCTTCATTAATGGTCAGTTGCTGAGTAGCCTTAGTCCTAGCCTCTTCGATGGCCTTGCTCCATATATTGATCTCCTGCTGAAACTGTCCATGACTCAGAACAAGTTCAGCTTGCCTTCTCAGCTCCACTTTTTGTTTTGCTTGGCTTGCCTCCAATATGGCTTGAGCCTTGGTGATGGTCAGACGAGCACGGTCTATGGTTGCTTGGTTGGCACTAAGCTCGAATCTTGTTTTCTCTATCTCTTCATTAATAGCCTCTTGGTTTGCATGGAGAATAGCAACTTCAATATATCAAGCTTTTTCTTTGTGTCTAAATTCCTCTTGACATGCTATCATTTCAGCCCTCCAATGAGCAATCTCAATTCCAGTTATAGCAGCCACATCGGCCCGTCTAAGAGTGTCCACTGCTTTTACTTGTTCGTCCAGGGCTGCCAGGCGGGCTCGATAAGGAGCAGCTCGTTCAGAACCATTAATGTTCTCAATGTTATCTAGGTAGTTCAATAACATTAGATGCCCGAACTCTATAGAGTGACGACCTTCCAAGGACATATGCACACATCACCGCAATAAGTGTAAATAGCCCATGACACTGTGTTGGAAAAATTCTTTGAGTGGGTCATCATCAGGAAGAGCTTGAGCAGAGGATTGTATTAACGAAAGAGCAGAGGCCGAATGAGACACCACAAGCAGGGGTGTTGCAATAGCAAGCGGAGTTTGACCGCTTACCACCACTGAGATATGTGGGGCTAACAACTGTAGCAACAAACTGGCTGAAGTAGGAATCATGGGAGGGGGGTCCTCCTGGAGTTACTATTGTAGTAGTAATGGAAGCAGACTCTGAGGGAGAACTTTCCTCTAGAATGTTCCCTGTACTAGACCCCGCCGCTTTAAAAGAGAACATCAGTAAAACTTTAGAAGTAGGAGGTACCTTAGTAGAGGGTTTTGCACCAGGATCAGTAGAAGAGGAGGTCGTGATAACCTCTATGTTTGCTGCTACACGTGGAGCCATAGTTGCAAGAGTAGCACTCAGTAAGCTATCAGGCTGAACACTAGCATCTGCAAAATGAACACAACGACTAAATGATAAAAACATAACATGATGTGATTACTAAAAAGTAATTACACAAAGGAAGATACCTACAGAACTGACTGATATGGTAGGAGGACGAACACTCTCATAAACGACTGTCTCTAACTCCTCAGAACGAAGATGACTGTATTTGCTTATATCAGGAGCATGAGTAAAATAACTCTCCTCATAAGCGTTTATGTCTGACGCAGTACCACCATTATCACTAGTATGACCACTAGTACTTGAGTAATCGACATGCTCTGATGAGAGAGACCTGTCAGATATAGAACAATTCGTGGGGAATCAATACCTGAAATATAACACATTATGGAGACAGAGACAAAAAAAAGTTAAAAAGAGATTAAGATGTTTGTACTTACGAAAAAAATACTAATCCAGTGGTAGGACTATAGGGAGGAGTTGTCGTCGATAGCATCATGATAGGTGGCAAAGGAATAGTGCTAGTACCTTCACTAATCACAACGACAACTGCTGGCTCAGAAACAATTGGGGCAGCTTCAGAAGTAGCTTCCTGGGTAGCAACGATGGGCTCGAAAACATCTGCGGCCATTGCTGCAACCTCTAAAGCTTGCTGAGTAGAGAGCAACTCTGTGGCCAACGCAGTCGTGAGAGAACGATGAAATTTCTTGGTTGGCCAAGTAGATCCACGAGCACTTATTGATCTCGTTCGCTTCGCCACAGCTTCATAATCTCCTTAAGCGGGTGCATCAGTTCGAGATGACACAACAGCTTGAGTCGGTGCATCAACTTGGATTAGATGTGCGCTTGAGCTAGCACAATGTCTGAAGCAGGTGCATCAGCTTGGGTGGGTACAGGATCAACATGCGCAGCCCCTGCATAGTTGATATCATCATCATCATCATCATCATCATTAATTGAGAAAAACTCATTCATACCTCATACACGGACTATTTTTGTGTCTTTCCTTTGAGCATAGAACGCCTCAATCTCCTTCAGACATAAATAGTTGAGCGAGAAGGTGGTAGCTATAGTGTTAACACTATGGTATCAGGAATAGATTTCGAGAGACATATAGAGATTTGGAGTCTTGTGTGATAGAGGAAAATAAACTCCCGTATATCAGACAACAAAATGATACCACCCTCTAATGCCCTCAAATAGGTTGCCTCGAAACTTCAGCAAAGTGTTGAGATTCCCAAGATAGAGTTGTGAATATTCAAATTGGCGTGAGAACCTGCTGGGAAAATACGGTTCAAGGAAGCAGATTGATTCTTGACGGTACAATAGATGCCTCGGTCTGATGTTGATCAACCACCAAAGGCATCCTGAAAAAAGAGTGGTGTTCCATCAGTAATATCCCTGATCTCTTCATCATAATTACCTCAAAAAATTCTGAAAAATAGCGACATATGTGATAATTCTGATGGTTGTGCACTGTCTTGCAGATCGTGCACATGTAGTAGTTCCTCTAATCATACCTCTCGTATCACTGAATAAATGAAGCCCCACTACTATCATCTAAGAGTGAAGTCATCAAACTTGGGCAATACATCACGAACTATGTCATGAGATAGATGGAAGGCAACTCCACTCTAGGATTTGGAGTTAATACCTCGTCATCAGGATCTTTGCTTTTACTCTTCTTCTTATTTTTACCCTCTTGACAAAATTTTGCAGTAAGTTTTTGAAGACCGTTTTGCAATCTGCAGACCATTACAGGAAGAAGTCTGAGAGGTCTTCTATGGGCAAGAAGAATTGTTGGGTATACTACCTCGATAGCAAAACATCTTTGGATAAAGATGGAATGATGCATGGCTTCAACCAGAGCATCAAGAAACCTGCTATCAACCCCTGTCAGAGATAGGCATTTTAGTCTAATAATGAAGACTCTGGAAGCTCGTATCTGCCTTAAAGCCATCCTCATATGATTCTTCTACATATAAAGTTGCTCCCAAATTAGCTATCCGAGGTTTGATAGCCGCTTGGTTAAGTGGATATAACTTCGTCACATCAATTTCATGATGATCTACATCTTTGAAAAGATAGTTAGCCCATAGTTTTTTGGCTAATATCATGACTACTCGTGCCTGAAACTTCTGAGCAGATGCAGAAGTTGCTCATCAATTCCCAATATATCTCATATACTTGGGGATCCTGGGTCTTCATCTGTCTCAATTCCTCCGTGGTTGGAACCATCTCCACATATGACAACTCTTTCATCGATAGTAAAGAAACCTCAAAAATCTTATGGAAAGTAAAACCGAGTTCACCGACAGGAGTAAAGAACGTCCGAGATTTAGAGTTGTACATCTCTAGAATACTAAATAAATGGTAGGCGCTATGAGGAAGGCCATATCATTTCTGATGGCCCCATATAGTCCAATATCCTTGAGGATAGTTTTGAAATTTGTGAGTACAAAACTAATCATTCTGCTCCACCACATCTAGTCGGTAAAGTAAATCCATCTGAAAATGCGAAAATTATTGGCAGGATACTGTCTCTTGAACTTTGAAAAGTCATTGAGGAAAGTGCTAGTAAGTTTGAGTAATTCACTGAGAGAAAAGTCCTTCGCTACTTTCCTAAGAGTAGACCAGTTAGATATCTACCGGGGCCATCTTGATGCGGGCCTTGACTCCCAAAATTGCCGATAGGGATGACATCCTAATTCTTGGTAAGGTTTTTCTCCATCCGACGAGGGATAGATATGCTCTGAAGATAAGTCAGTGAGCAACTCCTCGCCATCTTCGAGAAAAACATCTTCGTGTCACCTGCTTGACACAATCATTTACACGCATCTTCAAATAAAGACTCTTCGAAAACCAATGTGGAATCACTTAACAAGAATGAAGGCTTTCTAGTTCTTCTCTGTTGGCACCTTCCAGCGGAGCGTCACTTAACAACTCTCTCAAGGTTGATGGGTTGCATCTTGATAATTTGTCTCTTCGAAAATCGCTGTTGTCCTGAGTGAAAGACGGGATTGGTCTGCAAAATTTGAATTAAATTCTACCATCAGGACCTCCTCTGAATCCAAAGTGATGACGTTTTGATAAAGAAGTCTTATAGTTTATTGCCAAAGAGACAAAAATGGAAATTATTATTAAGCTCTTCAAAACTACGAAAGTCTTTCTAAGCATGGAAATGCGAGGCTATTAGCCCCGCATAGGAAAGAGTTGAATGTGAGGCTAATAGCCCAACGTGGAAAAGAATTGAACATGAGGTTGTCTGCACCGTGTAGTGAATGTGAGGCTAATAGTCCCGTATGGCTAAACACGAGGCTGTCTGCCCCGTGTATTGAACACGAGGCTAACATCCCTGCATGGCTATTCATGAGACTGTTTAGCCTTGCATTGAAGAGAAAGGAGCAATTCACCTCTGCCTCTCTCCAGTGGCAAATTCAACATCGACAGCGATGGCGGAAATGCCCAACAGCTAAAATTCACCCAAAAATCATAGAAATATCTTCAATTATGACATCCCAATCAACTTTTAATCAAAAAGGAGAAAGAAAATAAGTTTAAAAAGATTCTTACCCCCAAGAATGGGTTGAATGACATTGTCGGTGGCGGTCGACGGACGGAGACCAATGGGAGCAATGCCATGACTAGAAGAAGACTTTTTGGATACCATTGATCGGTGATGAAAAAGAGAGGATTTGAAGAAAGAACAAGAATTTTGAACAAAATCGAAGGAAATTAGAAGAAAATCTTAAGAAAATGAAATGGGTTCCTTTGGATAAATAAGGAATGAGAGGAAGAAGAAGATGAAGAGGTGTTTTAAAAGAGAAAGTGGCACCCACATGGGCTTGATTGTAGTGCAAATATCAAGAAACATGCAAGGCTATTAGCCCCGTGTTTAGGGTTAAAACGTGAGGCTATTAGCCCTGCGTTCAAGAAATTGAAACACGAAGCTAATTAGCCCCATGTGGAAATTAACTCCATTGGGGAATTTGAAGAATTAAAGAGTGAAGTCTAAAATATTTCAAAACTTGTTAGTATCTAATGAACGAGATTTTGAAATTTTGAAGAGGATCTTGTAGAATGAAGAAGTTGAATTTAAAAATAGCTTAGCCATATGAGACTGATAGCCCCGCACACGCGAGGCTGACACTCTCGCACAAGCGAGACTTAGTCAGCCTTGCATGGAATTATTTTAAAAAATGGTTTTCTTTTTTATTTTTACCAGAATTATTGATCTAATCATATCTAATTACTCCAGAATGAAGATTACAAATCCAATTGAAATAGAAGAGTGTGATTGAATTGTAATAGAATTCCCTTATATCTAAGGAAACTCTTTTAACTATCTCATACCTATAAATAGGCATCAAGAGAAGAGTTTTTGGAACCTTGGAGACATTTGACAAGTTAATCTACTCGCAAGGGCATGCCAACCAGCAGTAAAAAGCTGCCAACCAACCATCTTCATTGATTCTCCACGTTAAAGATCAATCTAAGTATCGGATCGTCAATAAAGTATGAGGTCGACGCTTTATAACCACTTTAAGAACCCACATATTTTGTAAAATAGAGCAATAAGTTATAAATAATGTCCTTTGTTTTTTTTTCTTACTTCTTTCTCATTGTAATTTTGATATTATTGTAATCATAAATTAATGGCAATGAAAATAAGTACGAGTTTTGCAGGAAACACCCCATCAATGTCACCAGTATCTCCTATACCATCATCAATGACAAGAAGGGCTTAATCTTTCCGCCTAATGCTGGCACCTTTCCCTCTCCATCATTTTCGTCAATGATGTAGCCTACTTTCCTTTCGAAGAAGAAGAAGGAAATATAATGAAGAGAATATTTTGACGTTGGGGTTTCTTTGGGCACAATAAAGAATTTCAATGGAACACAGGGATTCTTAAATATATATATATATATATATATATATATATATATATATATATATATATATATATATATATATATATATATATATATATAAAGAAAAGTTAGTTTCACAACCCCTTCATTCTCAACTGAAATTAAAAAAAAAAAAAAAAGAAGAAGAAGAAGGAAGTCAAATATAACAAGGAAGAGTGAACAAGAAAAAAATGACAGTTGCCCTACAACATTTGTCTTTGATGATCCCAGCCTACAACTCAAAGAATGACAAGTATCCTGGGATCTTAATAAAGAGACCAAACCATATATTGAAACTTTTATCACTTATCTAATGGAATTTATGCGAGTAGATCTAAAATTATATTATCTTGAAAATTGAATCATGCCACGTTGTTGTTCTCTCCGATGCTCTAGCGATGTCTGTGCATTGTCACGTTGTGGCCAGTTTTATTTTCTTTGGTCCTTTGTTTGAGAATCCTGAACAAGAATATTCTTTCGCAGATTCTATCGAACTTATTCTTTCATTTTCATTTACAGCCCCACGCCCACATTAGATGGTAACCTGGGGAGTTTCCAAAGGAGCACACCATTTCTCCTAGTGATCCCATTTTATAGTATTATTTTGGAAGTCCGGATAGTTATAAAATGAGCTCACTAAGAAAAAAGGTGTGCTCCTTTAGAAACTCCCGATAACCTGCTTCAAAATTAGTGGGTTGGGGTTAGATATGATCCTACATTGGATAAAGTAAGAAAAATTCATGAGTTTCAACACAAGATTGCAGTCTTTACCAACCAACTTAAGATTTTGGATTAGATTGATTTTCGATTTTATATTTAAAACCCATCATGCTTTTCGGGGGGCGATGCTTCTCCCCAACAACTGGATATCGGGGGCAAAATTGTGTTTCAATATTCGATCACGAACTTGTAATATTGCTAAACTTTTTTGGGATGCCCTTATAAATTTTGGGTTTGTTTTTAGAATCCTTCAATGAGTTAACCTGGTGCAAGTCGGATGATGGATTTGAGCATTATACATGTTATATCATGTTGTATTTTAAATAGTTTCCGCAAATTAAAATTATTTTCTATTTACTTAATAGACTAAAGTTATTATTGTAATGTATCTACGCATTTGTTTGTAAAGTTAAGTAGCAATATATTTTTGGATCACGGCAGCTATGAATTAGAAAGAAAACAGTAGATTGGAAAAGGGCTCAAAGTTTGATTAAAGGATTGACGTTTTGAGGCTGTTTGGTTTTTTACAAGTGATATTGTAAGTTGCAAGATATATTATCACAATTGAAATTACAGTAATAGAGTTGCTACATTTATATTAGTATATTTAGTTTGAGAGTTACAAGTGATAATAGAGTTGTAAATTTTTTACATATTAATTTTTTATTTTCAAGAGGTATGAGAAACATCTCATCATTAATACAATCATTGTTTGTAAAAAGAAGAGTAAAAGCATATTAGCCATGTTTTTTAAGCAATTACAATTATTCCAAGTGTGCAAATGGTTGTTATTGCAGTTGTAAATTTTTACAATTGGAATTATATCCAAATAATGAAAAGCGTCACTTACAACAAAAGTGATTGCAATTGCTACCAGTTTACGCACTTATATGAGTAACCAAAAACTCCTTGTGTATCTCCATGGTGACATTGGAATCAGAAAATTTTCAAGTTTAAATGTAAAATTTGGTTATCTTAATTGTAAATAATATTATTTTCTTTTTGCTACAACGCTCCGTAATGATGTTATATAAAATTGAATGCATGACTTCAAATGGACTGCTGACAGAGCAAACCCCTTTTTGGCTGTTGTAAAGCAATCCATAAATGATACTAAAGATTAATGTTATCTTGGATTGTTCTGTTCCTTGTTTATATTACATGACCATGTAAATTGTTAATTTTTTTTTTTTCCTTCGAAAATTGGAGAACCATAATCATCCCTCACATTTCAAAAGAAATATAGAATGTTGCTAAATAACAATGACAACAACAACGATAATAATAATTTTCTTTTCTCGATTTTCGTAATTTGAGGTAATACCTAATAATTATTAATGTTTTATTTAATTGAGAGTTGCTGCAACTTTCGAATTGATAAGCAGAATTTACATTAACTCAAATATATGAATAAGGCTGTCTAAAAAAACTCGTCGATCTAGAAATCACTACATTCTGAATTGCCTGTACAAATTCGAGTTCGGGTCTGGACCCAATTGATTGTTCAATTAGCAAATAAAACCGAGCCCAGACTGGGTAGCCTGATCCCCAGTCCCTTGCTGCCACCATAGGCCATAGATTCTAACGGGAACTTCTAAATGGGCACAAGTTTTTTCCTAGTGAGCCCAGTTAAAACTCCCAATATATAACAATTATGCCCTCTAAAAAAAATTTCCATTTTACCCTTCTTCCTTCTCCCGCTCTAAATGGGCAGAACAGGGGGCCGCCGTTCGAACTGACAGTTCGAACGAACTAACTCCGTTCGGACTGTCAGTCCGAACAACTCTCGGTTGTTCGGACTGTCAGTCCGAACAGTCTTCATGTTCGTTCGGACTGACAGTCCGAACAAATCAAGTTTGTTCGGACTGTCAGTCCGAACAGCTTGGATCTGTTCGGACTGTCAGTCCGAACGGATCCGACCTGTTCGGACTGACAGTCCGGACAGTAGCTTGATTTGGCCACTGCCTCATCGACTCTATTTACTTATAAAAATTGATTTATCATTAGTTAACCGAATTTAACGTCAGTTTATGGACTTATATTAATAACAAATTATACATTATTATCGAAATATAGGGAAGGAAACAAAAAACATACAATTATACACTGACACACTGATACACCAACCCATTGATACTCTGATACATCGTTTATTGCGATACAATGATACACCGACAAACAATGATACAATGATACACAAATACAATGATACTGCTGATACACAAATACAATGATACTCATGATACACCGATATACTGATATAATGATACTTGGATACACCCATACAATGAAACAACGATACAATTACTGATACAATGAAATAGTGAAGATTATAAATAGGGTTCCCTACGTATAAAACAAACAATACAAATTAAAGAAATACGATCAAATACAAACGTAGTGTTTATATTAAACGAACAAAAAGTGACCAATAGGGTTCATTACAAACAAAAACCATAAATTCAACAAATTCATCAAAATGTTTGCAAAATAAGTTTACACCGGCCACGTCAAGTTCCTTACATCATCCATATCATTATACATCTCACACATTGATCACTGTCTCCTTGTCTTCCTCAGGGGTTGACGTCTGCTTCTGGTTCGAGTCAAATTTACGTATCGGGTGCATTAGGAGTGGATTGATCTTGACTTGGTTCCTCTGCTTGCTCTTCAGGTGGTTCTTCTGGCTGAGTGCAACTAGTTAGCACGGCTTTGATCTTTGCAAGTGCAGTAAATAATAACCCAGATCGCTTCTTGAATGCCTTATCCCCTTGCGCAAGTAATGGATCGATTATTGCTTCTATGCGTGTATATCTCTGTAATATTAATGAAGCGAAAAAAATAAGCATCAGATAAACTGGGTACTATATGGGACAAAGAATAAAGAACATATATGGTTAGTACCTCATCAACGATATTTGGTCGGGTTGATTGACTTCCTTCCTCTGCTTGGGGTTCATCTGGTGCTACTCCAAGAAAGCGCTGTGATATATTAGAGAACCAAGAAATATAATCTGACGTGCAATCAGATGGGTAGTCAGCAATAGACCCACGGTGCTCCAGATACAATACGTGATCATGCCAATTTCTCCACATCTCCTCAGTGTGAGTGTACTTAACCACATAGCTATTGGCTGTTATACCCTGTGCTTCATGTAACGCTGAGAATGGTGGAGGTGGAACGTACTGTTGACGACCAAACTGCCTTAGTACACGTACCGGATGGTACGGCTCAATCACGCTGAAAATCTTCAACGTACCCATAAAAAATATAATTTCTCTGAACGGATATTTCTTTCTATAATTCCGATATGGATCCCAATCAACCTGCATGTACGTTGGATACAAAGAAGTATATTAGTTACCAATATATAACTTGCAAACTAAATAAGCATATTAAAAAGGGAAAATGTTACCTGGTTGCTTGTGAGTTTATCTAGATTTGACCGAATAGACTGCACATGTGATTGGGAGATATTGTGATCCCGTCTGCTCAACCAGCGACAAGCAAGTGGTTCACTGTCAGTAAAGGATAGGTTCGAGACCGGCATAAAACTTGGGAAATGAGCAAAAATCCAAGCCGTAGTACTGTCAGATACCCGGCAATCTGAGCAACGTTAGCTCGGGAAGCAAGCCCAAGCTGCCTATATAACTATGCAAGAGCACCAGCACTCCATGCGAACGTATGGACATCTTCGAGATCATGCAGCAATGGTAAGTAATCAATAGAAACTCTCGTACAGCTCTTGTCCGCGAAAATCGTGCAACCAAGAAGATACAGTAAATAAGCCCTTGCAGCACACCGAATCCTATATTCAGTGTCTGTATCCACAACCCCGCAAAATTTTTCTCTTAACCAATCCAGTCGAACTGATGCACCGCCTTTCGTATTAAGCTCATTCCATGCTTCAGAATAACTGACGTCTAAGGAATGAGTAATTGTATCAGCAGCTTCACGTGAAACTGCTGATACTTGTTGGCGGACGGATTTTCCAACTACAGGTAAGTCAAGCAAGCAGGAAATATCATCTAACGTGATCGTCATCTCACCAAATGGCATATGCAATGTGTTTGTTTCAGGATGTCATCTCTCGACAAATGCGCTAACTTCAACAGCGCTAATGTACTGGTAAGAGTATTTGACCAATGGATACAATGAAGACCCACGTACTAATTCCATGAATCGGGTGTTTGGCTCAGGTGTCAACAATGACCGTGCACTTATTTTTCTCCAGTGACTAATACATCGAAGTGGATCTCGTTCCTGTATATATACTATAGTCTTAACATATGTACACACACAATATATTGTTTTATGATTTTTAACGGGAAATAATTACCTCATCTTTTAGAATGAAGAAAGCAACGTGCGTCTTGAAATTCTTCAGTACTGATAAATCAACTGGACCTCGGTAATTTGACTTATGAAGATCATCTTGAGAGCCTCCTGCATCAGTATTCCCTTCTTCTAGTCTTGCACTGTCATATCTGATCAAATTCGGAGTTTCTATATTTAATTCAGTATCTACGGCCACTTCGATTTCTCTCTCTCGTATCGGGCGTTGGATTTGTGGTCGAGATGCTGCTTTCTTCCTCCTTAACGAGGTAGTTGGTCGAACGCGAGAAGATTCTGCTGGATCCATCTATGCAATACAAAGATATTTCATTCATAGATGTTTTTTTATCAAAACAGTAAATTTTCTATGTGTAAGTAAATAGTAACAAAGTATAATTTGCTATAAATATCATATTTTATCTATTTATTTTTTAGCTACAAGATAGTGTAATATTAAAATTTAAAGACAATGAAACCGTTCTTTGTTACTTAATCAACCATTATGACAATACCATTAAACTTCAAAATTAATTAATAAATTTTAATATTAACATCTATAATTAGAAAATAACTAAATTTTCGCATATTTTACAACTACGATTACAATATTATATTTTCTTCATAATTATAATCTAAATATTAAAAATTAAAATTAACAAAAAAATGTACTCATTTAGATTTTCCCGATTCTAAATTATTATCAGACCAAACAAGAAGTTTTCAGTTTTCAGGACAGTCACAGAGCAAATAAGAATAAACTGAATAAAACAAAATTAAAATTAAATTAAAGGAGACTTACAGTGGAGCTCAGAAATCTGAGATCAAGAGAGAGGAAATGAGGCAGCGGAGGGTTGGGGGGGCGTGGCAGCGGAGCGGAGGGTGGGGGCGGAGGGTGGGGGGGTGTGGCAGCGGAGGGTGGGGGCGGAGGGTGGGGGGGGTGGGGGGCGGGTGGGGGGTGTGGCAGCGGAGGGTGGGGGGGGGGGTGTTGGGCTAGGGCTAAGACGGCGGAGGGTCGGAGCAGAGGGTGGGGGGGTGTGGCACCGGAGGGTGTGGGGCAGCGGCGGCGGACGGTTGGGCAGCGACGGCGGACGGTGGGGCAGCAGCGACAGGTTTGGAAGGAGAAGAGAGGAGAGGATTTTGGGTTTAGAGGGAGTGGAGATGGAAGTGAGGAAAAGAGTGAGATGAAAATATAGCTGAAGGGCATTTTGGGAATAAAAATGTGCTCACTAAGAAATTCTCCTCTTTTCTGAATTGATACTGGGCTCACTAGGAAATCTGGGCTCACTAGGAAAAAAGTTGTGCCCCGTTAGAAGTTCCCATTCTAACAGCTAGGTGGGGATTTTTTTTATAAAATATCCTCCAAGAGTGGTCAAAAAATGGAAGGGGTTTTTACATATCTGTCCCTTACATCTTTAAAAATTAGAATTTAGTCTCTAAATCTTCATATTTATAGTTTAGTCCCCAAATCCTTTAAATTACCTCACTTTAGTCCCCAAGTCATATTTTTGGCATAAATTTCCCTTTATAATCATGAGTTACTTAAGTTTAGTCATCCCTTTTCTCTTCCTCCACTTATTGGGTTTGCCTTTTCATTATTCTCTTCTTTCTCTCTTCCCTCTTCTTATTAAATTCCCTCTTCTTAATGAGTTATTTCATTTTAGAGATTAATTAGGAGGGAAGAGAGAGAAGAAGAATGGAGATGAGAACCCATTAAGAAGAAGAAGAGAGGAGGAAAAGGGAAGGGGGGACTAAAGTAAAATAACTCAGCGATAAAATAGAAAATTCTGACAAAAAAATATGTCTAGGGGACTAAAGTGAGGTAATTTAAAGGATTTGGAGATTAAATTATAAATAAGAAGATTTGGGAGACTAAATTCTAATTTTTAAAAATGTAAGTGACAGATATATAAAAATCCCAAAATGGAAATAAAAGATTACTAGTATTTTAGATTTGCCTCTACAAATAGAGAACCCTCTTCTTATTTTTTTTTTCCATTCAAATTCTCTCTCTACATCTCTCTTATATTACTCTTCTAACTCTCTCATTTTTTTTTTCATTTTACTTAATAGTAAGAAAATGACGTAAGAAATGTGATTGGTCAAAAGGCTAAATGCCTCATCTGTAAAAACCAGTTAAATACACATTGATTATAGAGGGACTAATTAACCACTTGAGCTATCACATAAAAAGTCATGACAAATTAACGACAGGGAGGTCAACTTGACATTTGTTAATCTCTTCCTGTATCATCCAAGATAACTAATATCTCTAATTTAAGCTAGAAAGATAATTGTAAGGAAATTCTATTTGCACACGGCATTTTATTTTTGACGTAAGATTTTAAAATTTATAAATAATTATAAGTTTGCTATTATTTTTTTGACTAAATTACCTTTATAAATCCCAAACTAAGTTAAAATTTAAAACTACGACTTATCGTCTTTCTCTTCTATTTTCTCTTTAAAACCTTAAATAATTTTTTTTAGTATTTAATAAAAATACATCTCCTACAAAATCATCGATTTGATTTCTTAACCCTTTAAAATTTTTTACATTAACATTCCTTAAAAGATTAGAAAAATTTTAAATTCTTCGATTTCACTGTGACAAGTGAAATTTGAGTTTGGAGTTTGAGTCTGAGTTTTCTTATGCAAATGAAAAATTCCAACATGCAATTGGTGTTAGAGGACAATCTAAGATACGATTAAATTTTTTTTTTTAGGTTTTATATGTATTTGTTTGAAATTTATCGTTAATTAACTTTTTTTTGTGGGGAGATTTCGCTTGCTGGTCGGATATTAATACCTGACCAGTACATTTCTTGGTTGGGTATTAATACCCGACCAAAATATTTTTTACTCTTAAACTAACATCCGACTCAAACAAAAATTGATAAAAATAGAATCGTATGGGGTGAGGAGTTAGAGAAAAGGAGAAAGAGTAATTTTGAAAAAAATATTTGGGCGCAAGAGTAAAATGATAATATTTCAAAATAGGAGTTTGGAGTAAACAGTAACAGGGCACCAAAAGTAAAATGCCGTGCGCAAATAGAATTTCCCATAATTGTAAGGTATGCCGTTCTAAAAAATTTACCTTTCACTTTGGTTGAAGAAGATATTTTGAATAAATGACAATAAATTTCAAATTCGAATTTCGGTATTTTTTTTTTTGTCAAAAGTTGCTAGCATGATATTGTAAAACTTTATAGAAATAAAAAATAAAATTTGTTTTCTTATTTTGTAGTCTTAATTGTCAAATTTCTCTTACTTTGAATATTTACTTCTAAATAAAGATTAGCTGACTTATATATTATAACACATTGGATTGATAAAAGTTGAAAAATGCGAAAGTTACTTATTTTATTTGTTTCTTTTGATGAAGCACATATAGATGAAAAAAATAAATAAATATGCAAAACTACTTTTGTACGAACTAAGAAGTTTTTTACTATTTCCTTGCCATGATGTTGTCGATTATATATGTTAAATGTATGCATCATACTTTAAATCTAATTGTGCAAAGTGTTTGTAAAGATATTAAATTGATTATATATGTTAGATGTATCGTTCTATTTATTTCTAGTTCAGATAATATACATTAGATGTATTGTTCTATTTATTTCTAGTTCGGATAAGATTTATAAATAAATTTATAAAAGATAATATATGAAAGCTAAAATAATTTGATAAGATATAGAGTATAGGGAAAATTCAACATATTTAATGTTGAGAGTTACAGTTGAATGTAAATTAGTAAAAAAATGAATATATTTCTGATTTATCGTTTTCGTGTATTTAGATCTTTATCATCTAAATTGTTAGATAAAAATTGAAGAATATGAATATGATATTATTATATGTTTGTAAAAAATGCTAATTTTTTTTTATAATATTACTGTTTCTCTCTGATCGTATTATCTTATCAAAAAAAAACTCAAGCTGGATTACAAAATGCATTTAGCTCAAAGATTTTTTAATCGATGATATTTTTTTTTTCGTTTTTTGGAAATAGGATAAAAAAAATGGAAGAAAATTTGATAAATATGTTGATCCAATTCATATTATTTGTTATTTTAAAGTTCTTATTAATACTTAGGTGATATGGTCTCGAAAATCTTACTATCACTTTATATGGTAATTCAATTGAGGAAATTATGTTAATTTAATGTCAATTAAATTTTATTTTAATAAAATATTTGTTGAGTACAATATCAAATTTGGTTCTACTGTGCAAGCTCCAATCATACACAAATATAACCCATCCAAAAATAGGGACTTATTTTCAAGTAACTCTATAGTTAATGAGTTAGTTGGTACAGTCAGCACTGGAACATTATCAAGAAAAGTATCTGAACTTGAAAATTTTTAAGTTATGTAAACCCATATGAATCTTTACACACCTAGTCCTAGTTTGAGTTGGACAATCCACTTGGAGTCTTGGACAGTCCTAATTACTGAGCTCATAGCATAAAAATGTTGGATGTATCAATTTGTAAATATCAACTTTTAAAAAAGATGTTCCATATAGGGAGAAATGTTCTTGTGTAAAAGGAAAAGAGGGAATGGATTAGTGTGTGGGAAGAAAATATTTGTACTTTGAAGGAGGAACTAATGAGCCTATAGCCCTTGTAGCCATACACAAATCATTGATCATGCAACTAATAGTAAAGTTGCCAAAAATATTAAACTTTTTTCAATTTGTAAGAGATTATTTAATTTGGATAATATTACAAAAAAAATATGTGTGTGAGTTTGATTTAAAAAAAAAAAAAACTAATAGTAAAATTTGAGATTTTGCGTATTTTCGAAACTGAAACCGCTTCATTTTTGGCTCTCCGAATTTGGACAAATCGACGGTAACCGTTCCCTTAACTCCACAGGGAGAACGACAACCCAGATTCATCGGCCCTGGCCCTCCCTCTTGAATTGCTCACCCGTTCTGCACACCGCCATGTAATGGGAGTTTCTAAAGGAGCATACCACTTTTTCAAGTGAGCCCACCAAATAGTTCTTTTTCAGTCGGGTTTTAGTTGGAAAGTGAGCACACTAGTGAAAATATTGTGCTCCTTTGGAAACTCCCCAGGTGACTCGCCCGCCCTTCCCGTTTCGGGGCGCACTCTAGCTTCCTTTTCTCAGAGTACACGTCACTGACAAGATCCTGTTTGCTGTTTGCGGCTGACAGCTTATCTAGTCCATCAACTGTATAAGGCAGAGCCTCACTTTCCCAATCTCCCTCTCTCTCATCACCATCCACCCTGGCCCCCCCTCTTGAATCGCTCACCCGTTCTGCACACCCGCCACGTAGCTCGCCTGCCCTTTCCCTTTTTGGGGCCCACCCTAGCTTCCTTTTCTCAGAGTACACGTCACTGACAAGATCCTGTTTGCTGTTTGCTGCTTATCTCGTTCATGAACTATATAAGTCTGAGCCTTACTTTCTCAATCGCTATCTCTCATCACCGCCACCTTTGGTCTCGCTCGCTCGCTCCCTCCCTCCCTCTCTCTCTCGCTCTCTCTCTCTGGTTCATTTTCTCTCTCTAAAAAATGGTGGTTTTCAAGGTGGAGCGCAAGGAGACGGCACCCATCGACGGCCAGAAACCCGGTACTTCGGGATTGAGGAAGAAGGTAACGATAATTCATCTGAGATTCGATCCCCATCCCTAAGAAGGAGTTTTTTTTTTTTTTTTTTTAATTTTATTCCTTGGCAATTTGAATCTCTGCATTTGATCTCAGATCGAAGTGTTTCACTTTCGAGATTCTTTTCTTTGATTTTACGTGTTCCTGCGATCTTTTAGTTTTCGCGAGCAGTTCTATCAGATCGGGAAATTTACTGAAATTTTGATCTCGATCGTATCTGTTGTTGTGCTGTTGCATTTGGTAAATCTAGTGTGCACTGTAGCTAGGCGATAAATTGCATGGCTGTTTAGAGTAATCTGACGAATTATGATTAATGGAAACTGATATCACGTTGAATTCTTGAAATTTGGTTGAGAAAATTTTGCTTCTTTATGAGTTCTGAAGTAGTTTGATCGCAAATTGAAGTTGCTAACGTGATTTAAGGTATATCTGAATGGTAGATAAAGTGAATTGGATCTTCCAAGAGAGAGATTTGGAGTTTCTTGTTTGATATGAAATTAAAATTAAATTTCTTTTAGTTGTCTCAGTTACTAGGTATTATAAATTGCCTCGAGCACTTTCATTTTGACATGTAAGTTTAATCTCTCTATTGTGCTTAAATAATCAGAGGGTTTCGTTGTATGGAAACCCTTTTGGTTTACATTGTTTCAATTCATCTAGAATTTCTTGAGAATTTATTTTTCTTTTTCAGGTGGTGGTGTTCAAGCAACCTAATTACCTGCATAACTTCGTTCAGGCAACATTTAATGCCCTTTCTGCTGACAAAGTGAAAGGTAGTTGTGTCCTTTCATTCATTGCTTTCTCTTTGAAGAGGCTAATGCACTAATGTTGTAGAATCAACTCTGTACACTTTTTGTTTGCAAGAAATATTGTGTTTTAAATTTATATCTGCTGTTGGCATTTTGATGACTACAATTGCAGAATGAACACGGAACTACTGAACTTGTGTGCATTTCAGCCTGAAAATCTGATTGTGTCTATTTCTCAGAATTTGCCATGTATAATTTTGTCATGGCATATCAAAGATGGTGTGTGAGCGACTGCACTTCACAGTTAATTGTGAACTATTTTTGTTCCTTAACTTGAAATTAGATTTCACGTTTAAAGCTATGTTAGAGTTCTCCTGTAAGTCAGAATGGTTTCCAGTGCCTCTACCATGTAGGCAGAATATCAAACACTTGCAACACTCAGAGATCTCTGAGAAGAGAAGGAATAACCACCTTTGGCTATAGAGCTCCATTTTTCTTCTGCACCTTTACTTTCCGTAGTTGTCTACTTGCACCAGTCAGATTGCTATCAGCCAGTTGATTGAGATCGGATTTTTGATTTAAAATGATTTTCAGATCTTGAGATGATTTTGAGATCTGATAGGATTTGATTCAGATTTGATAGGATTTTATTTGATAGGATTATATTTGGATTCTATTCGGATTAGATTTTTGGATTTTTCCTATAAATAAACTCTGTATGAAGTATTTTGTAGACAATTGAATGATGGATGGAATATGAAAATTTGAGAAAATTCTTGCGTGGATTTCGCATGAGTCAAAATGTCTCCTCGTAGATTCGTTGAGAGCGGGCATGGATTCGCCCGGGTGAATTCCTGAATTTTTTGTGTTCTTCAATTTTTTTGTTTTACCCCGAATTTCAAAACCCTAACCGTAATCCGCTTCCGTCTTACGTCAAATTGATATCAGAGCCTAAATTCCATCTTCATCTTCTTTTTGATTTTATTTTTTTAAAAAACAAGAAAATAAGCATATCTGAAAAAAATTGAAAAAAATTAGATAAAAAAGTTTCTGATCTGAAAAAAAAGAAAAAAAATCTGTTCAAAAAAAGAAAAGAAGAGGAAAAAAAGTAAAAGAAGAAGTTGGGTTTTATTTGAGTTCAGACCCGACCCGCTCCGGATCCAATCCAATTTCAAGTTAGGTTCAGTTATAGAGCAGACCTATTAATGAGAAGCAAATCCGTTAAGGGAAATTTGGTGATTCGAAACCTATTTGGAGTCCGAATCCGAACCAGTTTCAAGCCACCATCATTGGATATTTCCTGAACTTTTTGAGCTAAAATTTTGAGTTGATTATATATGGAGTTCATATTCCATGGTCACTATATTAACACCAATGCTAAAATATCATGAGTTTAGCATGATATATATGTTATTATACCCGTTTTTTACGGTTTTGACAATCAGCAAAATTATGAAGATTGGGATAATTATTTTCAAGATTTCTTTAGATATTTTGATCCAACACCAGCACGGAAATGTCGTTACGCCAGACAAAAGTTGGGTGAAAAAGTTTATACTTGGAATAGAGAGTATATATTACGTTTAGATTGAGATGTCTTGCAATGTCTACTTCGTAATCGGTATGCTAAATACCGCTTTCCAAATTCATTGTCATCAACTCACCAGTTTCTATCATTTATGTCCAAAATAATATGAAAAACTTAATATGTGATTGATGAGTTTGAAAAATGCAACTGAATACTTGTCAGTATCAATAGAAGACCCGAACAACCATGTCTTCAAAAGTACAGTGAGCAAAAGGATGAAAGAAATCAAATGGTTAACAATGATAGTATCGCCAAAAAGGTCGAAACAAATATTTTTATTTTTGATAGTGAATGTATTTTGTAGTTTATACCGGATAAAAGTTCATGCTGAGCCAATATTAATACCAGATAGAACTTCCTTTTCATCCATACAAGTTGAAGATTCAATGATTCAGATTTCTTAAGATCCTTCAACAGACCAACTGCCAAAATTTCAGCTGCCTATGGATGCTCCTGAGAATCATGTTCATGAAGAGAAGTCAACATAAATAACTCCTACTCTACTATATGATATATTCATGAAACCTACAGTTTATTTGGAAAATCTTCTGCTAAAGTTTTGTAAAAAACTTCGTCGATAATTCGTATTTACGGATAGTATTTGCATATCAGTTATAGATGTAAAAGAAATACAGGAACTTTTAGTCCAAAGGGAGATTTCGAACAGAAAAGAAATTGTTGTTAATAATGAGGTGAAAGTCTTAGTTTACCTTAAGAGATTCCTTATAGGAATTGTGAGGAAATTATTGGTGCAATATATAGATTCATATGAAGCGTCGAAGAGAATTGCTCCCACTATTCATGGCTAGGATATTTTGTGGGACCCTTATATCTACTCGACTTTCAATGAGGTCCATTCTATTACAAATGACTCTTCAGATTTACAGTGATCGGAAGATGATTCACGCAAGAAGCCAGTTCCACCTCCACCGCCTTGGTTCAAATATGATGCACGAGTTACGGTTTCTCGACCACTACTATGGCCCAATTGGATGCTTTGTGGATGCTGATCAGTTCAATCCAGATGTGTTTAACATTTTTATTTCCGTATTCATCGGGATGAATGATTTGAAGCTGGAGAGAATTGATGGAGATTAGATTTTTGATTTGAGATGATTTTGAGATCTTGAGATGATTTTGAGATCCAATAGGATTTGATTTAGATTTGATTAGATTTTATTTGATATATGAAAATTTGAGAAAATTCTTGTGTGAATTTCGCATGAATCAAAATCTCTCATCATGAATTCGTTAAGAGTGGGCGTGGATTCGCTTGGGTGGAATGTTGAATCTTTTGTGTTTTTCCCTAATTTTTCTGTTCTTCCCCAAATTTCAAAATCCTAACCCTAATCTGCTTCCGTCCTATGTCACTAGTCATGAAACAGAAGTTCCTAATCAATTTAACTTTATATGTTCTTCCTTTACTATTATTTGCTTCATTATGAGGATGATAGAAATCACTGTAGAGAAAACTCGAGCTTGGATTATGTAGTTCGTATGATGCCCTTGGAGCCTATTGGCCGAAACAAATCAATTTAGGTAGTCCTTGTTGGCTCTGGTGACTGTTAGATCATCCATGTCATTGGTTGAAAAGAAGTTGCCATTGAAGTTCAATATGAATCTATGTACTTATCATGAAATTTATGGGCACTATCTAATATCAAGTAGGAAGGTTAGGAAAGGGTATTATGTCTTCTCTTTGATCCAAGGAAGAGAACTGGAAGAAAGCACATCTCCCGATTCTTGTCCTTGTATACATTTACTTCTAAGAGATCACCAGATAATTCTGCTATCTTCTCTTTGTTAATTCTACACAAACTCTGAGATGAGCTTTAGCACTCTGTGAATACAATCCACTTCCACGCTTCATGATTTTTTATTATTTGCTTATTTAACACAGTTGCTCACTGAATTGACTGTATAAAACTTGCATACAAGAGCGGATTCTCTTGCACTTTGCTGCATAGATATGTGTGCATGTCTCACGGGTTGTCCAAATTGGTATAGAAATGAACTCTGATTTTTAACCTTGGCTGTTGGAATATGTTACTGGATTTTTTTTGTAATGACTGCAAGGAAGAACTAGGACCTACTCTTTTACCATTTTGAAAGTCACATTTCTGTGTAATCTTGCTTTTCATATTGGCATGGATACATTTTAAGGAGAGTTAAGACCTTCTATGTGAATTATATAGTATTTATATTTTTCAATAATAGCCATGACAATATTTGACCCAAACAGCAATTCCATCTGAATTTAGCAGGTTCAGGTTTGCTACAGGTGGTAAGGTTTGTAAATGGGAATATGGGATAAGCTGACTTATCTGCATAATAAAATTGTTCTGTTTCAGGATCTGAACTTTTAACTCACTTGACCTGAACTAAGTATAATAAATAACAAATATCTTACGACTGTATATGTTCACTGACATGTTGGGGCATTCAAGTATTAGGTTCTGTTAGCTCTATGTATGATCCTCATTGCTCGCAGGTTTTGATTCTTTTAATCTTTCAGCTGCTCATGGAAGTCAGTAATTTGTCTGTATTATCTCTTGTACAACTCAAGGCACATGTCATCCTAGAGGTTTATTTATGTGCAGGATTCATTTGTCTTCTGCATGTATCCTGGTTGCGTATACACCAGTTCCTCTGTTAAAAATTGTTCTCAATCAAGAATCTGATATACTGCTTTGAACCTGATTTGGTTGATGAAGAGCTTATAGGCCCACATTTGAGAGTATTGGATTGTAGGCTGCCTTTAGTAGTTTAATAAACTGATTACTTCAGGTGAGGCATAGTTGGATCAGGCTGGAGCCGACCTGACTCGGTTGAGCTGACCTGACTCGGCCTATTTCCTGCCCCTAATATAACTATCTATGAATAAGTTATTATCAATTCATTTCATAGGGGTGGAATTTAGTACAGTATGAACCTTGAGATTTTAAGTAGTAAATCTATTAAGAAAATGCTCAGTAAATCTATTGTGGATGAATTTACTAGGCACATACTGAAAGAAGTACCATGATACATGTTTGCTAACAATGTTGTAGTAATGGGCGAAACTAGGAAAGGGATTACATTCAAAGTAGAAAAGTGGAGAGAATTTTTGGTGTCTAAAGAGTTGAAAATTTGTAGAACAAAGATGAAATATATGTATTGTAATTTTAGCTGTGCTAGGAGAAAGAATGAGCATGTGGTCCAAATTGATAGTCAAGATATATTTCATACAATTCAGTTTCGATATTTAGGCATAATCATTCATAAAAATAGTGAAATAGAGAGGTGCTTCAAAATTTTATGTAATATTAAAATACTAGTAAAGTTGAAGGAAAATTTTTATAGGATAGTTATAAGACCAGCTATTTGTTATGGCTCCGTATGTTGGGCGATTAAGAAACAAGCTATTTTAAAATGACTCTAGCAAAAATGAGAATGGTAAGATGGATGATAGTAATAAGCTAATACATAGAACGAGAATTAGTTCATATGTAAGAAGTTATATTTGCTCTAATTGAGTATAAAATGATAGAGAACCGATTGTTTTGGTTTGGACATGTACAACGGAGGCTTTTATGGACATTGGTTAGAAAAAGTGATATAATTATAGCCTATGGGTTAGGAGGAATAGAGGTAGGCCTAAATGAATGTAGAGGTAAGTAATTAAAAAGGACATGGAGTTGTTGATTTAACTATGGAGATGGTTTTAAACGAGCGGAATGGAAAAAAAGAATTCATGTAGCCGACCCAAATTTTTTGGGGTAAAGGCTTTGATATTGATGTAACCATCAGAATTTTATGAATTCACTGCAGTGGATGATGAAATATTTAATATTGTCTTAATTTGATGTCCTTTTGTATTTAGTTTTTACTATTCTTCACCATTAGTTTAAACAGCTCTTTCAGTTAAACTATCATCTAACAATGATGTACGTAACAGGTGCTACACTTGTTGTTTCCGGAGATGGCCGTTATTTCTCTAAAGATGCCATTCAGGTGCTTCTTATGCCTTAGCTCTTGATCATTCATTTTATATTCTTCCTTATGCTGTATGTTACACTTCTGCTTGTATGCTCCAGTGAATATAAAGAGGGGTATCTCACAATTTGATGTGCCATTGCTGTCTATTGGTTTAAATTGGACCGATGTGTAGAACTTATTTGGTGACTTATGAATACTGAAAATTTTTAACTTTTAAGCAATTAAGCTTCAAACAGAAAATTAAAAGAAATTTGTTTAATCTTGTGGATGTTTGTTTTGACTTTCACATCTTCCTGATGGTTCTTATGGACTTCCTTTCATTGTGAAACCATAGTACGAATAGGTATCTTGTGGGAGTATTTTTTTTTTTAATACTTGCAATCATCTTGTTTTTTGAGCACCACAATGTAATATACTGTTAATCTTCCCTTGTACTTGCTTCAGCTCATAGTGATTATTTTTTTAGTAGAATATCTCTTTTTCTGTAGGTCTGCTGATCTTCTGTCTTTGGTGTTGAATATTTTATCTTATTTGTCATAGTCTCTTAAAATCTCCATAATGTCATAGATTATAACAAAAATGTCAGCTGCAAATGGAGTAAGACGTATCTGGATTGGCCAAAATGGTTTACTCTCAACTCCAGCTGTGTCGGCTGTCATTCGTGAACGAGTTGGTGCAGATGTAAGATTATCTTTCCACATCATTTGTATTCTTTTTTGGAGCTTTATATGCCAAATGATAAATGCCCATCATTTTGGCAATCACAGGGTTCTAAGGCTTCTGGTGCATTTATATTGACAGCTAGTCACAATCCTGGCGGTCCTGATGAGGTATATTTCTTTTTATTATGTTACAGTATGTCTCACTACTCACTAGTGGTCTATCCTTTCCACTTTCAAATTTCTTTCACACATGTACCTTTAAAATATGAGAGCGATGGTGGTGGCCAATAAAAGGAAAAAGAGTTGTTGAATGGAAGTGTATAAAGTCAGAGGTTATCAGAGATTACATCAATTAAAGAATATATAAGCACAACTGCACGGTCAATGCCCTGTTCTGTTCACAAATTTTCCTTTGTTTTAGTATCCTAGTAACTTTTCTGCTGACAGTGAGACTGATTTCACGTCTTGAAGGGTGTAACTGTGATCAACTGACTGAGCTATTCTACTTAATAGCTTGGTCTTTTACTGGAGCATGCATGTTCTCATCCTTCTTTTAACCATATATTTCTTTTTTTTAGTGTATGGTGCTGGTTTGTAGTTCCTACAGTGTTGATATAGTGTCTGTGCAGATGGCTAGGAATTTTATCCACCCCCTTTTCCTAAATAAACTATGATCACCATCATCATGATCGCCATCCTAACTAAACTACGTTTTCCAGTGTTAAACTAGGTTCTTGCATTCAATATTCCAAACTTTCAAGTTTTCAGAATATACATGAGTTCCATGTTTGAAAAATTGTTGCATCTGCTTGAATACTTACATAGAAAGTGGGGAGAATGAAGAAGCCCTAAGAGAAGAAAATATGTATAAAATAAATTACATAGTAGTCCAACTGAATTGTTTTTAGGAACATTTATATTGCTTGATAGGTATGCTTTCATTAAAAGACCATAAAATTTTGGTCATCAATTAATTCTGGCTATCTCCCATGTGACATTTTCTGCTTTGGCTGCGCTCTTTTCATTTTGACAAGTTTTACTAGGATCTTATTGATAGCATTTGAAACTTAGATCCTATCAAGTGATAACAATATGTTTGAGTACCAATTTTTATAGTCCAATTGTATTAATATGCTAAGTGTTATCTAAATAAGTTAAATACAAAAAAAATCATTAGGTTTGCGTTTAGATAAAGACCTTAGAAAATGTGGCTTAAAATAGCATGGGGAAACATAAATATTATCTATGTTATAACTATAGGTTAAAAATCTTTAAATTATATGTTTTTTATTCTTAGGCTATTTAAATTACATATGTCACATCCATATAGTTGGATTTTAGATTAGGTGTTATAACCAATAGTTGTCACTTGATAGGATCCTAGTTGAAATCCAATTGGTAGGATCCTGATCAAGTGGACATTTTGACATAGTAATTCATTATCTTATGATCATATCTCAAGTTTCATTCTCATCATGTGAATTCATCTCGTCTGTATATCTTTCCACACTCTGTTCTCTGTGTCTGCTCGCTTGGTATTTCAGTTGTAATTTTTCTATATATTTAACTTTTCCTTTGCATAAAAAAGCATTATACAAAACTGTCGTTATAGCGTGTAATGAAAGGAAAATGCATTTCAAAATAACCTTGATGAAATATGTGGATTGCTGAACCTATGGCCTTGTTCTTCTAGTTCATGCTTTGGCTTATTTTAACTATCTGGCTTCTTGTTGATTGACCAGAAGCTTGATGCTCTATTCTTTAAATTAATTTTTTTAGTGCCCATTTCATCTAGAGCTGTTACTCTTTGAGATATTAGCCTTTGATTTCATCATCTTATTTCAAGAAATTTTGTTTTGCAGGATTTTGGGATCAAATACAACATGGAGAATGGTGGACCTGCTCCTGAGGGTATAACTGATAAAATTTATGAAAATACAAAAACAATAAAGGAGTACCTCATTGCAGAAGATTTACCAGATGTAAATACTTATGGCGAGCTTTTGTTCGTGTATAGATGATGTTATGTTCTCGATCAATTTTCTGTAATCTCCTATATTACAGGACACTTTTTCATTCAAAATGTTGCAGGTAGATATCTCTACAGTAGGCGTTACTAGCTTTAGTGGACCCGAAGGAAACTTTGATGTGGAGGTTTTTGATTCAGCTGATGATTATGTGAAACTGATGAAGTAAGACACTCGTCCTCAAATCCAATAGTTGAATAATCTCTTCAAATGTGTGTTTATGGGTGCTACATCAGTGAAGAATGTGATGAACTTATAGTAATCTAAATGTTATATATTATCATTTCATGCTTTCATGTTATAGATGATTTCCTGTATTGTTATGAAAATGATTGTTATTATTAGATAGAAATGAAGTATCGTCAGAAATTAATTATTCAAGCTGTTACCTTGAATGTTAAAACTGCCTCATTTCTGTCAGGAAAATTTTTGATTTTCAGTCTATCCAGAAGCTGCTTACATCTCCAAATTTCACATTCTGGTATGTGTTTAGTGCTAAGTTGACCAAAATGGTACTTCATGCTATTATCCAGTTTGTTAGTTTGACCCACTTTTGGTTGATAGTTTCGATGCATTACATGGAGTCGCTGGAGCTTATGCCAAGCGTATTTTTGTTGAAGAGATTGGTGCAAATGAAAGTTCACTTTTGAATTGTACACCTATGGTATATCTGGAAGCTTCTAGTTCTTGCTTATTGCTTGATTAAGCTTGAGATGTTTGTTAACGCATTAATTGTTTATCGCTTCCTGCGAACAGGAAGACTTTGGAGGTGGGCATCCAGACCCTAACCTGACATATGCAAAGGAACTGGTGGCACGGATGGGACTAGGCAAATCAAGTTCTAATGAGGAGCCACCAGAATTTGGTGCAGCTGCTGATGGTGATGCAGATCGCAATATGATCTTGGGTAAAAGGTACCTTCATACTAAAATATAGGATTGGAACTTTAAGAAAGAAAACTTATAACTTGTTTCATCTATGTTAGATTTTTCGTGACTCCATCAGATTCTGTTGCCATCATTGCTGCCAATGCAGTGGAAGCCATCCCTTATTTTGCTTCTGGACTAAAGGGTGTTGCGAGGTAGGTGTTTCTATTTCGTTAACCATGCATATTGCATTTTGTAAAGCTGCGTTCCTGTAGTTAGTTATTTGTGGTGGTAATATACGTATGAGTTGCCTTCTACTTGGGGCATATGATTTTTAGGGTACATTACAATAGCAGTAAACATGTCAGCTATCATGTTTGTTGGTGGCTTGGCTATGGATTGGAAGATAAGTTTGGTGCTCCGAGTGTGGGAGAAAATAGTAATGGTGCAATATTTGAGAGTCAAAGGGTAGCTGTTATGAACATACACACACATATTACTTTATATATATATATATATATATATATATATATATATATATATATATATATATATATATATATATATATAGATACACATGTATGCATGTATGTATGTATGTATGTATGTAACTATGTATGTATACATACATGTATGTATGTATGTATGCATGCATGCATGTATGCATGTATGCATGCATGCATATGTGTGTATGTATGTATGATTACTTCAAAGAATCCTTTTAAGGTATACAAGCACCCTCAGAATACAATTAATACAATTTAATGGTTGCTTGATTGTTTAATGTGTGTTTTCACCCTTTATTGTGGAGAGACGTGTACAGCCATGTTTTTGTGTTATATGGATCAAGATATATATGAAGAATACTCATAAGGTATGCACACACTCACAGTGCACCGTATATGAATGGATAAAAAAAATGGTTGCTTTGTTATTAAGTGTGTTTTTGAACCCTTTCTTGTTGAGGGGCATGCGCAGCCATGCGTTTGTGTTATGGGGATCATAATATGTGGAGTACCCTAGTTACCATTTGTAGATACTGTTCGAAGAGTGGAACTGTGTTCAAATATATGATTCATGAAAGCTTCTATATATGCACGAGGAGGTCAAGCTTGTTTTGCACAAGTCTTGATGTCAGGTTATTGGGTATGTTTTTAAATGGAAAAGTCAGCTCCACTTTTGCGGACATTGAACCCAGCTGTTTATTTATTGAGAAGATTCTTGCATACAGTCTTTTGTTGCCATATTCTATAGTAAGATTTCTTTTTTCTTTTTTTTCCTTCTAAATTTAAATGTTTATTTTTTCTAAAGAAGTAAACCCCAAATTGTTGCAATTTTTCTTGATTGATTTATTTTTATTCTATCTCATGACAACACTTTGTCTGGAGTCTGGATCTGTCATGATTGCCTTGATCCATATAGGAGAATGAATATGCAACCTAGCTTCTACTTTTTGGTTTTACTTGGAATTATTAATTCCATAGTTTAGGATCAGACCTAGTTTAGGATCAGACCTTTATCACATACAAAACCGAGGAAAAAGCTTCCTTCCATGTAAAAATTTTAAAATCCATCTACTCTACTGTAATGCTGAAAATGTGATGACATTTTCTTCTCTCCTTTATTCTTTTTCTGTTTCTTAAATACTGCATGAGCTGGGCTGCTGGGGGGCTGAATAGGTGGGCGGGGGGTTGGACTTGAATGATAAGGTTATGATTGTGGATTGCTCTTTCTGAAAATTGTTTTTTATGAAACTTTTTCCTTTTACATGCTTTAGAAGTTCATTTGAGAATTTATTTATGCTTCGTATTGCCTCAAGGATAATTTGGGTAGTTTTCGGGGGATTGATATGTCTTCGGGTCTTGTCTTTTATCCTTGGTTTCAGGAGACTACTCCATAGCCTTTTCGTGCATATTTGTTCTATTAATTTATCTTCTTGATTTTCTGTACTTTAAAGACAGCAACTGCACATCATTCAATTAATGTATATTCTATTGTTTGTTACAGTATGTAGCGTGCTGTGTGCATCTCATATCTCAATGATTCTAAATATTGTTGGTTCTTTAACCTTCTCTATGCTGCCAATTTTTTTGGTCTAGGAATCAAGATAGCTGTCATTGCTGGCCTATTTTACATTGCTATCATTTTCTATATTTTTGCAGGAGCATGCCTACATCAGCTGCCCTCGATGTCGTGGCCAAGAATCTAAAACTGAAATTTTTTGAGGTATCTAGTTTGGAAATTCTCTCTTTTTCTTTAGTGGTTCCAGAAGCATCTGATCTTAGAATCAAATTTTTAGGTGCCCACCGGCTGGAAATTTTTTGGTAACTTAATGGATGCTGGACTTTGTTCAATTTGTGGGGAAGAGAGCTTTGGGACAGGTAGAAGCTGCTTAAGTTTGGAGCTTTATGTCTGGAATAGATCCCTTTTCTTTTTTATGTGATATTATATTACACTAGAAATAGCACAGTTTTCTATCAAATGAAGGACTCAAGAAATGTGGCTTCTGTTGTAGTCTTTTAGTCTGCAAAGATGTGCCTGTTACTGATAACTGTTTCAATTTTCAAGAATTATAGACTTTTGCTTTATGGGCTAGTAATTGGACATGTTGCTGACAATTGGGTCTACCCTCACATCTTGATAATGCATCTTAATCTAAACTTCTGACCTATATAACCATCAGGCAGATGCTAATGATAGTGCATTGTATGACCACCTCATGGTAGCATGTCCCATTGATCTTTAAGTATTATGTAATTTAAACCATTTTTTGATACTAAAACTGTTGACCAGGTTTATACTTTTTATTCTTTACTTTTCTCAGTAGTTTTAAATTGAATTAATATTTCACAGACTATGAGAAAATAAGTCGACTCAGCTGGAGCATTAGTTCTAATCCTACCCTCTCACAAATAAGTCAAACTGCTCTCTTATACTTCAATTAAAAAAAAAATATTATGTGATTTGTAGAACTTTTCAAAGATATCTTTGGCACCTCATCCAGCTTCCTGCTTGCATTTTGTTTTTTCATTTTATGCTAATTCATCTTAGCCTGCCATCTGCAGCTTGTGTGCTTATTAGCCTGTTTATGTTTTATTCTGCCAATAACTCGTGCAGATAACCATAAGCACCTTTTTCCTTCTATTGGGATTTACATTGTCATCAAGCTCTTCTTATTGGGAATGGGTAGTGTGCCGTTACCAAGAAGGCTGGAAGAGCATCCATGAAGCTCTTCTTCTCATCTGTCTCACTTTCCATTCCCAAGAAGAAGAGCTTGATTGTAATAAAAGCATAAAATCATGTCAGTCATTCCCTTCCCTCGGAAAAGCATCCATGTGGATTTGTGGCATCACCAGCCTTCTAATCCAGTTCTAATGAAATGAGGCTAGCCCTTTCCCTTTTTCTATTAACTCCTATTACTTGGACTTTGATAATATCCTTCTGAGTATTAGGAACCAACCGAACTTCCATTTAGTTATAATTGACATCCGAAGTAAAGTACCTCTGTCAATTGAACCTTCTCGTCTTATTAAGGGGATCAATGTGTTTGGAATTTAAAAAATTTGTAAGGCTTTCGTTTTCTAAATCAGTTTTATAATTGCTGTTAGTGACCTATAATTGTAAGGTTCCAGCAGCTTCTCTTCATGTTTTGTTAGGTTTTTTGGTTTTTTAGATGCAAATTTGTCCAATCTCTGAAAAATTGAGAACAACATATGTAGTGGATATATCGATGTTCTATTAGAAATTCTTTCTTCACCTTTATACATAAATATGACAAACTAAATCAAAACTCATTGGAGATTGACACTTTACGAGAAGCTCACCATTACATATCACTATTTGAGTGACATGTTTATCAAAATCAAGTTCTAAACAGAGTGCTGTTTTTGTACTGAAACGTAAATCTACTTTCTGTTTTTTGATGGCACCTTGGTGATTGCTTGCTTTCTACATTTGCTGTTATTTGCAGGTTTCATCTCATCCTGTACGCTCAGTCAGTCTATGTTTGTTTACGTGATAGCATGCAATGAAGTTGATATTAGTGCAACCTAATGTTTATAGGACAAGTCGTAATTTTATGAAGCAAGCAACCTTTTGCTGTTCGTTGTTTATGGTTCTATATGTTAATATCGTGTGTAAATTTGTGTAGTTACTGTCTGAAGTGATGCGCAATGGGTTAGTTTAAACATATTAGTTACAGTCTTTTGTTTGCATTTAATGAACGATAGAAATTAGATAGCAGGTTCCCTTAACCAAGCCACTGCCTATGAGTTGCCGGCTCATTCTTCAATAGGTACGCTGTCAGAAATTTAATTCTCCTCCCACTGCTTGGGAGCTCACGGTTTCATGTTCTATTTCACTCCCTGATAGGGGTTTTTTTCACCTCCCCCTCATGGTACTACTTCGCTGTTCATGTTGATGTTAGCCACAATGAGAGGCTATTTTGCCTTAATTCTTTTCTATCTGCTTGCTTCTTCAATTGCTTGGCATAATGAACTTGTTCACGGGCTGAGTACCATATGCGATGGCATAACTCCTTTAACTCTTTAGTTGACTGATATTCATTGTTTACATGGGCTACCTAAATCACACGAATTTTTAGAGTTCTGGATTCGAACATCATAACTAACAAGAACATAATTTATATTACAATACCAAAGAATAATTCTTCTTGAAATTGTTTCATAGCAATTTTTATGTTTACTTCACAAAGAATGATGCTTCCGAAATAGTTGAGGATCTAATTTATGGTAATTAAATTAAGTAATTTTCATATACATTCTCTTTCAGGTTCTGATCATATACGTGAGAAAGATGGAATCTGGGCTGTCTTGGCTTGGCTTTCCATTCTTGCCTTTAAGAACAAGGACAATGTTGGTGGGAGTAAGCTAGTTACTGTAGAAGACATAGTTCGCCAGCACTGGGCAACTTATGGCCGACACTATTATACTCGATATGACTATGAGGTAAATAAAGTATTCCTTCATTTTCTGAAAATCAAGTATTTTATTGTTAGTTGTAAGAATCTAACCACCTCTCTCTCTCTCTCTGCTTGCAGAATGTGGACGCTGGTGCAGCTAAGGAACTTATGGCATATTTGATCAAACTGCAATCAACCCTTACAGAAGTTAACAAGTAAGCTTTTGCTCTGACCACTTGTTAAGTTGTACCAACCACTTAATGTTTTATGTCTGGAATTCTGTATGAAGACCATTACCTTTGATTTTTCTATTGTTTGCTTGTCTGGTTTTGAGGATCACCTCTCTATATACATGTAGTTTCTGATGAGATATGAAGATGAATTATGAGAGAAATACCAAGCTCTATTTTTATGATAGGAGGGTAAATAAAGTAGTCTAATATACTACATTCTATTTTTCTTTTTCGGATCAGCTCCATTTATACATATAATTACTGATGAGACTTGAAGATGAAGTATGGAGATGCAACATACTTTCTTCTGAAGGCATAGAACATAGATATTACAATAGAGCGAGCTGCTACATTTTGTTTTTCTCCCTCAAAATTGTTGTCAAGACTTCGCATCTAGAAATGCAGATTTTGTATCCGTTGAATGATAACTACTGTGCAAGGGAAGCCAATCAAGTGACCAACTAAAATTGCCCATGGCTCACAGCGCTCAACAAGATATGAGAGTTCCAGCAAAGAGAAGCACCAATATAACGTGTATTGATGGAGATGCATGGGGTAGATTTGTAGCTGCCAAAGTATGTATATTTAGCTGTAGCAAGAATGGACAGCACTTGCAGTAGTAGGATTTATATGATGTGCCTGGGAGTTTTAATGGAGTAATTAGAACTGGTATCAACGAAATTGAGCTTTGCCCGTAGTAAGTGGCAGAGCTAGGAATTCTTGTTATGGTGGATGTGACACAATAGGTGGAAAGAAATTAACTTACAATTGGCACCTAATTTTCATCCAACCTGAATAAGTTTTTTTTTATTAGAATTCTAGTTTATCCTGCCTGAGATTTTTTTTTCCCATATTAGACTAGAATTCGAGTCACACAACGAAAATTGTGTTTGGTAAGTCTCAAAGAGTTACATATTTTGCAGTTATCGCACCATGGATTATTGTGCCATCTCAATTGAAATAAAGTAAAAGCTTCTTTTTTCCTAAAGCATATTCAAGTTGACGGTAAAATAAGATGTAATACCTTGGATAGAAGAAAGAAAAGAAAAAAAGAAAATGGAAAAAACACGAGCAAAAAAGCCGTTCTTAGGATGCCAATTCACAAAAAGGTAAAAGCTTTCTAGAAACAAAATTAACTATAATAACCATTTTAACTCTTATCTTCCCCACTCCCCCATCACTTTTGATAACTTGACGAAAATTAATCTAGGGAAAGAACTAAATAAGGGAGGACCTTTTTCTAGCTATTCTTGTAGGGATGACTACTAAAAGCTCTTATATATAAGATAGTAATTAGTAGCTAAATTATGGCCTTTAGATAGGGATGACAACTTCAAATTTTGTTATACAGTGAGATACTGACAGCAATCTAATTTCTAAATTATAGGAACAAAGGATGTATTGGATAACAAGGTCAAAGTGTCAGGCATAAACAGATTTTTCAGATATTGTGGAGGAAAACTTATATTCACATGGAGAAAATTCTGATTTAGTGTGGCCGCTTGTGCACACTTGCCCATTCCTCCCTCTGCTTCTGCCTGTGGTAAACATGGATGGATGCTCATGACATCGAATTATGAGTCTATTATTATTGACTGAGGTTATTCCGTAGGAATTTCTCCATTTACAATAGCAAATGAGACATTCAGCCAAAAAATGGGTACAATAACAGATCTTTATGTTAGGGGGGATGTTCAGGAGTATTGCAATTCATAGAGGCTGCTAGCAATCAACGTCTGCAGAAGGATAGGATGCTAATAAACCACCTATGCCAATGCTCTTTCTCCTTCTTTGGGATGCTTTTTTAACTATTATGGAGGCTTTCTAACTGTCTCCGCTGTTTAAAGATGCACACTTTGTAAGAGGGATGAGAGTGTGAATCCCATATCATTATTCAGTGGACAAAGTTTCTCAAAAATGAGTCCTTGTTCAGTTCTGAAATGAAATTCCGTGTCATTGTTCAGCAGAATAAATTTAAATGGTTGCTTGGTGAAGCAAAAGAAAGATCAAGGTGTAAAGCCTAATCCAAGAAATAAGTCCTGGACTCCTGATGCTTTAAGCGCTTTAACAGTTTAACAATCTGGGCCAAACAATCAAATCGTGTTGGTGAACCTTCAACTTCCATTTCTACTATAATGAATTTTTCTGGGCCAATGATCAGAAACCTATACTTATCATCAAACCTCCATTATAAATGGTGCTTCGTTCAAAGAAGTTTTAATGCCATCTTCACTAGTCACGGGAATTTCTGTGTGCAGCACAATAGAGTGAGTCATTTCAACTTTACTGAGGAGTGAGAAACTCAGATTTAAATTACCAAATCTCAGTCTAGGTAGCTCAAGGGAATCCATAAAGGTAAACGGTAAACCAAGAAGAATATTTAGCAATTAGTATTAATTGTCAGAGTGAGCAATTTAGTGAACAAATTTTTTAATACGACATAAGAAAACTCTGCCACTTTGCTGATGGTGATAGTCAAGAAGAGGGTCGTTCTAGAAAATTAGTAGGAAATATGTAAACTCTATGCAACCATACCACTATTGATCATTAATTTTCATGTACTCATTGAATTATGATAATATATCTGGTTATACACGAATGATGGACGACTGTAGGATCAAAATTACTCATATTTTAGATTGTTAGGATAATTGAGATTGGTTTGACCAATCCTATTAAATTCAAGGGTTTTATTTTATAATATAGGTTCATGACTTCTAATAAACTTGAGAAGTTTATTATTTATTACCCTCTTTAGAGAGCAACCTCCAATTAGGAGACCTAGAGTTATTAACATGAAAAAAATAGAAACACATGGAGTAAATATAAATTTTATTCATTGCTTATTTATAGGGCTTAACCAGGGGCATATCCCAAGTTTACATCAATTAGGAGAGATGCAAATCTCATCTTTGAATTTAGATGGCATTTTTGAGTTGTGGTGAGGGTGTATGTGCCCTCAAGCCGAATTGTTCGAGTTTGTCTCATATTGAAAGCATGATGAGAGTATGCGTGCCCTCATGAACAACATTAAGGGTGTATGTGCCCTCATGCTTGAATGATAAGATGAGGATGCATGCATTTTCACATTAATTTTGACGAGAAAGTATGTGCTCTCAAGTCATTTAGAGGGTGTGCATATCCTTACATTTGAGTTGTGCGAGAATGTATGTGTCCCACATTTGACTCTTGATTTCATAGTCACCAATAAAGGTTACGTTTGAATTTGTATCCCTTTTAATAACTTGGAGACTGAATGGAAGAGTAGACCTTAGATAAAAGTAATCTTATAAAGAGTGACTATTTATCTTGGTAATATCAACAGCAATGTTGAAAATAACACTTTATGAAACCCGTTATATTGCATTACGTAACCTAACGGAACCCCGGTGCTACGTAACAACTAGAAATAATTCAATGCACTGTAATAGTATGTTTTTTACGTTATTTTACGTTATATTACGTAACGTTACGTTAAATTACGTTATGTTACGTTATTTACAGTTATTTTTTAGTAATTTCTATATTATTGTTGATTATTATTTTGATTATTAGCGAATTGCTGTAATTTTATTACTTGATTAGTTGTTGGCTTGTTTGATTGCTTATGAAATTGCTAACTTGTTAATTTGTGATTGTTTTTTTGTTTGCTTGTATTTTATTTCCGATTGCTGAAATATCTTACTTGTTAATTATATTGAATTTTTAACTGAACTGAAATCAACAACAAATAAGATAAATCGAATATTACAAAATATAAATTACAACAATGATAATAACTGGAACTAAAATGAAAAATTGGAATATTTTTTTTCTTGTTTAAATGATGACTGGAATTACGGTTGCAGACTTAATATAATTTATGAAGATAAATATGAAAATTATTATAAAATTTAAAATTAGAATAGATTATGATTATAAAATAGTTTTATATTCTTTTTTTTTGATATTTTATATTTATATTTCAATTTATTAAAATAATTTTATATAGCTTATATTTATTTTTATTAAATAAATAGAAAATTGTGTAACCTACGTTATGCGTTACGTTATATGCGACATAACCTAACAGAGGCAAAACGTTACGTTATCGTTATCGTTATCGTTATCGCTATTTTAAATATTAATCAACAGTTGAAAATAGATCTTTAATTAGTGTAATCTCTAGAAGAGTAGATTGCCAATTAGGATAATCATTCAATCATAATTGATATACAAATGTTTATAGAGATATCAACTGCGGAGTCATATGCTCACCATTAGAGTTGGATCTGATTTATATGTAGAAAGAGTGTCACAAGGACATGGTTTCATGTAAGCTTATTCCAACATGCATGGACCATAGATACAACTAAACATCCTTACATGAATAAGATATTAAGAACTTTCATGCATGCATGTGAAGTACATATATGCATGAACTTTCGTGAGTGGAGTGTGCGAGGTCCATGATCTGTACATTCGCTTCTGACTTGGGGACATCTCAACAGAAGAGCCAAAGGCAATGCCATCGCGGGGAGGGCTGTAGACATCGACTAATGTTGGGGTATGTGGTGATTATAGCCACGAAGATTCGAGTATGGCATGACTTGGCTGAAGCCATGGAGATCCGAGTGTGGCATGACTTGGCTGAATCTGATCCATGGAGCATGAATGATGATGCCTATGTTGGCAAACTCTAGGCATGGAACTCAAACTTGTGGATGATCATGCGGATTAAATTGATTTTATCATATGAATTATGTGATTAACTAGGAAATGGTGTACAATGGTGGGGCTCATGGGCTACAAAAAGTGGGCCTTGGTTCACTGGATCATAGATGAGTGAGACCTTTTGCTTTATTGATGAGGGCTTGCCGAGATGCTATTGTTGCAAGGATGTAAAATGGAATTGTTTTAATGGCGGTGTTCCCAGAGTCAGTGTCATCGAGATCGATGTTGGGTTCCCTTGTGCGTATACATGCATGAAACTTGAGAGTATACATGCTCATATGAGGACTTCTTGTCGTCCAAAGGACACCTCTATTCAGTCTCGTCAACTTATAGCCATGAACATGAATGTCGGTTTCCATAATTAGAAATTGGAGATGGATTGTTACTTCCAACTTTGGAACCTGATGGGCTTGAGAGCATTATTTGCTAGTGTCGACCAGTGAACATGTATGTGTCAACAAGGTTTCATATAGGAAGCATAGATGCATTGGTACTAGAGCACGCATCAAGTATTTGCTACAGTAGGAAACATGTTGCTTAGAAAACATGTTGCAAGTCCCAATTGTCCTAGAATGTCACATGCATCCGGCTACTTGTTATCACCCTCGGTCCGAGCCGAAGACTTATTGTTGTGGTCATTTGCAACATGAAGTGGTAGGATGCTTGATAGAAACAATGATGAATGTGAAGATCCTTTTTGTTGGCATGCCTGTGGTGAGAAATGTGGAGAGTCAGAGGGTAGTGAGAGAATGAGGTAGAAAAAACAATGTTTTTCTTATCTTCCTCTTTGCTTCTTTTCCTACATCATTTTGTTCTTTAGGCTTTGCTCTTTTGTAATGTCCCCACCCAGAAACTGAATGGCAGAACACCGTCAACATATTCTTGTATGAATATGTTAAGTCTCCGGTAGAGTAACAAGAATTAAATAAGTTTATAATCAAGCATGCATTCCTCTCTAAAAAGACTGGCAACAATTACTTTATGGATTAATGGAAATTGTTATAAACTATACTTATTTTTGTCTCATATCCGATGCGGGGCTATTTGAGTTAGGGATATTATATTCTCTTTCTTTAGGATTTGATTTTCTAGTTAGAGGGGTACAGTAACACATTAATATTTCATTAGGCGATATGAGATTTTAGAGGTGACTCCCATTGATTATAGATATTGTTCCCATAGATTTAAGAGGTGACCCCTATTGTATTTATTTACCATTTTATTTTTTATAGTATTTAGTTCCATGTGGTACTTAGTTCTTATAGTTTCAGCCGGTATTTGGTTTTGATACCACTTGTAACACCCTCTATCTGTTAACTGGGTGGCATACTGTTGGCAACATATCTTTATAGAAATATGTCTAGTTTTCGGTAGAGTAACAAGAATTAAAGTAGTTTATAATCAATTACGGATTCCTCCCTAAAAAAAACTAGTTATGATTACTTTATGGATTCATAGAAATCATTATAAACTATACTAACTCTTATCTCATATCCTATGTGGACTATTTGAGTTAGGGATATTGCACCTTATCTTCTCCATGGTCTTTTTTTATTTGCCTTATTCCACTTCCATTGATGTGTTTATAGAAGCAGTTGCAGGGAGGTGGTTTTGATTTGAAAGAATGGGAGGGAGTGGTTATATAATAAGATGAGGTAGTTAATTAGTTATCAATAACTTGAAATACTTATTTTCATAATTTCCTATTTTTCTAGTTTATTTTTTTTAGATAACGACATTATTAGAAATAGATGGAAATTAAGGAATTTTCTTTTACATGTCAAGAAATAGAGATGATCTCTTAACAAGAAATATTTTTTTGGTGTCAACAACAAACTTGAAGCCTTCTATGTCATACTAGGAATGATATAGAAATTCCATTTGTTTAAGGATGGCCAAATCTCCAACTAAAAGAGCTTTTCTTGTGAAGGGAATATTGACATCTTGTTTGAAAGTTGTGAAACTAGTAAAACCCATAGCTCTTCCGCTTTGTGAAAGCTGATCCGCCAAGAAGAGAGTGGTTGTGGAAAATTATGGGTGATACGTGTAAAATCTAAAAATGAGATTACTACTGCTGATTGTTGGTATTATTGTACTAATTGCATTTATGATTATCTCTTTTGTTATGCAAGAATGATTGTCAGCTAACTTGAAGCCTTCTAGCCCTTCTCTGTCAAATTAAAGAAAACAAATGAAATTCTATTTGTATAGGGAATACTGACATCTTGGCTTGAAATTGAGAAACTAGTAAAACTCTATATGAAGTTACCCTGGTTTAGGGTTGGAGAAAGGTTGCCCGTTACAAGTCATTTGCCTAGTGAGTTTTTTCCCCCTTTTTTCTGGTGGGGAATCTAGTTTAATGGAAATATGATGTGCAGATGTAGTATTCCAGACTTCATAATCCTCTGGAATGACTGTTAGAATTTTGTTTAAATTGTGAGATGTTTCCCATAGGAAGGGAAACCTATAGTCTTGGGTCATTGGTGGAATAGAAACTTGTAATCTTGAGTCTTAGACAGAACAGGTCTTTTCATATGGAGGTGGATGTACTTTCAGTGAAAAGACTGACACGCCAGAAGCATGTTAAAGCATATGAATTAGAGATGAATAAATTTAAGTTATATGGTTCATAGAACTAGGAGGACATTGTTTAACTACTTTCATATTGTTAAGCTGGTGCTTATCTGAATTGAACTCCAAACAGTTATTTAATGTTGCATTATTCTTGGTCCTGTTGGGAGCTTGATTATCAGTAGATGGGTAGGTTGAGGGATCTGGCTTAGGGCTGGCTTGTTTTTTGGCTGGCTAGGGTGAGAGCTTTCTTTCGCTGGTAAGGCTCCTGCCAATTTTTTCACCTTCTTATCAATTCCTCCATATTTAGTCAATGGTGGTTTACACGTTGGTGTTGAGCTTTTTAAAATAATTTACTAGGAAAACTTTTCAGTTATTGTTCTTGTGTAAAATTCCATTTGAAATATATTGAAATCATCTGTATGGAGGGGAACTCATCGAATGATGACATGTTTAGTTGCATGCAAGGTTTAAAATCCAATATCGGAATTGATTGATCACTTATGATACCAAAATCGCAATATCGAGTGTCGTACCAGCAATATACAGAATATTGATGATATCAGAAACAATGTTACTAGACTCGTTGTACATTTTGCTTTGTGGTATGGGTGTAGGAATATGCGGTGCGCTATTTTGAGTGGTAGACAGGGGTAGGTTTAAGCAGGTAGGTATTTGCGGTTCTGGTACCTTTGAGGGCATTTGTAATGCCATTTAGTATTCGTGTTCGCATATTATTTACATGCATATGGGTAAGAAAAAAGCTATAGTAAAGCTAAATATATAAAAAAGCTCATTAAATAAATTAGCCACTGATTCTCTTCTCTTGTTTTTAGTTGTTGGTTAATGGTAAAATGGATCATGAATGTATCATGAATAAGTGCACACAAAAATGGATCGCAATATAATGCCGGGAGGGAGGGGTTGAGGGAGATGGGAAATATCGATTGGACTGATGTTATAGGGGTTTATCACCGATGTTATAGGGGTATATCACGTATCATCTATCTCAAAACCTGATAGGATATATGTGATATCTATAGCTATCAGCTGATATTTAGAATGTGGTAGGAATTGTTCTCGTCCCCTAAAGCAATCTGTCACAATTTTTCATCAGCACACTATATCAGTTTCTCATTTATTATTATTTTTTATTTTTTTCTTACTCAAGCTCATTTGGAATACCAAGTATCTTTCAGCTCCTAATTTTTTTCGTGCTGCATGTAGGCTTTCTTGTATTACACTCTGAATGATTTCTCTGTCTTGATCTCTCTGCAGTTGAGAAATAGCTTTAACTTTTATCTTAAATAGGAGATCAATCATTCTTACTTGAAATAGGGTCTAATGTATTGATCCCCCATGTGTGGCTTTTCTCACAGGATTATCCATGGAATAAGATCAGACGTTGCAGATGTTGTTGCAGCAGATGAGTTCGAATACAAGGATCCTGTTGATGGTTCTGTCTCCAAGCACCAGGGTATTCGTTATCTCTTCAAAGATGGTTCACGACTGGTAAGTGCCTTCTGACTTATTAACTATTTGTGTTTTTGTCCCCTCCTGATTTTGATCTTCGGAGCTGCATAGTTTTCACCATAGAAATTATTAACTAGTAGGTTAATTTGAATAACTATGTTTAGTCATTTTACTTTTGTGAAAATGATGCTATGGAACAAACAGTAGCTTGCTGATACATGTCCATGCATACACTCACAGGTATTCCGCCTCTCTGGAACCGGGTCCGTGGGTGCAACAATCAGGCTCTATATCGAGCAATATGAGAAGGACTCTTCGAAGACTGGAAGGGACTCGCAAGAAGCCCTTGCCCCTCTTGTAAGACATCCTTGGCTCTTTTATTTGCCGAAATGAGAACAGGTTTACTATGATATGATTAATGGAATTGTTTTATCTGCCCGTCTTAGGTGGATGTTGCTCTGAAGCTTTCGAAGATGCAGGAGTTCACTGGCCGATCTGCTCCCACTGTTATCACATAGACGACACAATTGATGGAGCAGATTCAGGTTCGCTTGGATATAACAAGTCATAATGTGAACACCTGCGACTGATCCGCTATCCTCTTGTTTTGTATTGCGGCAAAGGGTGTGTGCTAAGTTATGCACTCAATGTCAATTTGAGATGAACTTTTACAATTTTGGTTTTGTTTATGCAGTATCTAATAAAGCTACTCCGATAATGTTTTCCTCATATATTCTTTTATTTCCACCATCAGCACTAGCATATCTTTAATTTGTTCTTAGGAGATGACCTTAAACAAAGACAAAGAAGTGCCAAATCTTTAGTTTGTTCTTGGGAGACGCCCCTAGACAAAGACAAGGAAGTTCAAATAAGGCTTGGAGGGTTGAGATTAAGGATGAGAATGTATAGTTTCAAGGTTCAGAGGTCTGTTCTATTAAAAAAAATTTGAATAAAAAATAAAATTTTTCTTTTTCTAATTCAAATTTCTAACGGGCTAAAGGTGTGTTTTTAGACCTACTCTTTTTCTGTTCTTTTTCATCCCTATTGGAGATACTGCTGCAAATAATCATGCTTATTGTGAGGTTTTAATCAGTCCCCACAGAATGTTGCAGTGGAAGAGGGGAAAAAAAAAAAACTGGACTGTGGTTTATGTGGTTAACCTTTTCTATTCTGATTATTATTTTTTTTATTCTAATACTTCAATTGGTCATATTTTTTATTTTTTTTGAGTGAGCAAGCGATATAAAACGTACAAGGAAAAAAAAAAAAATTGAAGTTCAAGCACAAGAGTACTATTGAACACATTTATCCAAAGTCTGTATCTTTTAAAAATCTCATTCTGATTTCGAGTCTACTCTTCAATGTCCAAATATTAGCAATTCATCATTTTTCGTCTTTAAATTGGTCGAAAATTTGGTCCCTTCGAATTGGGCATCTGACACATAATGGAAGACGAAGTAGGATTTGTGATGGAGATTTGAAAAAGAAATTATATATTTGTGTATAAAATTGGAGTTTGATACAGAAGATAAGGTGTGGATCTCACATCTAGATGAGTTACAAACTCATTCTCACATGAATTGCTCGAGAAAAGACTTGGAAGAAGTGAGTCACATGTGCTTAAAAATCTCAAAATATTTCACTTTCATCACTCTAAAACATGATTACAAAATATATAGAAAACTTTGCATGCACCAACTGCAAACAAAATAAAATCAAATCTAAACATATCCAATATAATTCTAATTAAATCCTTAATAAATCCCCTTTATTTCTCTATCAACTTTTCCTGGCTTAGATACATTTACCATTGGTGATTGGTAGCGATAACAAAATCTTGCAAATATGGAGATAAGTTAATCAATTTCCTCGTGATCTAACAATCTTTTCTACCGAGCTAAGTATAGGAAAATCGAGCTATTCGGTAGCCGAGTATCGTCTGCTTAACGTTCCCATGATGGTCGTAATGATGGTGATGGAAGACTGTGAGAGGTTCAAATATGCTCTATTAGAAAAATGAAGAACTTGGAATGGAAGTTTGAGAGTCGAGCAAAATATAATTTTCGACTAAGATTCCTATATTTTGGCATGTAACTATGCAACAAAATTGTTAGAATCTTCACTCAATACAGTTTGTTGCCTAAATTTTTTACAGTATTTAAGCAGGAGATGAGCAAGTGATACTATAGGTGTGCTAAGCCTCAACCTCACCTCATGAACATGGCTGTCAAGTGCTTCTGTATTTGGGTCTGACTTGAAAATCTAATCATCAAACTCTTGATCAGTGATAAGCCTTGCACTGGGTTTGGTCTCAATTATAACATCACTTGTACTATTAGAAGCAGACATGTTCGTGTCAGGACTCCTTGAGGAGCACTAATAGTCATAGTGCCAAATTCTCCATAGGCAAAATACTTGATCGAAGGACATTGAGAAACATAGTATTTATATCATTTACACTTATAACACTGTTGTTCGATCTTAAAAGGTTTTGTTAAACAATTTGAAAGAAGATATGGAGTATACCGAGCAAAGATGAATTCATAAGCAATTCCAATCTAAACTAAAGTTACATACATTTACAAACCACTTAAAAACATCTCTAACAAACTTCCATTTAGCTTAATAATATTTTGAAGTCAGGGAAAAGTAATTAAAAAGTTCTAGATGACTCTCCCAATCTTTATAATTAGTACTCTCGTTAAAACTGTGAAAATATGAGACTACATCTTATATATGACACTCTACTTTTTTGAAATCAGCATTGGTATTGATGTATTTACCACAAAATATGAATTATATAAAGACATCAACTCATATATGACACTCTACATTTTTGAAATCAGCATTAGTATTGATGTATTTAAAATTAACATACAATGTCTAGAATCTTCAATTGGTGTGAATCTAGCTCGATTTGGAGACAGTCAGGCTTCAAATGGGATACAAATTATCAAAATACCCTGAACATATTTATTTTCGTCTTAACAGGTCGGATTTGGAATCATTGGATCTCATCCCACATGAAGTTGATAATTTTGTTCATTACAAATGAAAAGTGTAAAAACACACACACACATCTATGTGTGTGATCCCGTAGTCCACATTTATGAATTAATTCCATGATTTTCATGATGTATCATATTTATACTTCATTTTTCTAACTTGTGCTTAATAAGTAATTATGTATGTTTGCGTAGGATTTTAAGGTAAAAGGAGGTGAAGGGAGTTTGAAAACCCTGTGCATGTGCACAATTGGCAGGATGTGATCACTAGGACTGATAATTACGGTTGATACCTGCGGTCGATGCTTTTACTATAGAGCACCATCGATGTAGGTCATTGCTATTGTCATCAATGATTCAGTAAGTTTGATGTGCGGTAATGACTGTTGCACGACTTTTTGAGGCTTTAATCAACTCCAATTCAGATCTAATTGTAAATAAAATACTTCTAAGTTAACTCCCAGCATATGTATTGTAAAATTATCTTTTGATCTTTTCTGCGAAACCCTAATTTAAAACTTACTGAGAGTTGTGTAAATGCTTGACTATATTTGAATATATTATTTATTTTTATGATGGATTTTCTGAGAGCTGTGCATAGCTATTTATCCTCATTGGCAAAAGGGGATGAGGTAATCCTATTCTCTTTGTATTGGTTTGGCCTTTTTCTCTCTTATACAATTATTCTAAAAATTATGATTTGATTTATTTTCCTTATATCTAGGGGTGTTAATTTAATTCATCTCTTTTATAATTTATACTTTGTCAAAATAGGTTTCCCTTATCTTTTAATGGATTATAGGTGATTTCATCATAGTTCATACTTAGGATTTAGTGACAGATATTTGGTATTGAGTGATTTTGGTTAGGTAAAAGATAAATCTAAAATTGGTTTATGTCGCTGAAAATAGTTTAGATCACAGTATAGATAAAAGATTTCAAACGATGATATCCTCCAATTAGAATTAGGCCAGGGGTCCTATGTTAATTGAGATAATTTAAAAAGATAAATTTTTGGCTAGTCAAGAAAAGTGTTAGGTATTATACTCAAAATCTTAGCCAATATTTCTCTATAATTTATTTCTCCAAATATTCTCTTTTCCTTAATTTTTCTCTCAATGATTTTTCTAATTGTCTCGTTTGAAGCTGTGGTTTTCTTCAAAGTATTGAAATTATAACAAAACTGTGCATGTGAAAATCGATCTCGGACTTCACTAACTATATTATTGAATGATCTCCTATATCTGGGAGTGTGCCGAGGATAGTGTTATCATGTCTTGATGCATTATTGATGCAAATGGTTTCAAGCCGAAAGGTCGAAAATAGTTTCGAGTTAAATTGACTCTAGAAGAATAAGTTGCACATGTTCAGATCTGACTCCTTTTATTCTAATCCTAGGAGGCACTATGTCTCGCAACAATGGCACTGAAAAAGTTAACGGTAACAATAACACTAAAGGAGTACACGACAATAATTAGAATACTTACAATATGAGTGCACATGGTGGTAATGAAAGATCTTTACGCAAAGATTTACAGCCAGACAGGATTTGTGAACCATCATGTATTAGTTTTTTTTATTAATTATTGAGTATTTTGAGATAAAGTCTCCGATAGTATAGTTTTTGTTTAAATATCATGACATATATATTGAGTCATATCTACATCTTTGAGTGTTTCAGGAAGTCTGTGCAATCACCAACTTTCAAAAAACTACAGAACAACTCATATTAAAAAAATTTCTGTTCTCACTAAACGATAAAGCAAATATCAGACTGCACTCATTGCAACTCAACTCCATCGATCACTAAAGTGAGATAAAAAAAAATTTATGAAGAAGTTCTTCCCTACACAAAGGGTCAATTATATTAGACAGCCGATCATAACGTTTCAGGAGATAGATAAGGAACCACTTTTTTAAGTATTGAAACAAGTTTAAACATCTAGTATTTTTTTTTTTTTGCCTATATTACATATTTGAGAAATAGCAATATGTCAGTATATTCTATTAAAGTCTCAATTCTAATTCTCGCCAATTCTCAAAACCATGTGCAATAGGATCATCTTAAATAAAGATGATGAGGAAGAGTGGGACTACATTGAGGAGCTTGTAGAGAATTCCTAGCATGGAGTACTGAGGATACATTTGATTATGATCCACCAAAGGCTATTACTATAACAAAAGGTTGACTTTATAGCTAAAAGAGGCAAATGATGTTAATACCAAACTTACTAGCCTCACTAAGTAGGTAGAGAACTTGAAGTTGAAAAACATTAAACTAGTTTAGGTAGTGGAACAAATAGCTAAAGTTTGTGATATATGCGAACATCAAGGACACATCACAAAGGATAATCCAGCCTTGTTGTCATTTAAAGAAGTCGTCAACGTGCAAGAAAATGCGCTCAATGTGTTCCCATAATAAAATAATAATCCATGCTCTAATATTTACAAACCAGGTTGGATGAACCATTCGAATCTCAAATGGGCCCCAAAACAGGCTACACCATAATAATAACTTGCTCCTCCTTAGACTGAGCTATTTCAACAAGTACTAACACTATCTCTACCACCAAATAATGTATTGTATCTGCCACAAAAGCAGGATCTTGAGAATAAAATCTATACAATTTATCCAGACTCGACAAGTGACAAATGCACTGATCACAACTACTACACTATCTCAACATGCCACAATATTAGGCAATATTAAAATGCAAGTGAGTTAGCACTAAAAATATGTGAAAAAAGGTAAACTCCCTAATTAGTTAGAGACAAGTGATAAAAGTAAGATTGAAGATATCAAACAGATTTCTTACTCTTCTGAAGATGATATTGAGATGTTAGCCACAATTATTTTAAGAAGTGACTTGGTACTTGATGAGTCGACTTTAGTGATTGCTCGAAAAAAAGGAGAAACTGGGTGATGATGTAATATCGTCGCATTTGATACCTTCATATATTCCACCTGTTCCATATCCTCGACAACTCAAGAAGTCTTCCAATATTGTACCATGTATTGATATTCTCCTTATCTATACCATTCAAGTATTCCATATTATGATTCTCCTATTGATTTCTATCTTTGTTCTTCTTTATATAGATAATTTGTCGTGCTCTAGTAAAGTATAAGTCAAATGATGAGGTTATAGAATTTAGGAATTTGGTCTTAGAGTTTAGCCAGACTCAAAATCGTGGTAGCTATATTGGAGAGCCTGGTAGTATCACATATTCAAGATAGGTCAATATCTGATAAGAGTATAACTAACAATATTTTTGGGGATGAAGGGATCACTGAAGGCGGAATAATGGATTACGGATATGGAAAATCTTTTGAAGGCAGCAAAAATTCGAAGAAAGATAGGGTGGATATGGTGTGTACACAACTATAAAGGTGGTCAGGATATGTTGGTTAGCTGAGGAGGTAAGGCATAGAGAGATTATTACATGAGAAATGTTTGTTGAAGTGTTTTATGTCATATTCTTCGACACATCAGCTTGTTGAGAGTTGCAACGAAAGTTTATGGACCTACAATAAAGATACGAGATATGAAAGTGTATATCACGAAATTTGTTATGCTCAATCATTTTGCTTTAACCCTGATGGCAGAGGAAGAGAATCGAACATATTTATTCCTGTAAGGATTAAGGCACAGCATTAGGAAATATTTAGCCTCTCAAACATACAAGATTTACTAGGAAGTATTTGAAGCCATGATGTAGGTAGGAGCAAGTATTAAAGGAAGAAAAAATAGAACCATATCAGAAGCAATCCTACCAAGAAATTAGCTCTTCTGCTCAAAGGTTCGAAGGTCCTTCCATGAAGCTACGAGCAACACCAAATAGAGGTCAAGTGAATGTAAATTCTATCGTATGGCAAGGTATATCTAGAGCAAATGTAAAAGGGCCAAAAGGTTGTGTTTATTATTTGTGTCTGCCACCTGTGAACAATTGTCCAAAAGTGCAATAGAGGCAGGGACATATCAAGCTGATGGGTTTAAAGGAGTCTCAGAGATACGATAGAGTTATAAAAAGTACGAATCTAGCTGGCTGGACACAATCCATACTTTATTTGCTTCCTTACTAGAGCGCATTATTATCTTAGCATATCATGTTACTTAAACTCTTACTTATATTCATAATCTACTACTCTTACCGTTTGATTAATTTGCATTAGCTATCACACTTATCAATTTCTTGTCTTTCTAGTTAAATGTGTCCCATGTCTTCTCAAAACAAGTTCTTCCGAGTTGGCATGTCAATTGTCGAGATTTAGTCTTCCATCAGTAATTTCAGTCACTACTTAGGATCTTGTGATTGATCATATTTTCTAATCAACTTTGAATCCGGAATGGATCTTGTAATTTCTCTTTTGCTATTTATGTTACAATACCATGGTTGAAATTAACCTATGCTATTAACTATCACAATCATGTACTAGTATTATTATAAGTGGATTCTACAAGAGGGCTTTATCCACATCTTTATCCAGAAACCTACTTATTGGTTGCCGAGGTAAGCCAACTTGTTTGTAGTAACTTCGATTTGAACATATTTTGTTAATCTAATCATGCATCCTTTCACCTTAATTTTGAATTTTGAGGACGGAAATTTTTGTTAGGTGGGTAATATAATACCTCTATTTTCTTGTTACTTGTATGCTAGGATGCATCGGTCGACCTCGAAATATTAATTTGGTCCATCGATAACTGTTATGAGTGCTATCTATCTATCTCAAATCATAACATAATTTTCTAACTTTGGAGTTATAATTTTTCTATTTTTGTAGATTTATAATTACTTTTTCAAAATTTTCTCAGAAAATCCAAGCAACAACAAACACAGGAACCAATTTATAATCGATTGACTTCTGGTGAGCATAACTTGAATAATAGCTTTAGTAATTTTTATCAATAGTGACTTTGGTAATTTTTATCTTCTATTCTAGATGTTAGAAAAATATACCATAAATTTTCTAATACTTTTCTCATTCTATCTCCCTTCAGTATTAATTTAGTAATTTTTTGAGAAAATCAATCAAAACCTGAAATTGGAATAATAATTATTTTTCTAAATAAATTCAAATGGCTAAGGGCACATCTTGGTTTAACATCTTTGAGCATATCCAATACAAGCCGGTGATAGCTTGTCAAGTGGAGGATTAAGGATGGCATAGTTGGAGGTTAGGTGTCACAAAGAGAATATTTACTTGGTTATTAAGTGATCATATATAAAAATATTATTGATCATATAAGTTAGTTATTTCTTTATCTAAATTCTTCCATCAAAAATTAATTCTTTGTTCTTCACAACCACCACACTGCTGAACTAAGCTCAGAGAAGGGAAGCAACTGAGGAAAGGACTATTTCAGTATTTGAAAAAATACTGTGAGTACACACTTTTTCTCTTCTTTTCTTCACCCTTTTAGAAGTTTTAGTCCTCACCCGCAAATCTAGCTGTCATTCTTCTTTGCCACATAATTTCCAATTGTAATATGAGCATATCCTATAATAGTCGGCTATACTATATAATTATTTAGTGACCATAGGAAAGAAATAGTAGGCATATCAGTAATTACTATAGCTGCTATAATAGTTTCATGGATCCAGTTAACATGTTAATCTAGATAATTAACATGTTAATCTCCATGTTACTATAGGTTCAACAAGTATAGAAAAGTAGGCTATTTTTTATGCACTATTGCTTTCATCTTTTAAACTGCAATATACTACTAAAATTTTGAGGTTGTCAAATACTTTATCAAGAGATCAATTTGCTTTGCTCTATTAAACTACGTTTCTCCTTGAGCATTTCAAGTAACAAATGAAGAACAAAGTTCGAAAATTCAGATAGGTAGCATGTATAATTGCACATAAGTAATACATTATATATCATAGTTTAAATTAAATCAGGTTAACGAAGTACATTTGTAACCAGACATATCATTATAATATAATTAATTTAAAAAAGAGGGTGGATAATCAAGGAAAAAGTTTAAGGACTGCCAAGAGAAATATAAGTATATGCTTGTCATAAGTTTAAAATAAAAATACATGGCCAAATTTTAGTATAATTATCATTGTATGTAAATATATTTACACGTACATATAAATTTTAGATAGTCCTGACATATGTCTAGTTAATAAATGAGTCAAATTAAACATATACTTATGACTTAATTTGATTATAAACATTACAATTAAATGTAATTATATTTCATTTAAATTTTATAAACTTGCTGCCTCAAAAGTCTATATGTTAATATCTGCTTCCAGATACTAACTATTTTAAAATTTTATAATTGTATACATCTAATACATAATGACCAGAGCCAACCAACATATGTCGATAGGTTAATCTTATGCCTATAACCCGACAATTATTACTAGAATTTATTTATGCTTATGAACGTACATAGAAAATTTGTATGTGTGTGTGTCTCTTGATAGGTCATATAACTGTAATATATATATATATATATATATATATATATATATATATATATATATATATATATATATATATATATATATATATATATATATATATATATATATATATATATATATATATATATATATATATATATATATATATATATATATATATATATATATATATATATATATATATATATATATCTATACATAGATATATACATATATATACATATTCATATATATATACATATATGTATACATATATATATATATTCATATATATATACATATATATATACATATATATATATATATATACATATATATATATATATATATATATATATATATACATATATATATATATATATACATATATATATATATATATATATATATATATATATATATATATATATATATATATATATATATATATATATATATATATATATATATATATATATATATATATATATATATATATATATATATATATATATATATATATATATATATATATATATATATATATATATATATATATATATATATATATATATAGATATACATATATATACATATATATATACATATATATACATATTCATATATATATACATATTCATATATATATATATATACATATGCATAAAATTATATATATGTATATGTATATATATTTTATGCATATGTATGTATGTATTTTTGAATAATTATTACTTTTACAGTATAGATGAGAAAAAATCTAGGAAATTAATTACCACATTAATATGGAAACGTTCTCCAAAAAATACTATTTATATATATACATATACATATATATATACATACATATATATACATATGCATAAAATATATATACATATACATAAAATTATTACACATGGTGTCATTTAAGATAATTCATTTATTTGTTACATTGAATGACACCCCGTGTTATATTTTTATTGGGCCACCTAAGCGACAGTGAAGGAACTCCCTTCACCGCTGGTGTATTTTCCGTTTCCTCATATATATATATATATATATATATATATATAGACACACACACACACAGAGCTTACGTCCCAAAATCCATGAAAGTGTTTTTTTTTTTTTTTTAAAGCATAAGCGGTCTACTACAACTTCATTAATTAGAAATTAATGTATCATAGTTATATAATAATCCCTCATTTAAAGGCGGATCATACATAGAAAGTGCCAAATCCCAGAAAGTTGGGTGGTTGCTGTAGATATACAAAATCAAAAACCCAGCGTCCTTGCTAGCTAGTAGAGGCCTTCCGTAAAGGGAACTTCACTCTCCCGAATCCAATCTATCTTCCCATTGAAGAAATTGTATACTGTATAAAGATTAGCCTCTGATTCACTCATAGCATGATATCCCCGCCACTTCACTCGCCCGTGCGTACTCGCTCCCGGCCCTGTGTTCATGTACTCCCGGTACGTCAAAGTCTCCGGTGCTGCATTGTCGTTCCACTCGCGCCACCCCGCCGGATCAATCAGGCTGCCGAGTTCCGTCTTCATCACCACTGCCGTCGAATAGTTCTTCCACGGCCGGCCTAAATAGGTTCTGAACAGTCCCGCAACCTCTGCGAGGTCGTCTGCAGGAGCGATCACTGAATCCTGGATCACGATGCCCGTGTTCTCATTAGGCCTCTCCTTGCTTTGTGCCGTTATGATGTTCTGCTGACCCTTCAGGGGCTTTCGTACATAGATACTGCAGTTCTGAAACACGACTTGGGCATTGCCAAATATGAAGTCGACGGTGCCGTAGATGTCGCACTCTCGATAGAACTGCCTTTTGTTGTGAACGTACAGTGTGTCCTGGTAGCCCTCGAAGCTACAGCGGTAGTACACTGAATACTCCGATGCTTATCGTATTGCAACTGCCTGGTGCTTCTCTGGTCCTGCTGTGTTACTGAATGTCATGTGCATTGCGATGAACCGCCAACCCTCTACATCTACATTAAACCGTGGAAATTCATTTTAGATATTGTTACTGCAAGAAGTGTATGTTGAAATTTGGTTCCTACGAAGTGGATAAGAACTTACTAAAGGTTGCTGTGTCCTTAGTGTCCAATTGATCTTTCCCATGCTTAGCTGTATCCTTTGTCTCCAACCGATCTACCTTGTTCCTATTTCCCGCGACAATAGTCTTATTGATGCCGTCGCCGATCATTGTTAGATTATGCAGAGACTTGGGAATCGTAACATATTCCTTGTAAGTTCCAGCTTTGACATGGATAACAAACCTCGAAGAACCTTTTCTTTTTGCAGCAGAAGCAGCTCGGACAGCTTCGTTGATGGTAGCATGATCGCCCGTACCATCTTGAGCCACCACAAGGTCAGGCCTCCTAGATTCCTTGGGCGCATGGAAAAAAGGTGTACGCGTGAGCCACATCAACACACCCTTCATACGGGAGCAGAGCTGTGCGCGGTTAGCACCAAGAGGGAGTGCGAGGGGCAAAATTGCCTGGTTGATAGCAAGCGCATTGCCGATTGACTCCCATATGTCGTTGGCGTAGAAAGGCGATGATCGGAAAGTGGAGAGCGAGTTGGTCTCGCTAAACCCGTCTCGGCATGCCTCTTGGTCGGTGCTGGCAGCGCTGAGCCAGGCCTGGGTGTCGGCCTGGGTGGCAGTTGCGGCCATGGAGAGGTTTAGGAGCTCGATCATATCCCGATAAAGCTCCAAACAGTCGTTCCATGCCATATTGTGATGGACATGCGAGGTATGGTGTGTGGAGGAAGCAAGACGAAGGATGCGGATTGCCTGGTCCATGGTGGCTCGGATGACGGAGTTACGAAAGCTGAAGTGAGATGTGTCACTGTGATGATGTCGCTGTTTGGCCGGAGAGATCATGGAGCTGCATACCTTAGGGTATGGTGTTTGGTTACATGTTTGTATGGGGGCAGCTATTGCTACGTTAAGAGTTATGAGAAGTGCGAGGGTGAGGACATGCACTTCAAACTTAGACATTGTCGATAAATTCTGTGGGATTAATGGAAATGTTTCATTTATATAGGAAATGATAATGGAGGAAATTTATGGTACCTTAGTTTTTAATAGATGTTTCATTTCAAAATTATTGGACATTAATAATGTGAGTAAAGATATTTCAATGTTTATTAAAAGTATCATTTATTAGTAGGACACGATCATTTTTCTTTGAGAAATCATATGGAATAATTAAAAAATAAATTGACTATTTCTTCCTGGTGATAAGCCAATCTAATTATTAGGAGTCTGTATTTTAATTTTATGGAAAAATGTCAAGAAATTATTATTAGTATTCGGTCTCAATTGTGCCAAATTAGTATTGCCGAGAACCTATCGATAACCAAAATGATTTCTAGTTGATATAAGAGCACATGAGATTCCGACTAGAGGTTATTATTTTTCTATTTTTCTTGATTTTGGTAATTTTCTTATAAGTTTCTGAGAAAATCTGAAATTTGGCGAAAATACCGAATACCGATCGATAACAGTTCAGTATTCAATATTTTCTACCTCTCATTTTAGATATCAGAAAAATATACCTTAAATTTCCTAGATCTTTTCTCATATATATCTACTCTTTGTATTAATGTTGTAAATTTTGGAGAACGATGATAAATTGTATGAGATTATTATACCATAAAAATAATAATTAAGAACTCACACTTTATTTATTTTCTATAATAATGTGGTACTTTATTTATTTTCTATAATAATGTGGTAATTTTTTGCAGACATTGATAAATAGTATTTTTTGGAGAACGTTTCCATATTAATGTGGTAATTAATTTCCTAGAATTTTTCTCATCTATACTGTAAAAGTAATAATTATTCAAAAATGAGATTATATATTACTAAAAACTCACATTTTCTTTATTTTAAATTAAAGACACCCCTTTCATGCAATTAATGGTTGACATGGGGCCATAAAGTTACTAGTGGCAAAGCATGTAACAAGTATAATAGTTAAACTACTACTCTTTACAATTTTAATATAATGATTATGTATAATTATCTTCGTCTTATTTCTTGATTCCATTTTCTTCCTTTATTTAATTTCAATCAACACTCACTAACACTAGCAACCAAGGGTAGAGGGACTAGGTCAAGGGACTTTATCAATTAATTTCTAATCTATAAGTTAGTAACACAATCTCTTATACATTTTTTATTGTTCTAAATTTTTCTAAATAATAGGTGATGGCATTTGAGATCTAGACATGATATTGAGGTGTTGATATTGAGATATAAATTTTCATATTATTCAGATATAAATAGACTACCTGACAATTCCGAGCAGTCTGGTTATGCCCAATAACCATGAAGTCCATTCCAAAAGTTTAATTTGATATTTAAATTATTTATTTATGGTTATATTGACTACTGCTATATCTAGATAAAATTAGAAGAACTCTTATTTATTAATTTTTATATCAAAATTAGATCTCTAAATTATGGATCAATGGTGATTTGTACACATTGCAATTATAGATGATCTGATACTCTTTTATCGATTTATGAACTGTGATTGGAATGTGGTTTTTTTGTGAATATCAGAGTAAGGAGGACTACTAACTAGTATTCTAAAACACAACCAACTATCGTATATTTTCTGATGATAAATTTTCATTTGACTATTGATTTTATGAATATAATTTATGGAGTTTTTTTTATTAATTTAATTGATTACTGTCTTATGATAACTTGTAATATTAGGATTTCGAGACCAATTCTCTAAATTGAATTTGACGTTGAAATTAGAATTTTTATACAAATTCCTATAAATGGTATGTTTTGAGGATGGAGGCTTAAATGGAACTTTGGATCATTTGAAAATTTTCATTAGTTTTTCTTGAGTAATTATTTTCACAAAAATAATTTAGTCGAGAATATAATATAATTTAGAGAAGAAAATATTAGTCATTGATATTTTCTTAGAAATACAGGAATATATTTTTCTTATTATAATTTAAGAAATAAAAAAGATATTATGGATAATATATTAATTTGAAGATCATCCATGTTTAGATGCATCAAGTTTTAAAATTCTTTGCCCATAGTTATATTTTTAAACTATAAAGATTGTTGTCAAATATAATTTTTAAGAGTATTTTTTTTAATCCATATTTAAATTTGAACTTATTGATAAACTTTCAGTATATAAATATAAATAGTTGGATTTTAATATTTTCTTAGTATGTAATTGGATAAAGCTTCACTTGAATTTTTTGTTTTTATAAATTTTTTTTTTCCTTAATAGTGGATAACTATCTGTTTTCACTAGAAATATATTTGCATATCTCACTCTAAAAATAAAATATATATCCATCTAAAATAGATATTAGTTTAGAACTTAATTTGTTCCTAACTTATTTAACTCGCTAATTATATTTCGTCCACCAACTTTTCATAACATAAAGTTTGATTTCATTTAAACTAGACCAATAGAAAAAATTATATAATTGCATCATAACTTTTGTAATTTGTTACATTATCTTTCTTAAACATAAGTTTCATTATTTTGTAAGCACTTGAATAGAAGTTAAGTTATTTATAAATTTTATTTCTTTATTCCTATTTTACACATACATCATTTTCATACACAAATCTAGTTAACAATTAATTTAACTTAAACTTTCTAATTTATTCACTTATTACTAATCCAACCTGTTTCTTTCTTGATAAATAGAATATTTTGTATCTATTTGATGTAAAAGTAAATGAACTCCAAAACTCATGAAATTTGACCTTAAACAAGTTAAGAGGGTATTGAACATAAGTCCAATTTTTTTTTTAAAAAAATCGTTAAATTACTATATCTTTGCCGCTGACTAACGTAAGTTTTCCTAAGCTGACGGCTTACCTATAGTCATCCCTATATATGGGATTACTATAGATGAGCTGCCAGTTCAGGAAAAGTTATCTTAGCTAGGGACAAAACTCTAATTATCCAATAATTTTTCTTTAACTATTTTTCACAATTACTATCTCTACCTCCTTAACTTTTTTCGTATTAAATTTTATAAATTTTTGAGTTCATTTACCCTTTCATTAAGTGCATACAAAATATTTTATTCATTAAAAACCGTTAATTTTATTTTAACTTGATGGATGACCAATCAAAACTAAAACCTAAAAAATTGGGTTTAGTAAACCCTAGGTGGTCGAGATCATAATCCAAAGGATTTTTTAAAAAAATATTACAGGATATAGTGGAAATGAACTGTAACTCAGCTAATTTGCGTGAGCTATCAGCTCATTTTCATATCTCTCTCTCTCTCTCTCTCTCTCTCTCTCTCTCTCTCTCTATATATATATATATATATATATATATATATATATATATATATATATATATAAGGTGAACCGCCAACTTAGGAAAATTTACGTGAGTTAGCGGCAAAACTATAATGATCCAATAATTTTTCTTCAATTTTTTTAAAAAAAAATTTACTATCTCTACCTCCTTAACTTCTTTCAGATATTGGCAGTAAAACGTCGATTGGTGAGCTAGATATTGGCAGTAAAACTTCGAATGAGATTTTGAAATTTGAATTTCAAAATTTAAATTATTTGTATTGAAATTGTACGTGCTGCCGTTAGTGTTAGCGCTGTTAAGATGATTTAGTGTTAGCGCTGTTAAGATGATTTAAATTCAAAAGTTAAAATGTGAAGATAACTATCCAGCTAGAGCAATTCCACATTTGTCTCAACAATATGATTTGTAGTTGTGATTTTTTTACTGTTTTTTTTATTAATTAGTTTCCTTGATTCTATTTTGTTTCCTTATAAATCTCAGTCGATTACTTGTATTTTGCTCAACTTCTCTCTATAAATACACACAACTTTCCACGATTGAAGGGGTGGCGAGATTTCTTGAATACCATTCTTCAATTTCTTTATTATTCTTTAACACTTCTTCATCTTTCCTCTTGGTATCAAAGCATTCTAATATTTCTTCTGCTTCTATCAATAATGGTAATTTTATCACACTCAATAAATCCAGAATACCAAAAGCTGATTGTCTCCTTCTGGCTGGATTAGCGGAACTCTCACAGAAGAAGCACTCAATTTTGTAAATGGATTGAACACTTCAGCTCAAGTATGGGTAGCTCTCAAAGAAGTTTATGCACAATTATCCCAAGAGAGACAACTCCAACTCACTCAACAACTTACCTACTTGAAGAAGGATATTGAAGCTTTTCTCAGTGATTATCTTTACAAATTCAAGAGTATTTGTGACAGTTTGGCTACTATTGGTCATCATGTTAATAACAAAAACAAAGTTTTTCTTTGCTCACAGTCTTGGCACTCGATATGAGCCATTTACCACCTCTATGTTGAAGCCTCCAAAGCCAGCCAATGGAGAAGTGGTTCCTCTACTCCAAAGCTATGGGACTCACATATCCCTGAACATGGTCCTTACGCAACCTTTTTCGGATAGATGAATCCTTCCAAGTTTACAAACAAAGGCAGAAAAAACAATGGTTATTTCTCCTCCAAAGGAAAGGTTTTGCACCAGCCAATCAATCTGTCACCAAACCTATTGGATCTAACTCCGAATAGTCCTCTTCTGTGAGATAAACTGAGATATTATCTGCTAGATTTGTGGGAAACATAGAGTTGCTATGGGACAAATTATGCCTAGCCACCTTGCACAATTTGAGGAAGATATTAAGAGGATTCAAATTCAAAATTTAAAATCTGAAGATAACCATCCAGCTGGAGCAATCTCACATTTTGTCTCAACAAGATGATCTGCAGTTGTGATCGCTTAACTATTTTTTTGTTAATATGTTTCCTTGAATATCTAATTTGTTTCTTTGTAAATCTTAGCTTATTACTTGTATTTTGTTCAATTTCTCTGTATAAATACATACAACTTTTCACGATTGAAGATAGAGGAGAGATTTCTCAAACACTATTCAATCATGGAAGGCTCTATGTATTTATAGAGAGAAGTTGAACAAACTATAAGTGATTAGCTGAGATTTATAAGGAAACAAACTAGATTTTCAAGGTAACAAATTAACAAAAAAGAGTTAAGCAATCAGAACTGCAGATCATCTTGTTGAGACAAATATGAGATTGCTCCAGCTGGATGGCTATCTTTAGATTTTAAGTTTTGAATTTGAATCATTTTATTAATCCTTCCTTAAATTGTGCGTGGTGTTCAAGCACAATTTCTCCCGTAGCAACTCCACGTTTGACACAAGTCTGGCAGGTGATGTCTTAGTTTGTCTCGTGAGAAGACATGCCACGTCGACACTACTATTCTTTAGTGTTGCTCGCAGTCTCGTCATAAACCCTATACCTTGTACTTCTTTTGTTTCATGAAGCCCTTTCTAGGTAGTGTACGTTCTTAGTAGTGTGATTCTCCTTATTAAAGGACCCTAATATGTATTACTATATATGTATTTGTATGTTATGTTCTGTTAACTACTGATTAATGGAAAGCGGTTAACATTAGTCTACTATTATAGCTCAAAAAAACTTCTTTCATGGAGAGGATAACTAGGGAGGAAATTTAGCTAAATGTTTGGATTGATTATTTTTGTGTAAATTTGTTCAAACATATCCTAGCTAGTGGCTAGCAATTTTCATTTGGTTAAGCTTCTTGAAATAAATAAAAAGATTTTGAGTGTTGTAGAACCATAATGGTTTGGGGTTTCTTAGAACTTATGGAATATGGGAATTCCAAAAAACTAGTGGAAGATATGCCTCTATATAGTTAACAAGTAATAGCAAATGATACTTGCCTCTAATAGTGTCATCCTTCTCTAATTTGTAAAATATTCCAAATTTATTTTCCGATGGGCATTCAATTTGAGTAATATTAGGGGAAAAAAAAGTGTGAGTTTGTCCCAAAAACAAGTGATGTAACAAAACTTCTTAGCAAGCGAGAAATAGGAAATAGGTTTAACTGTCCTTATTGATTAAAGGATTGAAATAAGTTTTATTACAACATTTATTCAACAGTAAAATAATGTTAAGAAGTGTGAATATCGTTTCCTAATAAAAAAAAACCAATTATAAATGCTAAACATTAGGCATTTTCTGCCCATTCTCACGGCAGCTTCGTTCCAATTTTACTTTATATCAAAGCTACCCTTGTCAATGGACTCTTCATTAAAATAAAAAATAAAAGAAGAAGAAGAAGAAGAAGTTTTTGCATTTTTTTTTTTTTTTTTGACTTTTATCTATTTAACCAACAGAAATTTTTTGTTAGTATAGAAAAACAAGGGTTGGGAATGGCCCGAAGGAGGGTGGGACTCATGGTAAGTCCATTCATTTGTTTTTCCTAACTTAAAGCCCAACCCATATAATAATCGGGTTGGATAGATAGGCCCGAAATATAAGATTAAAGTATGATAAATAAATATCAAAAGATAAAATGTTTATAATTAATCCATTTAAAAGTGACAAAGAAGTAAGCAAAAAAGTTTGTACAGCGGCCCGACTTGGATTGTTAGTTCAACTTGGACAAACGGTTAGAAAACAATTTGAAAACTAGACGAGCAATGTTTTAACGAGGTTCAGTGAGAGAACATCAAACCTATGTCTTCGAATTAACTCAGCGGGCCTTCCAACTTGGGCGCGGAGTGCCAATTTTAGGTATCAACACGATATAATCTACATGATCTATTGTTATCTTAAGAAGTAGAACATATTTATGAGTAAAGAATATATGCCCAAGTCTTTCTAATATTATGCTAATGATAAAAATATATTTTTCTAAAAATTTTATCAATACTCGATCATTCTGACACGTTAGGCCAAGAGCGTAAGACCCAAACAGCACATAATTAATCGGTCTAAGGTCCAAGACTCAGTTGCACTCGGGACAGGCTAAGTCAAGCTGGGCCGGACTATTTTCTTCAGCCCTCTTCTAACTTTGGAACCCATTGGAGGAGAAAAACAAAGCATTCAATTCTCGGCTTCCGATATCAATCTTTTCACACTTCATAACATTATAAACTTGATGTTCCTTCAGAAAAATTTGCACAGGAACTAAAACTAGTACAGTTCCATACGATGGAAACTCTACAATTTATTCATATGACGTGACGCTCCTAAGTTGCTTGAACTGAGTGACAACACGCAAGGTTGCGTGTACCTGTTGGGTACTTTTGATCAGTGCTCGTTTGCGAACAGCCCTTGAAATTTAATGAATGGAAAAATGAATTAAAGAAGTGGTGAAAGAATGAGTTTTTATTTGCATGAGAATTTTCCAACACCTCCCCCCGCTCAAATCTATTTAATCTCCCATTAAGCCACTGAACCTTTTAAATTTACCATTCAGTTATGAGGCTGACACTTTAGCACCATCCAACTGAAGAAAATGGAAAGTGGGTTTAATTCGGATAGCGATTTATTTAATTTATTTTTTTATTATTAACCAATTTCTATTATTGTTAGCATTCTAAAAAAAATTACCAGGAGGTATGGATGTGAGAAATACTACATATTTTTCCGATAACTAGAATGAAATATAAAAAATACCAAAAATAAAATCTTTACAGATTGGTATTCGGTTTTTCTGCCAATTTTTAGATGTTTTCATAAACTTCTTATAAAATTATCCCAAAACAAAAAATAAAACAATAATAACCCTAAACGCAAAACGTTATTCGGAGTTATAGAATTCAAGGTAGATCTACCGGAAGTCATATCAAGGCTCTGGTAACCCTAACTTGACACGATCGATTCAAAGAAAGCGATACAAGATTACAAGATAAAGTAAATACATTCTGTACTGTATTATTATCAATACCTAGGTTCCATTAGTATAGAGTGTACTATCATGGGGAGATGGTTGAATTAGTGGTGTTATAAGTCAGTAATATATTTTGGTTGGCTGGTTTGAAGCCGTCTAGACAATCAGGTTAAATTTCAGGATATAAACTTTATATAAACTTATTTTGGACTCAACTCCTTCATTCATTATGTGACTAAAACATATGGTTGGTATATTTGGGGCTACTCAAAGTGAGAAATCTAATCATAAGTTCAATGGTGAAATTCATGGTGAAATTCAACTGTTCAAGTATAGGATTAGAACATAATGTGCAAGCATGAGACTTTTCTCGATACTTTAGAAATGATAGTTTGTACGTGTTAAAATACATTAACACAAATAATTTTTCTCAACCCTCACTAACATTTCGGAGTTTTGGTATAGTGGAAGTGACTTTCAATATGGTATCAGAGCAATCCAGATTCAAATCCTGCCGGGTGCGCATTTAATTGCGGTTTTTAAAAAAAAATTATACCGCTGCTTAAAATGGGCTTTTAACATGTGCGGACGTGTTAAAATACAAAATAATTTTCCTCAACATATGTAACACCCCAAAATTATCATGTTTATTAAATTATAAATTATCAAGTTAAAAATTTCTTTCTATACACCTTCAAATTTAATTAAGTTTCTAAGGGCACCCTTTTTGCATTTTGTGGGGATGAGTTGTTAGAAGAGAGTGAGAGGTGGCACTCTAGTTGACATTTGTCATGCATGCAAGAAGCCTTAGGACTAGACTAGAGGATAAGGTGATCAAAATGCCCTTAGGTATATATAAGCTTATTCTCTCAAAGAGAATTCTTATAAAAAAGAACAAAATAGAAATCACCCTTGGTTCTTCTAGTTCGTTGAGTAAAGGAAATAGAAGGGAGGCTTTGCTACAACAAAGGAGGATATTAAAGGGAATAGAGGCAAGTATCACCTTGTTATTGTTCTCTCTTTGAATCGTATTTGAGTACAAGTAGCATGTATGATCTTTCTTGAAAATTAATTGATTTTTATTATGAGTACATGATTCCTTTTTCTTTATGGATAAATTCACATCATATTGGATCTGCATACTTAGAAAAATTTCTGGACTGCATACTTAGCCTGATTTACGGATGTTAGCTATTTTTGGCTTAGCCTCGCGTTTGGCTATTTTTAGCCTCGCGTTTGTCCATTTTTAGCCTCGCGTTTGGCAATTTTTAGCCTCGCGTTTGGCTATTTTCTGCTTCCCGTTTGGCTATTCTTTTAGCTTCGCGTTTGGATATTTTAGCCTCGCGTTTGGCAAATTTTAGCCTCGCGTTTGGCTATTTTCTGCTTCCTGTTTGGCTATATTTTTAGCTTCGCGTTTGACAATTTTTAGCCTCGCGTTTGGCAATTTTTAGCCTCGCGTTTGGCTATTTTCAGTTTCAAGAGAAACACGGATTTATACACTTGGCATGATTCGCGGATTTATGATAACATGACATGTGAATATCAACATGATACATGAAGGCAAGATTATTCATGATGACAAGTTCTAGTATCCTTATTACAGGATAACAAGTTCTAGTATTTTTATTACAAGACATGATTACAAGTTCTAGTATCCTTATTACACGACATGATAACAAGTTCTAGTATCTTTATTACAAGACATGATTACAAGTTCTAGTATCATTATTACATGACATGAAGCATCCTTATAATACATGTGTACATGATTCCAAATCTTGATTCTTGAATTCTTGATTCTTGTGAAATGATATGTGTACAATTTGACATGAGAGTCCACGTGTTTCCTTTAATTCACGCATATCATATGCATTACTAACATGGGAAAAACTACATGATGGATAGATAAGTACTGTATTGTACAAGGATCTTGTTGGCCAACTTCTTGATTAGGTGCTGAGGGCCTTTTACTAGCAGCACTGGGTGGTACTGAGCCTAGGTTTAGGTGGGAGACCATATGACTACTGCCACATGAAAACATGTCTAAGATACACTCTTGACACTTCTTCCTTATCTTTGATATCCATCAGATTTAGTATCGTGCCTATTTTATTGTTTCTAATTCATTTGGAATATCTATCTTGAAACTCCATCTGATTAATCTTCCTTGGTCCGTCACAGAATGATGACGACCCAATCTTCTACTAGCGCGAGCCCAAATCCAATGAGTGAAGAGTCTGAGCTTAGAAATATGGTACAAAGGGTAGCACAAACGCAACAAATCACAATAATGATATTAGAAAGGATATTGCAGTGCCAAAAACAAGAGAGAACCAAAATGATGAACCTTCTAAGGGTGGCGAATAAGAGGTCAGTAGCATTTAAAGGGTCATATAGGCAAGGAGCAAACCCACCGGCCAGGAAATTTGATGGCACACCAACAAGGAAGCAGGTGATGCCGAATCGAGGTATAGTAATATGTAATTACTGTCATAAACCAGGACATATCAAGAAAATGTGTAGAAGAGCTCAAGGGTTGTGTCTGGTATGCGGATCCACTAGTCATCAGTTGAGAGATTGCCCAAAAACTCAACAGTCGGCAAAAGCTAAGGTCCCATATCAGGTAAAGGATAGACCAACAAGCATATCAAACCAGAAGATTTCAGGACCAGATCAGAAAGGGCTTTTGGAAAACTAACAACAAACTCATGCCAGCACCCGAGGAGGAACAGAATGGAGGAAATGATAAGTTAAGCTGATGAATGTGGAGAAAGTTCAAACTACTGTAGGAGTCGTGGCAGGTATAATTTTAGTTGGCAATATACCGGCCATTGTTTTATTTGATTCCGGAGCGTCACATAGTTTCATCACTAGCATATTTGTTTCCCGCAATTTTTTCGATTTTACTATCTTACCTGTGAGGTGGGATATTAAGACCGGGAATGATAGTATCATAACCAATAAAGAGTATAGATTGTATTCCTCGGTGATTAATGAATTTTGTGCCAACTTATTAGTTATTAGTGGAGGATAATATGATGTTATCTTAGGTATTGATTGGTTGAGTACCTTCCATGCAGTAATAGGTTGTAGAAGAAGGAATGATCTCAGTAGTGTCAGAATTCTTAAATATATTTTCTAAAGAGATACTTGGACTACCACCAGTAAGGATAGTAGAATTTACTATTGATATTATACCTGGAGCTGAACCAGTTTGTAAGCCACCTTATTGAATGGGGATTGCAGAACTAGAATAAGTCAAGAAGCAAGTGGGCGAGTTAATGAAATTGGGTTTTATAAGACCCAGTGTGTCACCTTGGGGAGCTCCAGTATTATTAGTATGAAAGAAGGACGGGAGTAAAAGGTTATGTATAGACTACAGAGGTTTGAATGCAGTAACAATTAAGAATAAATATCCATTACCAAGGACAACTGATCTGTTCGATCAACTTGGAGGAGTGAAGGTATTCTCAAGAATAGATCTTCGTTCAGGATTTCATCAAGTAAGAGTCCGAACAGAAAATATCCCAAGGACTGCATTTAGAACCAGACATGGTCATTATGAATATTTAGTGATGCCATTTGGGGTAACTAATGCTCCAGCAGTGTTTATGAATTTGATGAACCATGTTTTTGCTCAAATATTTAGACAAATTTGTGGTAGTGTATATTGATGATATATTGATCTACTCTACGAATAGAGAAGAGCACGTTAAACATTTGAGGATAGCTTTACAAACTTTAAGGGAACAAAGGCTATACGGACAATTGAGCAAATGTGAATTTTGGTTGAAAAAAAAAAAATTGCTTTCTTGAGTCATATAATATCTGAAAATGGTGTATCAGCAGATCCTAAAAAGATAGAGGCTGTGATGGATTGGTCTGTACCGAAATCAGTATTAGAAATTCAAAAATTTCAAGAGATGACTGGGTATTACATAAGGTTTGTACAAAACTTTACAAAAATCATATCTCCTTTGACTAAATTAATTAGGAAAGGAGGAGAATATGTCAAAATAGAGGAATGCGATAAGACATTTGAAGAATTAAGATGGAGACTGACAACAGTGTCAGTGCTAGTAATTCCTGACAATACTGGAGGTATGAAAGTTTGTAATGATTTTTTTTAGTTAGGGATTATGATATGTGTTGGTACAGAGTGGAAAAATAATTAAATTTGGATCTTACCCTTAAGTTTCCAAGAAAGGTAAAATAAAAAAAAAAATTGATGATTCCTTACTTGTGTTTCTTTTAGAAGATTGGGGAGATTAAATATAAGAGATAGGACCTTGAGTATGCAGTTCTAAGAGAAGAAGAATAATTAAGAACAATTGGTGTTGGTAGACTTGGCGGAGTAAATATAGTTGATGAGATTAAATAGGCAAGCAAACTAGAAGATTTGGAACAATTCACGGAAAGGTAAATGTAAGGATACAAAGAGATTTTAGAAGGCTGAGAATTAGTCGATTGAAAGTAGATGATAAAAAGTTGATGATAAATTATAATTAAAAAAGACAAATTTTATCAAGTCAGAACATGACCATATATCTTGGTACTCAAGTTAAAACTTATCTTACCAAACGATTGTCTTATTTCATTACTTTTGTTGATCAATCCTATTTGACATTTTAAATCTTCCATCTGCACTTTATTTCAATGTAGTCCATGATTTCAAATTTTTTTTTTTTTGTATATCACAAGTGTTATCGAGACAGTGAGGCAATTGTAGAGATTTATTCTCTGGCGCCAATAATTGCAGCCACTTGATAGGACAATCTTGTGTAATTGAAATTTTGTAATTAACCATGAAGTCATTTCCAATCTTGTATTTTTACCATTCACTATTCCATTACATCAACATTGTAATAATTGAGGTTTATTTTCTCTTCTAGTGTCTGTCACAACTAGGTAATAGGACCACATAAGATCTTTATCACTTGTATCTTTCCCATTGATTAATCAGGATAGCGTGGCACCCTGAATTAGTAGCAGCTATTCCTGATTAAACTTTATCCTGCATTTATAAATAAATTGGAAATCTTGTCAATCCAATATCATTCCTATCAAAGACAGAAAAATTTTCATCATGTATTTTGTGTATCATAAATAAAGAGACGCTTAGATGAAAGTCCAAAATAGTGACTCTATCAAAAATAGACGAATTCTAATATGGAATGCACGATCACTAAGGGACTCTACTCGAGAACATGAGAACGACATCAGAACTATTTCATGATCATGCATGTTACTTGAATATATTTTTACATGACAATAAATACTTGGGTACACTAACATAGTTTTGAATTGGAATTTCGAGGACGAAATTCTTTTATTAGGTGGGTAGAATGTAACACCCCAAAATTATCATGTTTATTAAATTATAAATTATCAAGTTAAAAATTTCTTTCTATACATCTTCAAATTTAATTAAGTTTCCAAGGGCACCCTTTTTGCATTTTGTGGGGATGAGTTGTTAGAAGAGAGTGAGAGGTGGCACTCTAGTTGACATTTGTCATGCATGCAAGAAGCCTTAGGACTAGGCTAGAGGATAAGGTGACCAAAATGCCCTTAGGTATATATAAGCTTATTCTCTCAAAGAGAATTCTTATCAAAAGGAACAAAATAGAAATCATCCTTGATTCTTCTAGTTCGTTGAGTAAAGGAAATAGAAGGGAGGCTTTGCTACAACAAAGGAGGAGATTAAAGAGAATAGAGGCAAGTATCACCTTGTTCTTGTTCTCTCTTTGAATCGTATTTGAGTACAAGTAGCATGTATGATATTTCTTGGAAATTAATTGATTTTTATTATGAGTACATGATTCCTTTTTCTTTATGGATAAATTCACATCATATTGGATCTGCATACTTAGAAAAAATTCTGGACTGCATACTTAGCCTGATTTACGGATGTTAGCTATTTTTGGCTTAGCCTTGCGTTTGGCTATTTTTAGCCTCGCGTTTGTCCATTTTTAGCCTCGCGTTTGGCAATTTTTAGCCTCGCGTTTGGCTATTTTCTGCTTCCCGTTTGGCTATTCTTTTAGCTTCGCGTTTGGATATTTTAGCCTCGCGTTTGGCAAATTTTAGCCTCGCGTTTGGCTATTTTCTGCTTCCTGTTTGGCTATATTTTTAGCTTCGCGCTTGACAATTTTTAGCCTCGCGTTTGGCAATTTTTAGCCTCGTGTTTGGCTATTTTCAGTTTCAAGAGAAACACGGATTTATACACTTGGCATGATTCGCGGATTTATGATAACATGACATGTGAATATCAACATGATACATGAAGGCAAGATTATTCATGATGACAAGTTCTAGTATCCTTATTACAGGATAACAAGTTCTAGTATTTTTATTACAAGACATGATTACAAGTTCTAGTATCCTTATTACACGACATGATAACAAGTTCTAGTATCTTTATTACAAGACATGATTACAAGTTCTAGTATCATTATTACATGACATGAAGCATCCTTATAATACATGTGTACATGATTCCAAATCTTGATTCTTGAATTCTTGATTCTTGTGAAATGATATGTGTACAATTTGACATGAGAGTCCACGTGTTTCCTTTAATTCACGCATATCATATGCATTACTAACATGGGAAAAACTACATGATGGATAGATAAGTACTGTATTGTACAAGGATCTTGTTGGCCAACTTCTTGATTAGGTGCTGAGGGCCTTTTACTAGCAGCACTGGGTGGTACTGAGCCACCATCTGATACATGAGTCACCATATGGGTGATGCCCGTTACTTGTTTCATTTAACGGGATCTGACTTGTAGCACCTAGCGGTGTGTTATGGTTTAGCGCCATGAATTAGAGGCCGGGTCCCGGGTATGCACGGGCACTTGTACAATATGAGAAACTGCGCGCTATCTTATCCATCATTGAGTTTCAATTCCAACACTAACATGATATGGACCTATTAAATTTTACACGAAGCTTGTGAATGACTTACATAGTTATGGTTATATGCAACATGATTGATATCGAAGCTTGTGAATGATTTACATTGTTCTGGTTATATGCAACATGATTGATATTTACTTCGCTTACACTTGTCACCTTTACATGATTTGTTTCTGTTATTTGAATGAATAGTCTTACTCAATTCATTTTCAGCATTCTTAAGATACGATTGTATCAACGTAATTTATTTATTCTTTTATTTATTTGTACTGTGAAAGTACACGTGTTTCTTGTTTTTGTGTTACTTGCTGGGTTTAATCCCCTGGGTTTTCTTAAGCCCAGATCATGAAAGGAGAGAAGGGGAGATTGCTCCAGACAACGATCCTTACTTCACCAACCAGGTCGAGTAGAGGATACTAGCACAATACTATTTGGGTACTTCGCACTTCTTGTTCTTGTTTTCTTTGTCACTTCTTGTTCTTGTTTCTTTTTTCTGGGCACTGCTTTAACTTGTAGTATTTAACTTTTTTGTGTAAATATTTAGAGCAGTGTGTCATTCTATATAGTCAACTCTCTGTATAAATGAAATCCTTTCAGTTTCAGACATGATTTTTCATCTTGACATGGTAGTGGTTACGGTTATTCCAAGATCATGGGACTGTTGGGTTATTTATAGTATTTAAGCGGCGTCCCCTGTTTTGAAAAAAAAAAAAAAGAGCTGAATTGGGGGCGTTACAACATACAACTCTTAAAGTACAAAATAATTTCGCTTAACTCTCACCACCACTCTTAAAATACAAAATAATTTCCCTCAACCCCCACCACAATTTCGAACTTCAGAGTTTTGGTACAGTGGAAGGGACTTTCAACAGCACGTCCTAACTCCAAATCGAATTCAAAAAGCATATGGCTTATAGTTTGATGTGTTGTGAAGCGAAGCATCGAATATATAGGACCAAGATTGATAATTAATGAGATTGGAAGAATTGAAAAGAAGGAAACTCTCGTATGGGACTCGAAGAATATCAAATTAATGGAAGTTAATATTCTTGCGATCCTGAAATGACTTTGATAGTACGTATCAACAAGCTTAATAATTTATATGATATTAAATTTTTACTTTTCACACTTTTCACTCTAGAAAAAAATAGTTATGCTGATAGATTCAAGAGAATTATAAAGGAATACATTTATTATTATTATTATTATTATTATTATTAAAAATATGTTAAATAAACATTATTTTGTTTATAAGATATGTGGACTAGCAAATATGAATACAGGTGGTTCTTTTCATGAGTGCGGAAAATAAGATCGTCACTACGAAGGCCTTTACAAATCTCAACATGTTAAATAGAATACTATTACATTTTATCATTCTAAAATAAAAATTTAAGGAAGTTATTTGGGTTCTTAATGAAGTAGAAAGATATTTGTTGATGTAGTCTACAATATAACTAAGAATTTGATCATCTTCTTGTTGTATTCTTTCTTCCTCATCATGTAAATCTACGGGTATAACAATGTATAGAGCATGTACAGTATCATCAAAAATAGGAGATATTCACTCTAATTTAAATGAAAATGGAGTAGTTAACAATTCTCTCTCAGAAAGGAGATGCATACTCTAATTTTAGAATAAACAGTCTCTCTGTCTCTCTCTCTCTCTCTCTCTCTCACACACACACACACACACACAGACACACAATTTTTCAAAACATTACCCCTTAAAACAAGCATACGAGTGAAGTTCTACGAATACAAAGAGATCCTACACACAAGGACGAAACCATTCAAAATAGAAGTATGAAATCAGTAGCTAGCTAGCATGCATTCTACTTGATCCTACTATTATGTTAGTACGTCCTAGCTTGCGAATTACGAACATGCATGTATTGCATGGCCACCAACTACACGACCTTATCTAATCTTCTTACGTCTGTGCTTGTATATGTGGTAGTTAACGAACTAACAACAGCCTCTTAGGCTCTTAGCTTAGAATTTTACGACGCAGTAATGAAAGTGATCATTTAGAGAGCTTCGCCAATGACGTGCGTATACGAAAGAATGACTCCCGTACTTCAGTGATATTGATGGACGCAGGTTGGCGAGGTGAGCAGCACACTGGTGCGTGGAAGCTGCCTGCTGGTTGCCAACTCGAACAACATTGACCGTAGCATGAATGCATGCGTGTGCTGTTGGATTGGATCAAGCCAAATTATTGGTCGCATGTCTATTTCCTGCAGCATTATTGACTGTTTATACTACGCGTTGGTTAGTTAAGTTTTTCGTTCAAGTTTTTCGTTCCCCTTCACAAAATGGTTAATTGCAAGGTTTCTACTAGGGTTTCCCTCGACCCAACCTGCCAACCCGATATCTTATTAGAATCTGGGTTGGATTTAGATTGTGAAAGATCAACCGACTAAAGTATAGATTGGCTTTATGGGATTGGTGACGTCAATCTCTTTTTTCAGCATATTTCCGCAATTGTATTTAGTGTATTTAGGGGTCAGTATAGTTTGGTTAAAACAGAAAAAAATAAAAAATAAAAACCGACTCCACGAAGCCTCATTCATACAGCCTAATTCACGTACACAAGGTGAAGCCAGACATACACCGAAAGAATAACGGGCAAGGATGCAGAGATACATTGCACCGGACAGGATTTTATTAGATAGAGTTTCATATTTCATTCATTTGAGTCCATTTCGTGTAATTCAAACGGATAAACATGACCTTTAATTGTTATATTAACATCAAAGAAAGTCAACTTGCCAGAAGTTTTGAACCTCTGCGATTGGATTGTGACATTCTCCAGTTCCTGCGAGTCTTGAACTTCTCAGTTATGATCTTGGTCCGTGTTAGGGAGAACGTCGGGTCCAATATGGAGCATGATGGGCCTAAATACAAAGCTGATAACCAGTTTGATCCAAAAACTTAAACCTTTAGATTAAGGCCCCAACTTTGTATTTAAACCTATAGACTTTCTTTGTCATATCCGATGTGGGACTATACTCACATATGAACTAACTTAACAATCTCCACCTTCATTGTGAGTATACCAACTTAATTTTAGCGACCATCCACGTGGAGGTAGACACGTGGGAAATCAAAGCCAAAGTTAAATAAACCAATTCGGGCCAAACATCGACTTCACTCCCCCTTAGGCCATAACCTGGCCCATTGACCCGACGACAACTTGGTCCGAATATGAGCTCTGATACCAATTATTGCGAAAGGCAGATATCTTGCCCACACAAATAGACACCCAAAATAGTGTCACACAAGAACTAATGCAAAATAAGAGAAAACACAAATTTAACGAAGTTCGGTAAATATTACCTACGTCCTTGGGGGTCAACGATCAATCCACTATCACCAAAAATTTAAATTACAAAGATCTTTGGTAAATTAGAAAGTTCTCCAAAAATAGGAGAATTTTCCCAAAATCTAAAAAAGAACAAATCCAAAATAATTAGTTATTATATAAAACTATTCTGAGAAATCCAAAATAATTAGTTATTATATAAAACTATTATGAGAAAACAGTTTTTATTTTGGAAAGTTTTCAAATCTGAAAAATTCCAAGTTGTAATTTTGAGTTTTAAGATTTTGTAAAAATTCTCCTATTCTTGGGGAACTTTCCAATTTACCAGAGATCTTTGTAATTTAAAATTTTGGTGATAGTGGATTGATCGTTGGCGCCCGAGGACGTAGGTAATATTTACCGAACTTCGTTAAATTTTGTGTTTTCTCTTATTTTGCATTAGTTCTTATGTGACACTATTTTGGGTGACTATTTGTATGGGCAAGATATCTGCCTTTCGCAACAAGAGAAAATAACACTACCTTGGTCATCATATCAGCGGGATTCTCTGCAGTTTTCATCTTATGAAGTAGTATATTCTCATCTTTAATAATTTCCCGCACAAAATGATAGCTAACGTCGATATGCTTTGTCGATGCATGATAGACTTGGTATCTTCTCTTATTTTGCATTAGTTCTTGTATGTCACTATTTTGGGTGTCTATTTGTGTGGGCAAGATATCTGCCTTTCGCAACAAGTCAGATATTGCACTGGTTAGTCTATCTTCTGTTTCTCATTCTGATAAGTGGATTTTGGATTCTGCATGCACCTACCATATATGTCCTCATAAGGAGTGGTTCTTCAATTTTGAAGAGTTTGATGGAGGAGCTGTTTTTATGGGCAACGACAGCTCTTGCAAGATAACTGGGATATATTCAATCCGTTTAAAGAATTATGATGGATCAACCAGAGTTTTGACAGATGTTCGATATATACCAGATTAAAAAAAAAATCTCATCTCTTTGAGAGAATTAGAAGCAAAAGGCTTCGCTATATCTATCAAACCCAAAGTTAAATCAACCAATTCGGATTTCAAACATCGACTTCACTCTCTCTTAGGTCATAACCTGGCCTATTGACCCGACGACAATCTGATACCAATTGTTAGAAAGAACGTCGGGTCCAACAGGGAGTATGATGGGGTTCAACACAAAACTGATAACCAGTTTGATCTAAAAGTTTAACCCTTTAGGTTAAAACCCCAACTTTGTATTTAAACCCATAGACTTTTTTTTGTCCGATGTGAGACTATACTCACATATGGACTAATTTAACAGTCCAACCCAAAAGTAGGTCCAATGTCCTACAGTTGAGGTCTCTACCACACCGGGTAGTACTTTATACCTGAACCTTTCAGAGTCGTGCATGGTTTTGGGTTGGTTATCTGCATGGTTTATGTCTACGAACGTCTCTCCCCTACACGTGGAATTTTTGTTGGGCAGTAGTTGGATATCAATGCCTTTCCAACTTTCAAACATTCTTGTGTGGTGTTCTTGATCCCATGCAGTTAATTCTTTGTACAATTGCACTATTCTCAACTAGAAAATTTTGCCAAAGGGTTTTAATTTGTTGAAAATTCATTAACCCTAGCCAAAGGTTTTTGATTGGATGGATGTGTTCTCAAATTCCCAAGTTGCTTGCATAACGAGGGGTTAGCCGTATTATCTTGAATTTAGAAGGGAATTTCGTGCAAGAAATCGGATTAAAGGGATTTGAATCTTAGTCTTCAAGAGAGAAGAAAGTCATGATGTTGATGGATAGCTGCTAGAGGATATAAAACTATGAGAACACATTGGACTATTGATCATGATCTCATTAATTCCAAAAGAAAACGACTTTTTGTAATACTAAAGAAAAAAAAATGGAAGTACTCTGTGATGATCTATTGGGGATGATGGTGATGAAGATGACGAGGTCATGTCGATCATATTGATAAATATTGTGAATTAAAGGAGTGTAAACTTAATAAATGAGGTGACTGGTCCAACTTGCCTAACTAATTTTTTTAAAAAAAAAACATGGATGAAATACAACATAAAAAAGAAAATTTTTATATATTTTAAAACGCTAAGTATTGCATGTCAGACCAAATTTTTTTTTTTTTTTTACCAAGATCATTATATTAGTTCAAACTATAAGTAATAAGTAATGATATGTTAATTAGTTCAAACACTATATTATGTAATATATAGAGAAAGAGTTCCACTGTACGAATTCTGAGTGTCCTAATGGGACATACATATGTGCCTCTCTTTCGGTTTTGTCTAGTTTGAAAGAAAATGGAAGAAAGAAAAGAAAGAGAGAGGAAAAGAAAAGGAGATTTAAATTTTCTCTACTTTATTTTCTTTTAAATTTTCTATCAACCAAACAATAGAAAATATTTTTTTTCTTATTTTCTTTTTTTTTCCTTCATTTTCCCTCAAATCGAACATAGCATTCAAGAAATTTAAAACAAATAATGTTTACATTTGGGGACTAGGTAAATGTTTTCCTACTGTACACTTCTCGTTTGATTGCAAAATTTAGAACCTAGTATATCATGCAACCTATCGGCATAAGTGATAAGTTGACTAGTGAATGAGGATAACATAATGATAGGTTGTTTCGTTATTTTTAGGAGCAGAACTTATTAAATCCTAAATTTTTTTTATTGGTAATGGTCTTTTACATGCAAAGGTGGTTAAGAATTGTTCAATTGCAAAATTTTTATAGTATAAATGTTATTCCATTCGGATTGTTTTGCTATGTAAGAAACTTTGAAGAATTTTAATTTGTAGTAAAGAAATGTTAGAAAGAAAGAATAGTCGGTTGGATTGTTTAACTATGCAAAGAATCTTACATGAATTTATTTTCTAGTAAATAGATCTTATAAAGAAAGAATGATAGATCAATTAAAAAGCATTAACGTTCCTTTTACATTAATAGATAATTACTACTTCACCATAAAAAAACATACTAAATGCCACATGCCAACTATATTTCTCAAATTGCTTCGCCCTCATCTACATTGGTATTTAATACTCTATAGTCAATCTAATAAGTAATTGTGATGTTTCCTCACGTAACTGAGATAAACATGGCCAATCAATTATTTCTCATTGCAAGGTTCAGTTCGAATTCACCTAGAAGGGAGGGGTTATTTTTTGTAAATAAATAAAAAAATAAAAATTGAGAAATTTAATTACTGGTTTTTGACTTCAAAACTTTCATCATAGGAATTTAGTACTCCTAAAAGTTTGATAACTCAAAATGAATAATATACTAGGATACATTGTTTAATTCATATCACGCTACATAACATAGACAATTGCTGCTGCCTCATCCCATTTTCACGAGAGAGAGAGAGAGGGAAAAAATGATGCAAATCATTATCTTGATGTTTATCGTTTACTTTCTTATATAAAGGCTTAAATGAAAACTTAATTATTCAATTTAATTGCCCTTGTTAATTACTTTGTAACTGTCCATGTTCTTACATGCCAACCACCTTTATCCACTAGCTAATCCAACAAGTTTGTACTAAAGAAATCTTCAAATTGCAATCTTAATTTGGGTTTGTCAGTATTAGACCGTTCTGCATTGGAATGGCGTGGAAAGAACTTCTTGCTAAAACCCAAAAAAACTATGGGTGTGTATGTTGCATTTCTTGAAAAAAATATTTTGACGGGCCCTATATGTGATGATGGATAGGTTCTTTTTGTTTTTTACTTATGGAGTAAAGTGGATTGAGTGATTTTATTTTATTATTTTTATGTGTTTTGCTTTCTCTTTCGTTCTTCAGAATTTCTTTCGTTCTTCAGATTTTTTTTTTCTAGCTTTCAATTTTTCTTTCATTTCGCCTTTTTGTTCCGGTACCTTAGTGGGGAATATCGTACAATTTATTTTATTTTTAGGTCTTTCTTGGTTTATTTATTTACTCTTGGAAATAAAACGTATTCTCTTAGTAATAGTAATTGATTATGCGAGGAGCATTTTCTATTATTCTTCAAAATAAAAAAGATTTCACAAATGAAAGGTAGAGAAACGGTAAAAGCTTCTCTTGAAATTTACTTTGTTTCATTCATTTTAGTTTTGAAGTGCTCAATAATTCGTTCACTAATGCTTAAAGACGAAAATTTTATTACTCAATCATATCAAGTTCATAGCCATAAAAGTACCTACGTCAAATTTGAAGCTACATAAGACTTGAAGAGTACAGTCCATCCACGGTGGTTCTAAGACTAATTAAAAGAATTTAATTAACCTAATCACCTTAGACTCTCACTGAACTTTTCTCAATCTACTTCCTCCACAAGAAATTTACAAATAGAAGGGCAAAGAAGGTGGAATATTCTATTGGAAGTATTAAACTAGAATCATTAATATGTTACGAAATACAAGAACTTGACGATTGTTTTCCAAAACAATTGATCATTTCTCTATTTGGACATAACGGTAATGCATCAACTTATCTATAGGCTATAGTTAACTTGTCAAAATCCAAAATCTAGGTACAAGTACACGTCCTCTCCTTGCTGACGTAACCCTAATTACATAGATATTTTCCTAAGCCAACCAACAAATTGCGTTCAAAATTTAACACTTAAACTTGCGCAGTTCCAACCCTCACGAGCCTATATAAAGGTGGCCATTCCTTCTCTATTCTTCATCCGAACTTAAGTTTAGCTAGAGCAAGTCACAACACCCCCACCCCCCCCCCCCCCCCCCCCCCCCCCCCCCCCCCCCCCCCACACCAACCACCACGAAGGAGAAAAAAAAAAAAAAAAAAAAAAAAAACTAGAGCAGTACTCTTAACAAAATGGCCATAAAATTTTTGTTCAATTTCTTTGCTCTCTCTCTTCTCTTAGCCCTTAGGGCTGCAACAAGTGACCCAATACTATCATGCAGCCAAACTCCCTACCCTCAAGTGTGCACCTCTCTCATGAGCAACAACTCTCTAGCTTCCGACCAGAAAACCACCGTGTCGACCTTTCGCTATTTAGCGCTTAAGGCTACCATGGACAGGATCGCACTGACTCATCAGGTTGCATCCGCCATGGATCTAACCTTGAGAGACGAGCGAGCCAAGGCTGCATGGGCCGATTGCTTGCTGCTATGTGAGGACACCATCGGCCATCTCAACCGATCCATGTCTCCATCGTCATCTCATGAGGACTCGCAAACGTGGCTCAGTGCAGCTATTGCGAATCATGAGACGTGCAAGAATGGATTCATCGAACTTAATTCGTCGTTCCACTTGGCAAATTCACCATTCATGTCTTACAACATATCGGAGTCGCTCAGCAACTCTCTTGCTATAAACAAGGCAATGGCCCCGACTACCTCCCTAGGCAACCGGAAGTTGCTTTCGGAGGGATTCCCATCGTGGGTTTCTGCACCTGACCGCAAACGTCTCCAATCTTCATCGGTAAAAGCCAACGTTGTTGTGGCTCAAGACGGTTCGGGAAACTACAAGACCATCTCCAAAGCCGTTGCAGCTGCAAGGGGTTCTTCAAGATTTGTGATCCATGTCAAGGCTGGTACCTACAATGAGAACGTTCGGATCAAGAAATCAAATGTGATGCTGATCGGCGATGGCATTGGCAAGACCGTGGTTACGGGCAGCAAGAACGTGCATGATGGCAGTACTACTTTCAATTCGGCAACTTTTGGTAAGTTTGTACGTAGGTAGCTATATTTAGATTGTTATAAATACCTCTTTTCTTACATTTTAGCTAGATGAAAAATATCATCGTTTGGATCGTCGATCACCTTAGTTTATTCTAGAAAACTATAAAATTCCCAAAGAACAATTATGGCTAGGCAACTAACCATTTGTATTCGATTCATGGAGGTGTCTTCGATTCAAGCTTTTGGTTCTGAAAAATAACTTTCATGAAAGCTACAAAATGGTACGGGGAAACTACTTACAGATAGCATCCCAATTTAAAATCCTTTGGGATTTTATTATCAGGTCTAATATAAACCCTTTTTTAAAATATATAGGATATTATTTATTTCTTATTTATCTGAATTTCAACTTTAAGTAGTTACTTTATACCTAACAATATAGAATATTATTCATTTTTTTTCATCTATGGGACTTCATTAATGAGTAAATAATAAGATGATACATCAAAATTATGCATGCCAAACATTGAAAGTACTTATATTGGATAACCATAAAATTATTTTTTTTAATATTAAAAAAATAATTAGCAAAAAATAAACAAAAATGTTACTACTTACTATTTGAAACTTAAAAGCACTCGGAGATTTTCCATTTTCAAGAAGTCTATTTGAAAAGAACTCTTTTAGAGTTTTTTTTAATATTACAGTGATAACTCTTTTTTATGTTGCGGGGGAAATAAGTAACAAATCATTTTGATTAAAAGTACTAATATAAGTCAAATCATTTATACTGTTATCCAAACAATTTGATTACATCCATTTTCTTAAATTGACTTCACAGAAAACGACCAAAATGACAACATATGTAACAAGTCTTCTCTATTTTCGAAAAATCAAAATTTTATGAGAAAAAAGATTCAATTATATTTTTGACAAATCCACACTATTGTGTTGACTACTAACTACAAAGATACTTACGTACAGCCGTGAACGGCCGCAAATTCATCGCCCAGGACATCACCTTCCGGAACACCGCCGGCCCAGTCAAGCACCAAGCTGTCGCCCTCCGCTCCGGCAGTGACCTCTCCGTCTTCTACCGGTGCAGCTTCGAGGGGTACCAGGACACCCTCTACGTCCACTCCCAGCGCCAGTTCTACCGCAACTGCAACATCTACGGCACCGTCGACTTCATCTTCGGCGATGCCCCCGTTGTCTTCCAGAACTGCAATCTCTACCTCCGCAAGCCCCTCTCCAGACAGAAGAACACCGTGACGGCCCAAGGCCGGTCCGATCCGAACGAGAACACTGGCATTTCGATCCACGAGTGCAACATTCTTGCCGCAGACAGCCTGGGTTCGACCAAGTCGTACCTGGGGCGCCCGTGGAAGGCGTACTCGAGGACGGTGGTGATGAAGACGTCGATCAGCGGGGCGATCATCCCGGCCGGGTGGCTCGAATGGGATGGTAACTTTGCGCTCAGCACCTTGTACTACGGGGAGTATATGAACACTGGGGCTGGTGCCGGGACGAGCGGGAGAGTGAAGTGGCCAGGGTTTCATGTCATGAGCACGAGGGATGCGAGTAAGTTCACCGTGAGCAGTTTCTTGGGTGGGGGGTCTTGGATCTCTGCTGCTGGGGTGCCCTACACTGCAGGGCTCTGAGTTTGTTTGTTGGTTGAGTGCCTTTGATTAGTGCTTCAAAAGTACATTTTATTATTATTTTGATTTATGTGTTATAAAATAATAAATAGATAGGGTTTGGTAGGAGTTATTCTAGAAGAAGAAATTATTATGTAGTAAGGATCTGTATTATTTGTCAATAGAGTTATTTGAAATTATGGAATGCTGTTTTTTCTTCTTCTTCTTTTTGTTAATCTTGATCGACTATCAAGGACTTCTACCTTGAGATTTATGTCACAAAAATTAGAGTTAAGTTCCTATAAATTATATATGGAGGACACTTGTTGGCAATTAAAAAATAAGATGTATGGCTCATGTTTTAGTAGCAATTATTTGAGTAATCCAACTTTGTACATTGTAAAACTCAGAGTATAATCTTTGAGCTTATTAAAATTATATTTATGTGGGATTTGTGTAGCCTAAAATTACTGTACACCAATTTCTTATTGTACGAATTCAACTTCGTGGTAAGTTGAGAGGTATGATATTTCAATATTTTCCACTTATTAGTGAGTTACTATCAAATATACATATATTCTCATTCTTATTCTTACAACCCTAATTTCCCAAATAGCAGAATTGACTAACGACCATAGATATCGTCTAATTTGGAAAGAACAACATAAACTTTTCATCTTCTTATATGTGATTTTGTTCTTTATGTTCTGTTGTTGCAATTCAAATTCTCAACAATTTATTTAGTTTTCACCATGAAACTCTGGGAATAGAGCCAAAAGACCTGTTTTTTTTTTAATTTTTTGTATATTTTGACAAAATAAGGTCAAAATATTAAGCAATTGATAAAAGGAGAACTTTTCTAAAACAAGAGAATTGGAAAGGGATAGAGAAAATATTGATTAATCACCATGAAAAAGTATTAGATTAAATAAAAAAGTAGGAACATGAAAAATGTAACTTAAATTGCTCTCACGCATTATCAAACTTATAATTAACGACTGAGCGATAAGGGCAAATACTCGTCCTCATACTTTATATTTAACCATGTACAAATTAAATTGATACGAACTCATCATAGTCCATTTTTAAGTATGAAGAAGTTGATCATATCTTTCATGACGTAGTTTCCTCTTTTACTTTCAAACAGCCAAACCCAAAATGCAACATCAGTATCATCCAAAAAAGTGTAGACCCGACAATGCTGACGAAGGAAAGCTAAAAATCAAGAAGAATCAGACAAAATAGATATCGTTAATTCAAGACATCCTTTAGGGTTAGGGTTAGAGTTAGGGTTAGGGTTAGACTTAGGAATTGTATCATATAATTGACTAGTAGCTAAAGTGGTAAGATGCCAGTTAAAGGGGGAGAAGAAGAATGAGTATGAGATCGAAACTCTTATTACTCCATGAGTCGACTCTCTTAAAGTTATTTTAGGTTGTGTTCGGTCTAAAGAGAATTGATTCTACATACTGCTTCTACTTTGTATAGTTAGATAGTGAAAGAGAGATATCAACTCTACAAACTTTGCCAGTCATGCTCCATCTCCTATCTACATTTAGTGTTTGGTTTGTGAAAGGGACTGAGATAGCATCTCCATGGCTCCTTTTTAAATGCAGTTGGCTTGTTACTCTAGAGTGTGTGGTAACAGGAATATTCACATTATTTATAGAGGAAGAAAATACTATAATATGACAAATTTTTCAGTTATGGTTGGTGAATTTTGTTAGCCAACTGAATGGAGCAGGTGCTTATTTCTGCTGTTGGACATCACTAGACGTTGGCTTAAACTTATACATCCCTTTCTTTCAATGTTTTTGGCTAAATATCCCTTTCCTTTAGCTAATAAACTAAAGGATCTTCCAAGATTTATTTCAAACACAGCGAAAACAAAGGGACTTTGCAAAATTAAATGGGCATTTTTTTTTCACGTGTGAGAACAACGTAAATGGAAAAGTTACTATCGTGTATATGTATATTGTGAAACTTTAATCCAATATAATAAATTAATTGGTGAGTCCCTATTTGCCTTGAACTATATAAGGTGACGTGAAAATTTTCTATAGTAATTATTTTTGACTAAAATGATATGTATTTTTATGTTTTCTTAGAAATTTTCTATGATTAATTTTATATTGTGTAAAATACTATAAAACTTTCAAATCTTACTAGAATCACATATCCCGTCAATGATGAATTTAATTGAGGAAAATACCTTGCTCTCTTGAGCTGCTCCTTCTTGCCTTTTCCTTTATCTCTGCAAAAATAATCTAAAAAGTTATGACAAATAAAATCATGATACTCTTGTGCCTTCCTCCTCTCTACAAACCCTAGCTATCAGCCTCCTCTAATTTTTCACACGGCCCAATCTCGTTTGGTCATCCCTCCCCCATCTCCATTCTCCCTTCAGCCACCCTTCTGCTGCCGCTGTGTTAATTTCCTCTCGAGTCTCAAGGCCTCCCAATCGGCGGAAGTCGTGGGCGGATCACCTGGACAGTCGCTGTTGGAGAATGAGGAGGACATCCTCAAGGACATTAAACTGTCGACTCTAACAAATTTGCAAAAAGATGAGTTTATTATTCTTAATTTAGTTGTTGATTGCAACGAAGTTGTCATTTTCATTGGCTACTTTTAAATTTATCACATTTGATGGGTTAAAATTGAAGAATTTTAATCTAATATAAGGTTCCATTATCTGTTTTGTTGACCATTAATTAGTAAAATATAGAAAGATTTACCCATTGTTTATGCTAATAAAGAAAAAATAATTCTAAATACCTCATTTTGCTATTGTTTACTTTTGTTTATGTCGCTGATGATTCTATTCCTAATTTACATTTGATTGAAAATTAAATATAATTGCTTAAAGAATTACATACATGTATATATGGCATTGCTCAATAAACTCATTTCTCTTCAGGAATCACGCTTGACCTCCAGCGGTATCAATCGATAAGGCTTGATCTCCAACGGGTTGAGAATGCGCAAGAAAAAAAAAATTAAATTACTTGTGTTCAAATTACTCCTAGTACATCAGATGACATGTCCGAATATCTTTTCATAATTATGAAATTTCTTCCTTTTGGAGGACTATGGAAAATATTATTAATTTCAAAGTATAAAATTTCATATTTTTTATTTGTATTACTATTATTATTTATTGCTTCTATGAATATAATCATAATCATTATTTATAATTTATTTGTTATTGTTGTTATTGTTGACATTATTTGTGGTCATTATACTACAACCATAAAGATTCTATTTATGAGAATAGTTTCTATTGTGTTTATGACTGATTGATAAGTACCATAACGGTTGGTTCATATCAAAGTAACAACCAAACAATTTAACAAATAGATGTTGAGTATAAATAAAATAAAAAAGAAGAAAATAAGAAAGATATTTTCCACATAATAATTTTTTTTTATTCAAATTTTTATCTTAAAATCGGCAATGTTGAAGCTAACAACTCGTGGTCAATTCGCTCGTAACTCATGCACTAGAGAGTAATCGTAGATAGGGATTGTACCATTACTAAACATAATTACTTTGGTTGACCGCATGATCCTTAGGACAGTGATTACACATTTTCTCCGAGTCCAATAATATATGACCCTTTCTATTATTTTGTTTATAATTTATATTATTAATTTTCTAAATTTTTTTTAAAAATTTCCCAGAAGAGAAGCAAATGACACATTGTTTCCCTACCTCCTTAAATTTGAAGACATTTAGGACTTTTTGAGTCGCCTCCGTGGTTTTTGAAAATATTTTTTTTCACGGGGTTGGTCAATTATTTTTAGTATAAGGTCAGAGGTTTATACAGTGACATAGAAGCTTCTTTTATAATTATCTGCCACAGATTGTGCCTCAGTTAAATCTCTAATCAGCATTGCTGAAATTGAATCTAAAACCATTCTTTTTGAAGCATATTGTGTTATCGGTTGACCTGACCCGCTATCCTAATGTAGAAGCTTCTGAGCTTGGATTTGTAGTTTATTATTTCATATCCCCAAAAAATTCATTAGCATTTATTTTCTCAGAAGATTTATCAGCAATAGTTTATTTATTTGCTTGGAAGATTTATTAGCAATATATAAGATTCAGTCGTTAAGATATCACGACTTCTTAACATTCACACATTTTGATATTATCCCTCACTTAGTTCTGTGGTTCTTGATTTAATTAATGAATGTTAATCAAACAACAGGAACCGTATGGTCAATATCAAAAAATAAATAAATAAATAAAATATCAATAGAAAGTCTTCAGACATTAGTATTTTTGAATTTATTTCCTTAAATAAATTTTCTAGCATGATATACGTTGGTATTGTTCATGGGACCCAAAACAATTCCAAAATCGTGTGAAACATGTTCAGTTTCTTGTAACACTGCTATATAACCTACATATCCACATAATAATCTCATCTTTCTCTCTAGATCATGATTAGTGAACATATTATTTAGTTATTAGACTTAATTAATCACTTTAAGACATAATTAGATAGCTGTACTGCTCACTAAGAACTGAAATTAATATATTCTTGATCCATTATATTTCTTCAGAAACTAAAGAGTCACTAGAATGAATGCTTCTTGAGAATCTAAAGAGTTATTTAGAAAGTCTAAGAGTCAGTAGAAAGAGAATATATATATATATATATATATATATATATATATATATATATATATATATATATATATATATATATATATATATATATATATATATATATATATATATATGAGAAAACGGGAAATACACCGGCGGTGAAGGAAGTTTCTTTCACCGCCGCTTAGGTGGCCCAATAAAATTATTACACGTGGTGTCATTTAAGAGAATTCATTTATTTGTTATCTTGAATGACGCCCCGTGTTATAATTTTATTGGGCCACCTAAGCAGCGGTGAAGGAACTCCCTTCACCGCCGGTGTATTTCCCGTTTCCTATATATATATATATATATATATATATATATATATATATATATATATATATATATATATATATATATATATATAATTAGAAAGATGAAGGGTTGTTTGTACTACTATATATATGGGTTGATTATAGTGTGTTTGAGACGGGCCACGAAGTTCAATAAAAAAGAATCTATTTCCTTCTCTTCATACTTCTCCACCTATACAATATATCTTTATCTATTTCTTATCAAATTGGTATCAGAGCACAATGAAGAAGAAGAGGAAGAATGATACCTCGGAACTTCCATCACTTCTATAGGACAAGAAGGAAATTGGAATAAATTGGATCTTTAAAGAAAAGAAGAATGCTAAGGGAGAAGTTGAGAGGTACAGCTAGATTGGTTGCTAAAGGGTACAATAAAAAACCAAAATCGATTATGATGAGGTATTTTCTACTATTGCTCACCTAGAAACTATTAGATTGATTATATCTTTAGCTGCACAAAACAAATGTCCAATTTACCAACTTGACGTAAAGTTGGCATTTCTCAATGGAGTTCTTGAAGAAGAGGTGTATGTAAAGCAACCTCTTGGCTACATCAAGAAGAATCAAAGATATTGAAGCTAAAAAAGGTATTATATTGCCTAAAGCAAGCACCAAGGACTTGGAATAGTAAAATTGATAAATATTTCTAGACAAACAATTTCAACCAATGTTCTTATGAGCATGCCTTATACACGAAAACAAATGAAGAAGGGGATTTCCTTACTATATGCTTATATGTGGATGACCTAGTCTTTACAGTAACAATCCATGCATGTTCGAAGAGTTTAAGAACTCTATGATTCAAGAATTTGAAATGACAAAATTAGGCTAATGTCTTACTATCTTGGTATTTAGGTGAGAAAGGTTAAAAATGGTATTTTTATCTCTCAGGAAGGTTATGTCAAAACTATTCTTGAGAAGTTTAATATGAAGGACTGCAATTCTATATGCACACCTATTGATTGTGGAATTAAATTGTCCAAACATGATTCTGGAAGTAAGGTTGATGTAACATATTTTAAAAGTTTGGTAGGAAGTCTTCACTACTTAACTTGTACAAGACTAGATATTTTATATGGTGTTGGACTCATTAGCAGATTCATGAAAGATCAGAGATCTTCACATTTATTAGCAACAAAGAAGATTCTTCGCTACATCAAAAGTACAACAAAATTTGGCTTGTTTTATTCTAGTTTTAATAATTTTGATCTTCTTGGATATGCTGATAGCTACTGGGCTGGAGATATTGATGATCGGAAGAGTACAACCAGATACACATTTTTTATGGGTAACATTGCATTAACTTGGTCGTCGAAGCAACAACTCATTGTTACTCTTTTTACTTGTAAAGTTGAATATGTAGCTACATCATTAGGAGTTTGCCATGCACTTTGGCTGAGAAATTTACTCAAAGATCTTCATTTTGCTCAAGACAAGCTCACAGTGATCTATATTGATAACAAGTCGGCAATTGTACTTTTAAAGAATCTAGTATATCATGAACGGAGCAAGCACATCGACACTTGCTGTCATTTTATTTGGAAACAGGTGAAGAATAAAGAAGTACAGTTTATATACGTGAAGTCGCAAGATCAAGTCGCCGACATATTTACGAAGCCACTAAAATTTGAAGTATTCTCTCTATTAAGGAGTAGATATAGAATGATGAATCAAGATTAAGAGAGGATATTGAAATTAATATATTCTTGATTCATTGTATTTCTTAAGAAACTAAAGAGTCACTAAAATGAATGTTAAATCTAAAGGGTCATTTTGGAAGTTTAAAAGTCAGTAGAAAGAGAGAATGTATCTGCATTTAATTAGAAAGATGAATGGTTATGTGTATCACTATACATATAGATTGATTATAGTGTGTTTGAAGTGTGCTAAGAAGTTCAATAAAAGAAAATCTATTTCTCTCTCTTCATACTTCTCTACCTGTATAGCATATCTTTATTTATTTCATATCAAGAAAACTTACTAGCTAGGCGACGTTTCCAGAGGATCTACGCAACTAACAACCTTTTTTTGGGTGACAGAATCGATGAGTACTGACTCAAGACAGAAAGCTGACTAAAACTCTTCTGCATATATAATTTATTCTGATTATCATTGGCTTATTGATGTTATTTTATCTGGAACAGACACAGAAGAGAGTCAACACAGTCTTGTCTGAGATGACACTGTTTTGATTATAGACCACATGGAAAAAGTTTCGACAGCAAAAGAGAATTTGGACTGCAGAGAGTAGTTAGCTAAGCTAGAAAACTGCAGGAACTAGCTCAATTTGGAGCTTGCTGCTGGAAGCTAGCAAAACAAGATAATGTTGCACGAGACATTAGAGAATACGAAATATATATATTGAAGTTTCCTCCCATTCAAATTTTGGAGACTTCATTACGTGCATGTGTCACGTGCATGTGTGTCAATATGTAATGAAAGTCTTTGAGCCCTAGGTCACTTCACTTGGCAAAAAGATGAATAAGATTATGGGAAACGATTCAAGCAACAATTTCTATTTTCCTTGAGAGAAACCATATGTAAAAAAGAAAAAAAAAATCGAAACATCTTGATAGATGAATACAAACATAGATAATCTCACATTTTCTAGCTATTAAAAAGAAAAGAAAAACTAAGTCTAACATCTTAGTTGACCATAAATATTTTTCAAAAATGATAATACAACAAAATGTCCCGCCAGAATGCCAAGTATCAGTGCAACAAACAGTCGAAATCATTTGGTACTACATATTATTATTATCCACCCTTCACGAGGCCAAGCGTATCCTTGAACTTTGCTGTAAATTTAACAAGAACCATTTGAATATAGAAACTCCATATTAAATCACGAAGGATGCATTTGGTTTGATGTACTAATGTGTTTGCATGAAAATTATGAAATGTTACCTGGTTGACAAACGAGATCCTTCAATCAATCATGATTCGTTGTTACACCATTCCTGGGCGACAGCAACTGTTGGGTTTGTGTCTTACATCCATTGAGTATTCAGATATGATCAAAAAATCACGATGAGTCCCAGTTGGACTTGAATCATATGATTGGAATTCTAATTGGTTTAAAATACTAATTAGATGATAGTAGTGTTATCCTAATAGGATTAGAATAGAAACACTATATATATATCTTGTATGTGATACGAGAGATATGAGCAATTGATGAGAGAGATACTTCTATTATTATCAGAGATGTGAGAGCTAAAGAGATACTTAAATCTCTTCTTTTAACCTATTTTCTCATAGTGGATATTTCTCTCGTTGTTCCTGTGGACGTAGGTCGAATTTGGTTGGTCGAACCACGTTAATTTTTATGTTCTTTTTGTGTTGTATTATTTTTTTCGTCTCTACGATCTCGATGGAGGATTCGATCCCTAACAAGTGGTATCAGAGCAGGAGTTATGGATCTAGAATCAAGATCACGAGATAGTGGATCTGATGTCGAGTCGACAAGAAGGTTGGTAGAGGCATCAAAGCAAAATACAATAAGAAAAAGAAGAAAGAAATAGCCGGATACAACTAGTGATGTGCACAACCGGAGACTTCAACAATGTGCACCAAAAGGAGTGGCTGATAATTAAGATGGATTCTGAGACACAAATCGACGGTTATGGTTGATCGAAGCGTGGATCGAAGAATCGGTGTCTGATTAAGGTGATCTAGAAGTCGAATCCTATATTTTTCAGCATTCCAAACACAGTGGTGGATGCGGATTGGGCAAAATATACTATTTAAAATAGATTTTGTATAAACCAGCAGTGATCAATGATGATTGAGGGATCGATATTGATCGAGATGATCAATAGTCGATGGTTGGTTGATTGTACGATGATGAGGTACGTCATGGTACTTCATGTTGATGGATATGGTTACTTTGTTACATAATAAAATACATGGTAATATATAATCATCTGTCTCTAGAGTTGATCATAGTTTTTGGATCAAGGTGGAGTACAGTGTATTGATGACTTTTGTGTGATGCACAAGATGATAAGTGATTGTGAGTACTCAGGAGGTCCAGGTGTTTTGACCGAGGTGGAGCACGGTGTAGCGATTATGAGCGCTTGATGAAGAGCGGGTATAGTAATCATGAGTGTTCAAGAGAGTACAGTTTAGTGATCATGAGTGCTCGAAGGAGAGCATAGTTTAGTGATCATAAATGCTCAAGTTGGAGATGGTGATAATTATACAAGTTGTTCCCGGTCGGTGGAGCATGGTGATTGTGCGGTGGATACCTGTGAACTGGATGGTGAGAATAATGGAGTTTCTCCAAGATGCATGGCTCATCGGATACGAGCCAATGTGGAGATTGTTGGTTTTGTATCTCGCATCCTTTGAGTATCCAGATATGATCAAAGGATCACGATGAGTTCCAGTTGGACTTGAATAAGATGATTGGAATTCTAATTGGTTTGAAACACTAATTAGATGATAGTAGTGTTATCCTAATATGATTATGATGGAAACACTATATATATCTCTTGTATATGATACGAGAGATATGAGCAATTGATGAGAGAGATGCTTCTATTATTATGAGAGATGTGAGAGGTAGAGAGATATTTGGATCTCTTCTTGTAACCTATTTTCTCATGGTGGATATTTCTCTTGTTGTTCCCGTAGATGTAGGTTGAACTTGGTTGGCCGAACCACATTAATTCTTGTGTTCTTCTTGTGTTATATTGTTTTCTTCGACTGTACGATCTCGATGGGGGATTCGATCCCCAACAGCAACATGATAAGTTTTGATCATCCATTAAATAGAACCTCCATGTTTGCACAACCATATTTGAAATCATTTTAGGCATCAGTGATCCTATTAGGACTCGGCCATTCATTACTAAAATCACTTCGGTCCTATAATAGATCATTTTGATCTGATCAGATCTGGATCCAATCAATTCTTGATGAAGGCCTCTACCTTCGAGTCAAATCCACATCACCATAGTTGGATCCAATATAGATTAGTCAAATTCAGTTAAAAGATGACACCTTTGACATCCTACAGAAGCATTATCTTGCAACAACCAATGCAGTTACCTTAATTGATCCTGACAACCCATTGGATATTGACCATCTTCCTGCAATCTCAAGACCAACCCAATACCATAATATTGCACTGAGGCTAGAACAATTCTAGATTGTAAACTTGCTTCCTTAATATCATATCAACAGCAAACGGTAGGATCCAGCCACAATAGAAAGGAATGGGTAGTCACTAGCAAGAAAGGTGCCACCTTTAACTTCCCCTGGCATCAAAAATAAGAAAAGGAGATAGAAAAGCAGAAAGAAAAATTCAGCATTTGAATTTTTGCAGGAGGTTGGAGAAGAGGGGAAGATGGCTGGTAAAAAATTCATAGTGTACAAATAACATGCGAAGTGTTTTATTTGATGGAAAACAAATATAATTATTCAAAGAATAATATAAAATTCCCAAATAATCAAATAAGATAAATATACAAATTTTTACGTTGTAAACCTAAAAGGTAAAAAACCATGAAAGAACAATAGTGCACTGTGATAAATGTCAATTGCAAAGGTTTGTCTCGCCATTGCTAGATATCTGCTATCGCTAATAGCTCGATATCTAATTCTACTACTGGATAACCACAATAAGATTCACAACTCTCTGACTACCACAAACCCTATAACGATACCTCTCTCACAATCACAAATCTAAAGATAAAGTGAAAGAAACAATAGATGAGTACCAGTTACCGTATGAGTAGATTAAATTCTTATTTGCATGGTGGAGATGTAGATGATTATCGATCTCCAAAGCACCATGATCTTCTCAAGAATTGATAGCAATAATCTCCTTTTTGTTTAATAGATTGAGCTCCTTTTAGTTATTATTTGACTGTTTTTGGGAGAAACAGAGTTGGATCTTTCTATTGCCATTGATAGAGAAAAATTACAGATTATCAAAAATTCCTCTTTTTTGAATTACAATGAAAAGAAAATAAAAATAGACAGAGATGACTTATATATCGTCGCTCTCTTTTTACAGAAGATGTGGGATTCGAGACAGCTATGGGGATTGGTCCTTTCGCCGTTGACGATCTGATGTCGATGGTTTGGAGGTGATGGAGAATTCTTGAGCATCTCTTCTAACTCTTGGAGGAAACTCAAACAAGAAAGATTTGGCCGAAAATCTTCTCTTTTTAGTTGCAAGGCTTTGAGGCTCTCGCACGTAGATCGATTTGCCAAAGGTTCTTTTTGAATTCTCTTGGAGGGTATTTATAGGCCTCCGGTTGTTGAAGAGATTTCCTTATAGATAAGAAAAAGATCTGGTTTCCTTTTAGATAGAATCGAAATATCTTTGTAATCTCGATGAGATATTCGAATTGTTTCTTGATTTGATTTTCTCCAGATTCATTGAATCGGGTCCTGTTTCTGCATCCAAAATCAATTAAACTCAAATTAGAATTTAATTAGGATTTGTAGAACTATTAAACTCTAATGAGATTAATTTAGAATTTTTCATCCAATAATTAATTTGAGTTTGATTAAAATTATAGAATTATCCAAACTCCAATAAAATTAATTTTAAAGTTTTTTCATCTAAAAATCAATTTTATTCTAATTAAAATTTGAATAGCATTAGAAATTGCAAAATAATTGGAGATTGGATAAAAATATATTGCATACATGAAGTTGGGAGCTTATTATGTAAAATCGGGCATCTGAGCAGGGCGAGCGAGCAATCAAACAGTGTGAGCGAGTGACCGAACGGGGCCGATAAAAGAGAGATTTTTTTTTCTTTTTTTTTTTCTTGAATTGTGCATCTCATCCACCCGAGGCTGAGGGTGCGAGGCTCACCCGATTTAATTTTTTTTTTCGGTTTCTTTTGTTGGCCTAAGCCTCGCATCCACACGAGGCTGGGTGCGAGGCTCATGCAAACCTAATTTTTTTTTAAACAGCTTTGCATGGGAGCCTCGCGTGGGTGCGAGGCTCCCCTTTATGTATTTTTTTTAATTTCTTTCTTTCCAGCCTCGCTTGGGTGCGAGACTGATTTTTCTTTTTTTATTTTAATTAATTAATTAATTAATTTAAATTAGGATTTGTATTTGGACTCAGATTTTGGATTCGGACTCGGATTAAAACTCGGATTTTGGATTCGAACTCGAATTTTGGATCCGGACTATTTTTATTATTCTATAAGACCCCCTTCAAAGTTTTCAAAATTTTAATTCTTCTGGAAATTTTGAAATACTTTGGATTTTTTTATATTTGGTGGATGAGTTAAAAGAGATGAAACTTGCTAAGAGTATGAAGTTAACAAGTTGAGTATTTTGACTGTGATGAGACTCGTTTGAGTTGCCAAATAGAATCGATGACTCGCTTGACGACAGACAGAGCCGACGATTACTTTCAAATCGAGATTGAAGAACCATGAGTAAAGGTGTACTGTTAAACGTACCCATAAGCTTTTGGCAGATGTATTCAAAAAACGTACCAAGGAGTTTCGGCAGAGGTCTAATGTTAAACATAGCGAAGTGATTGGATTTAAGTTATTTATGAAGTGGCTCGTCTGGTTGACAGACAGAGCCGATGACTCACCTGACTGACAGACAGAGCCGGTGATCGTGTTGGGATCATAAATTGCATTATTTGTGATTGTTCAAATCTCGCTGTCAGAGGTAAGATCTTAAAGTGATAGATTCACGGGACTTTTAGCAAACCCCCAGCTATTAACGGATTCGACATGCCTTTACCAATCGCCGTTTGCGTTGGATAAGCCATGCTATTCCCCTCAGTATGATGAGTTATCGAAGGTCCTATTTGGCCTTAGATATCAAACGTTCCTTCTCCCCTTTGTTTTTGGGAGCATTGGGTAGTTCATGCTTTTACTTCAGCATGAGGAGTTGTCGAGAATTTGAATTCCTCTCCCCTTTGCTTTTGGATCATCGGGTTATGAGTATCCTTATAGGATAATGTTATGACAAATTTGTCATGGGATTTTTAGCAAATCCCCAGTTATGAACGGATTTGATGCGCCTTTATTAATCGCCATTTGCGTTGGGCTAGCCATACCTTTCCCCTCAGCATGATGAGTTGTCGAGAGTTTTGTTTGGGCTTAAATGCCAAACACTCCCTCTTCCCTTTACCTTTTTGGTATTGGGCAATTGGTTTCATACTTTTACCCTCAGTATGATAGGGTTGGCAAGAAATTTTTTATTTCTCTTTCCGTTGCTTTTAACAACATTGGACAGTTGGTTCATTAGCCTTTCCTTCCCTTTTTTTTTTTTAAGTTGGCTAGATGTAGTATTTCTTCAAGAGTTTGCCATTGATCGGCATCATCATCTTGTCGCCGTCTTGATTGATCAGGCGATAGGCTTGCATACAATTTTAATTGGTGTGGGTCCCACTCCCTGTGTGGGCCTCATTTGAGTAGTCATTGTAATTAGATTGGCCACCTTCTTCTTCTTTGAAGTTTGTGCGAGATTGAAAATTAGTTTTGCATTTTGGATTTCTTCGTGCGTTGGATCTGCCTCACGCGCTATGTCTATAGCACGCGGGCTTATCTTTGCATATTGAGATTTTTATACTCGGCTGCAATATTGCCTTGTATTCTGCACCTCTTCCAGTAATGAAACTATCAACACTGAGGCTAGGCTCGTCGCACAAGGCAAAGGCTGAACTCGCCGCACGATGTGGAGGCTGGGCTCGCCATGCAAGGCGGATGCTGGGCTCGCCGCACGTATGCGTTACGTGCGTGTTTCAACTGTTTTACGCGGGATAGCAAATTAGCCACGCGTTTTGGAGCTTTTGCATTTTTGAATGAGTTATATACGTTGGCTTTTCTTTGCATAGTCTTGCATTGCTCGCAGGTATTAGCCTCGTGTTGTTCGCGCTGGCTTCATAAATATCTTTGTTTGGTTGGATATGGGTCCCACCCCCTGCATGGGTCTTGTTTGGCTGTTCATAAGTTTCGTCATGTGGCAATAGACTGATTTCTCTTCTTTTCAATAGACTATGTGGGGCTAAATCATATCCTCGTATTTCTGTTCACTTTTGTACTCTGGTGAATTATGTGCGCTGGCTTAGTTTCTCACACTGGTATAACAATGCATGCTGGTTTAATCTAAAGTTTGTCTCGCATCTGGATGACTTTACGCTGGCTTAGCCTCATGTTGTACGCGGGCATAGCCTCGCGTTCTTACTTTGGGTTCTTTGATTTCATACTATTACCCCAATATGATAGGGTTGTAGAGATAATAGCAACAGAAATAGAAGAAGATTTTCTTTAGAAGAGGGCTTGCTTTTCCTCTTGATTATTTCATCTATATATATAGGGAGTACAAAAACCAATCCAATCGGATTACTAATTCAAATAATAATCGGATTACTAATTTAAATAACAATAGGATTACTAATTCAAAAACCTAACTGAACTAATATTCTTATCTTGACTAATTCAAAACCTAACTGAACTAGTCTTCTTATCTAAAAACGCTGAGGCAATGCAACAAGATTATCCAACAATCACTCCCTAATCTTGTTGCACTTTCTTGACCTCAATCAACCCAATCTTCTTGCGCATCTCCAGGAACTTGATACGTCCGAGAGGCTTCGTTAGGATGTCGGCTAGCTGATCATCCGAGCTAATGTACTCAACCGCAATCTTTCCACCTTCAACACACTCCCTAATGAAATGATAGCGGGTATCGATGTGCTTGCTTCGATCATGGAAAACAGGGTTCTTGCACAAGGATATAGCTGATTTGTTGTCCACTCTGAGTGTGACACTGCTGGGCTCCTTCTTTGTTAAATCACCGAATAGGCGCCCTAGCCAGATTCCTTGGCATGCCGCCGTTATGGCAGCAATGTACTCCGCCTCGCAGGACGACAGTGCCACCACCTTCTGCTTCTGAGATTGCCAGCTGATAAGGCTCTTCCCGAGCAGATACAGCACACCCGTTGTGCTTTTGCGGTCATCTACATCTCCTGCCATGTCGCTGTCGCTATACCCGATCAAGTGTGGCCCTTCTTCTCTCCTCCTTTCATAGTAGCAGCCCATATTGTGAGTACCACAGATGTACCGCAGAATATGTTTCACGGCTGCTAGGTGCTCAGTGGTTGGAGCCTCCATAAAACGACTTACGTACCCTACCGAGTAGGCAATGTCCGGTCGCGTATGCACCAGGTATCTCTGGCTCCCCACGACACTTCTATAGAACGTGGCATCAGTAGGAGGACTGGTGCTCTTCTTGCTCAACTTGAGCCTTGCTTCCATGGGAACTTGGCACGGGTTGCAGCCGTTCATGCCACTCTTCTCCAGGATCTTTAGTGCATAGGCCGACTGGTTCAGAGTGATACCATCGCCGGTCTGTTGCACCTCTATACCCAGGTAGTAGCTCAACAAACCCAGGTCACTCATGCTGAACAATTTCTTCATCTCCTCCTTGAACCTGCTGATTTCTTGTGGATGTGGTCCTGTGATAATAAGATTATCAACGTACACACCCACAAGCAAACTTGATGAGCCAATACCTCTTTTGTACATAGCATGCTCCGATGGACACCTCTCAAACCCGAGTGACATAAGCCTGCTGTCAAGCTTCGAGTTCCATGCTCTAGGCGCTTGGCGCAGGCCATAGAGCGCTTTCTTGAGCTTCAACACCTTCTGCTCATTGTCCTCGTCCACGAAACCGGGCGGCTGGGTTACGTAGACCTCCTCTTCAAGATCACCATTGAGAAATGCCGATTTGACATCCATGGATGTACTTCCCAACCTTCATGTGCTGCCAATGCTATGAGCAACCGCACCATTTCGAGACGAGCAACCGGAGCAAACACTTCCTCAAAATCCACGCCCTGCCGTTGCACGTACCCTTTGGTGACGAGCTGTGCCTTGTGCTTCACCACAACACCATGCGAGTCCTTCTTGATCTTGTAGACCCATTTCAGGCCTATGGGTCGACACCCGCTCGGCAGATCGGTGAGATGCCAAGTCTCATTTTCCTCGATGGATTTTATCTCCTCTTGCATCGCCTGCCGCCAACACTTGTGCTTTGCGGCTTCTACAAAATTCCCAGGTTCTTCGGCCGCCATGAGACACACCCCGTTGTACTCGTGCTCATCCTCGGATGTGTTCCGGTAGATGTTCGTCAATGTGCGGTACCGCGACACTGCACCGTCCGAGGTGGGCGAAGCATTGCTTGGCGGGGTTGCAAATTCCACGCCACCTGGTGTAGCTGGGGTTGCCATCGGTGTGGGCACGCTTGGAGAGAAAGTCAGCGGCCCGTTGTCAGGTGCGCGACTCGGCGAAGCAGGTACCGACACTTCGCCACTCCCATGTGCCGGCACGTCGTCACGACCATCATCTGTGACAGAACGGAAAGTATATTCTACGGTGAATATCTCACCAGGAGCAGTCCTCTCCTCGTCACCCCCTGACGCACCCCAGTCCCATTTTGCCTCCTCATCGAACACGACGTCCCGGGTCACATGTACCCTTCTGCCGACCGGATCATACATCCGATAGGCTTTGGAGCCGGACTCGTAGCCAATGAGCACCATGGGCGTGCTTCTGTCGTCCAGCTTATTTACGTTTGGCTTCACAACCTTCACGTGTCCAACACACCCAAATGTACGAAAGTAGTGTACGTTCGGACGTCTCTCGTACCACGCCTCGTAAGGCGTCTTGTCGTCGACGCTGCGGGTTGGCGCGCGGTTGAGGATATGTACTACCGTTGTGACAGCCTCACCACAAAACCTTCCTGGCATCCCCTTGGACTTGAGCAGGCTCCTGGCCATTGCGACCACCGTCTGGTTTCGCCGCTCAACGACGCCGTTCTGCTGCGGCGAGTATGGCGCTGTGAGGAAGGACTTGATGCCACGGTCTGCGCAGTAATTGCCGAACCCTGCGGACGTGAACTCGCCGCCGCAATCAGTGCGGAGGGCCCTCAACTTGCGACCAGCTTCCAGCTCAGCTCCCGCCTGGAACTGCTTGATGGCTGCCGCTGCCTTGTCCTTGGACTCCAAGAGTGTCAGCCACATGTAGCGGCTGAAATCATCCACCAAGAGCAGGAAATACTTCTTGCCTCCTGGTGTGGCCGGCGTGATAGGCCCGCACAAGTCGCCGTGTACCAGGTCCAGCACGTTCTCCGCGCGATAGTTCGCCTCCTGCGGGAACGGAGTCCGCAGTTGCTTGCCCACAAGGCAGCCGTCACAGATTTGGTCCACCTGATCAATCTGTGGCAGCCCACGAACCATGCCATGTTGAACCAGCCTACGGAGAGACTGAAAATTCAGGTGTCCATAGCGCGCGTGCCACCGCCACGCATCTTCACTGCACCTTGCCGCCAAGCACACAGGCTGTGATAAATCAAGGTTAAGCACATACAAGCGGTTCTTGGTCCTTTTTACCTTGGCAAGTAGCTGCCGTTGCCGGTCGCGGATCCACAGCATACTGTCCTCGATGAGCATCTGGTAGTCGTGTTCGTCGAGCTGCCCAAGACTCACTATGTTGCTGCGGAGCCTTGGGATGTAGTAGACGTCCGTCAGCGCATGGTGCTCGCCGTTGTGACAAGTGAAAAGTACCGTTCCGCGTCCACAAATGTCGATGACGGAGCCGTCTCCAAACTTCATCGAGCCCTTTATGTTGTAGTCCAGCTCGGCAAAGCTCGCCTTGCACCCGGACATGTGGTTGCTTGCCCCGGTGTCCAAGTACCAGATGTCGTCGTGGTACTCTTTCTCCCGGCTAAGGAGCACTCGCGCGTGAACCTCGTTGAGCATGATGTCAACGGTCGGGGCTTCCGTGAGCACGTAGACCTGCGTCATCAGCAGCGTGGGCTCATCGTCCTGAGCCTGTGTAAGATTCACCTGCTCCTTGCGCTCTTGCCGCGGCTTGCGGCACTCTCTTGCGTAGTGCCCGAGAATGCCGCAGTTGAAGCACTTGACCTTCTTCCGGTCGAACTTCTTCTTCTCCTCACCTTTCTCTTCATTACGATTCTCCTCTCCAGGCCCAGTGCTGCGGCCGCATCCAGAACCGCGCCCGGCTCCTTTGCCGCGCCCCTTTGATGCGTTCGATGATGAACCCTCACCGGACTGCTTCCAGCGAGCCTTCCACTCCGCCTTCGTGAGTAGAAGATGTTCATCGTCCTTACCATCGGCACCACGAATCCTTTCCTCGAAAGTCTTGAGGCGACCAATCGCCTCCTCCAATGTCATCGTCGTCAGATCGGCAAACTGCTCGATTGATGTGACAATAGGTAGGAATTTGTTGGGGACGACGACCAAGAACTTCCTAATGGCGGTGCTTTCTTCGATCTTGCCGCCGAGGCCGGCGGTCTTGCTGACTATGGCTGTCAGCCTCCTGGCGAAGTCATCTATCGTCTCCGTTTCTTTCATGCGGAGGGTTTCAAACTCACTCCTTAGAGATTGGAGCTTCGCCTGCTTCACTCGATCAGTACCCACGTACTTTGTCTTGAGCGTCTCCCAAGCCTCTTTTGCCGTCTCCTTCTCCGCTATGAGAAGAAGGTTTTCCTCGGGGATAGCTTCATAGATGGCGGCGAGTGCTATCTTGTCCTTCCTTGTCTCCACGTCGGTCCCGGGCTGGATGGCGTCTCACACACCTTGTGCTTGTAGGTACACGCGCATCTTGATAGCCTAGGTTGCGTAGTTCGTATTCGTCAGCATCGGGTAGTGGAGGGAGACGCCGGTGCTTTCCTTCGCCAGCGCACCCGAGGAAGCCCCGTCAATTCCGCTGGCGATGATGCTTCGCGGCATGATCTTTGGCATACAACACGAGCTTTGTACTTTTCTTCCGCTGCAACTTCAAAAGAATCCGTCCTCCTTTGCTTCAGTTTCCTTCGGCCGAACCTAATAGCAGCCTCCTGTCAAAAATAATTAGCACGCCCACTAATTATCTTCGCTCAGCAACCAAATAATTCACACCACCCCGGCAAAATAATTCACACAGCAGCCGCAGTCAACACAAGAACAAAGAGCAGCTGCCTTGTTGTCCTTGCTTCAAGCTGCAACAGCAAGGAAGAAACACAGCAACCGCCTCCTCCTTTAACTGCAGCCACCAAACCTCAAGGACAACCTCGGAACACCTAGCCGCAACAAGAGAAACCCTTCGCTCTGATACCAATTGTAGAGATAATAGCAACAGAAATAGAAGAAGATTTTCTTTAGAAGAGGGCTTGCTTTTCCTCTTGATTATTTCATCTATATATATAGGGAGTACAAAAACCAATCCAATCGGATTACTAATTCAAATAACAATCGGATTACTAATTCAAATAACAATAGGATTACTAATTCAAAAACCTAACTGAACTAATATTCTTATCTTGACTAATTCAAAACCTAACTGAACTAGTCTTCTTATCTAAAAACGCTGAGGCAATGCAACAAGATTATCCAACAAGGGTTAGCGAGAGTTTTACTCTCTTCTGGTTGCCTTGACAGCATTGGGCAACAAAAACTCATACGCTTTTCTTCTTTTTTATTTCTTTTTTTGATTTTTTTTCTCTTTTTTTTCTTCTGATTTTTTTTGAATTTTTTTCTCTTTTTTTACGGGCATTTTGCCATCAAATTTTGTAGATTGCATTCGCGGACACCTTCTTTTGTTCAGGTCTCAACTGGATCACGTTTACATCGACGAGTGCCTGAATTTTATCTTTCAGATCATAACAATTCTTGGTTGGGTGCCCGATATTTTGATGGAAGAGACAATACTTGGGATCATCTGTTCTTCTAGCTTCCTCTAGCCTCTGATTTTCGAGTAATCTGAGCATCCTCTTTTTGTTGAGTAAATTAAATAGGTCATTGTTTGCTCATCTTTGAAAATGTATGTCCGTTGCGATCTAGAAGAATCTCGATTATTTTGTAATTTTTTGTTGGCAGCAGATTTGGTGGTTATTGCCTCATTTCCCGTAGGATGGGATGATTGTGGCTGCAGCCGATTCATGATCATCCTTCTCTGAGCATGGCATTCATTAATACGGCGGATTATGTCCTCCGCCTGCTGCCCTTATTTGACTAAATCCTTCCAAGTTTTTGACTCTACTGCTTCCATTTTGACTAATATCCTTGTCTGGAGATTGTATTTGCAAGTCTCCACCAATATTTCCTGCGACATGCCATGCTTGCATCGCACTGACATTTCACATAAACGCTCAACGAAACCTTTAACCGTCTCGTCTTCTTTTTGCTTGTTTACCAGAAGAGAGAGAACAGATACTTCGGTATCGTCTTTGAAGAAGCGAGTTAGGAACTCCCTCTCCACGTCAGACCATGCATTGATGGTTCCTTGGGGTAACTGCATAAACCAAGTGAATGCAGGCCCTCACAAAGTACGTGCAAATATTCTTGTCATTACTGGGTCATTACCCATGAGATGACCGGTCTACGAAAAGAAGTAGTATATATGTTGGTTCGGGGATCCCTTTCCATCATATGACTCTAACTCGAGAGGCTTGTATTTTGCCGAAAACGTTATGGACACCCACTCTATTGGGTAGGGTCTCATAATCCCCGCCTCCTGCAATCCTTTTCAGCGCATTAAGGCTTCTGTCTGGCTTTGAAGCTTCTCCATTCTTTCAGCATGAGGATCAACATAATATTTGTTATCTTTGCCTTTTACCTCGGTATCTGGATTGGATTCGGTCTCCCCCTTCTTGGCCTCATCAGAAGAGGAAGAACCCCTGCTCTGTTTTCTGTGCTCTTTTGAGTGTTCTCCAAGACCTTGGCAATCATTGCTTTGAGGTCCTCAATGCTTCGTTGCTGCTCTTGGATGAGGTGTTCTTGCACCTCAATCTTTTGACTCATCTCGGTTGACCGTTCAACCATGTGGACCGTCGTTCTGCCAAACCAAGAGGAAGCGTGCGATCTAGGCGTTGCTATGGCCGAATGCTCGCTAAACTCTTCATATTGTTCATCAGAACCCCCTGCTAATCTTTTGTAACCGCGGGGAGATGTCACGTCTAACCTGATGCAGGTATGATTATAGGTTTCCTCTGTTCCAGTATCATACGCATACGTTTTGACGACTGGTTTCTTGCATTTATTCACCACATTCGACGTGAAAGCAGGTAAGACTTGATCTGAGTCGAAGTTTTGCTTTTGCAGCCATCTTCTTTTTTGAATATTAGATTCCGGTGCTGACAACTGGTTAAATACAGATAGTCTTGGGGCTTGACAGCGACAGTGAGTCAAAACTGCCGCGATTAACTCCTCACAACAGTAGAATTGATGGGGTTGTGTCACCCTTCTTTTACTTTTGAGATACCTCTGCAAATTCGGAATTTCTTCATACGGTGCTGATATAACCATCTTTTGCAGACGAGACCAACTTCTTGTGCGAGGTCTGTTTGTCCAGACAGGTGTCTCTGAGAAGTCATTAAAGTTACATTTGTCAACCCCCAGTTTGGCTCGATGTTCATAATTAGTTTTGATATATCTTGTACAAATTTGCTAGGTAGCTTGGCGTGCTGATCTAGCCTTGCATGAACTAGTCTCACGTGCTGGCTTCGACTCAGTTTGGTGTTTAAGTTTACTCACGCCAGACTGGCGTCTGGTTTTATTCATGCCAGACTGATATGTGCTACGCTGAGCTTTGTTAGGTTGAGAGGTGCTAGGCTGAGATTTGTCAGGCTGAGAGGTGCTCGACTGAGCTCTGCCAAGATGAGAGGTGCAAGGCTGAATTTTGCTAGCATGAGAGGTGCTGGGCTAAGTTTTGCCAGGCTGAAAGTTGCCAGGCTGATTTTTGTCAGGATGAGAGGTGCTAGACTGGCCTTTGCCAAACTGATAGGTGTAAGGCTGGCCTTTGCCAGGTTGATGGGTGCAAGGCTGGTCTTTGCCAAGCTGATGGGTGTAAGGCTGGCCTTCGCCAGGCTGATAGATGCAAGGCTGACATTCGCCAAGCTAATGGGTGCAAGACTGGCCTTCTCCAAGCTGATGGATGCAAGGCTGGTTTTTGCCAGGCAGATGGGTGCAAGGCTGGCCTTTGCCAAGCTGATGGGTGCAAGGCTGGCCTTCGCCAAGCTGTTGGGTGCAAGCTGGCCTTCTCCAAACTGTTGGATGCTAAAAACTTGATGTATTATATTTACTGCAAGCGCATAGTATCGTTGTAGCGCTGTACAGGTCGTCTTACAGGAATCTAAGGTGTTTCTGCGTTCTTACTTTCTCTATAGTTCAACGGACTAACCAAAGGTTTTAGGTTGGAGTCAGATTAATCTAAGTAGTCTAGGATATAGAATCCACTAATTTCCAACCATGTTCTTACTTCTATTGTTTTCTTCTATCATAAAAATTCGATCTTTTCAGTTTAATTTTTATTTAAAGTACCCTAAGCATGAATTATCAAGTGTTGTGCAAGTATAACTCATCAAAGATGTTACTTCTTATAAAAACAAACTAAATCCTTTAGATAATTCAAATAAAAAGATAAAACCAGCAACCCCAAACCCTAACTAAGTATAGGCTATCAAGAATCTAGTTCAAGCATAACCTATCAAAGTCCTAATCTTCGAGTTCTTGTATTTTGATCTTTTTATTGAAAAATCGTGTCTTTATTAATTTTTATTTAAGAAGAAAATCCTAGAGAGCAGCTACATGGCGGATCTTAGCTTCATCTACATCCTAGAGCTAACCTAATTAGCTACTCATATTTTTACTAAGCAAGATCAAATATTTAATCATGAATATGATAAGCCGTAATCTAGAAAGCAGTAAAACCTAACTAGAAAGCGATTAAATTTATCTAAGAAGCAATTAAAAATTTCAAGAACGATGGTTTACCTCTGGAATTCGGTGTTGTGGCCGTCAACCTTCAGCAAAACCCTAATTTTTATTCAATTCAAAAACGAGTACAAAAAGTTCAGGATCCCGTCAAAATACAAGGATCGGCCAATAAATAGGCCTCGGAAACCAAACCCTACTCCTAGCAGAATCACAAAACTAAAAAATTACAAATAAGCCCAGTAAAAAATATCCGTTTAAACGACGACTGTATAGCCGCTAATTGGCGGCTAAAGCCGCCATTTGGCGGCTCAAATCATGAATTTAGCTCTGGGTTTTCTTTCACATAAGTCTCATGTCCTGTAGACTTGATTTAACTGACTGTATTTGACTTTGACTCCCTTCAGTAATTTAATCTTGTAGTCTTGCCCATTTTAGCAACTTTTCGGACTCTGATTTCCGACTCCAACTCTAATTCCATGCCATCTCCTTATTTGAATAAAATTCCTGAAAAACACACTAACAATACCCGAGTAGTATTATTTATATACAAAATTAGGTAATATGAAGGCTATAAATATGCAATATATGGCACTTATCAGACCCCCACACCTATCTTTTGCTAGTCCTCGAGCAAAACCTAAACCTAAAAAGAAAAATAAAAATCCTAACTCACTTTCGCAGGAATCGCGATTGCACTTAGCATGTGCAACAAGCCTTTAAACCCTTAGGTTGCCCTAGTGGACGAGTTGTGTCTCGTGAGGGTTTGCAGTGAATATACCCACAAAATTCGTGAAGAAAATAGATTAAGGAATAAAGAAAAGAAAAATAAGGATAACCGAAAATCAAGAAAGATAAAAATTTTGTACAAAAGAAAGAAAAATCTTTTTTTTTAATCATATTTTTATCAATTAATCTCACTAATATACAAACTTAAGAACACATCTAGATTATCAATTTTCAAATTGAGCGTCATATCAGATACACTTATCATTTTAATCAAAAATTTAAATCCTATCTTTCAATACCCACTAACAGATAATTCATTGGCTCCTATACAACTACGTGCACGTGTGATAGTTTATTTCGGTTTTGGACTCCAATCCTAACTCATGATTCATCTCCTCTCCCATAACAAATTTTTTGTCTTCTCTTTTTTTTTTTTTTTTTTTTTTTTTTTTTTTTTTTAAAGAATATTCACCTTTCATGCGAATAGTCACACTTACTTAGGTGCAACGTACCCAATTACTCGGTTCACACTCTTTTTTTTTATACCCGATTACTTGGATCGTACTCTTTCTTTTCTTTTTTTCAAAAAGCATTTCACTTTTCATGCGAATATTCATGCTTGCTTAGGCGCGAAATACCCGATTACTTGGATCATACTCTGTTTTTTTTTCTTTTTCTTTTTATTTATTTATTTAGAGAGAGAAAACTTACTCAATCGTTATCATCTTTGTCCTTAACCTAATAAACTATTGTGAAGTGAAAAATAGATGTATACTTGCCTCAAAACTACTATTAGCGGTATTTATTTTTCGGATTTTGATCTTTTTTCATAAAAGTCAAAGTCTATCATCCAATATGCTCTCCTATCCAATTTCAAATATAAATTTGTTCCTATATCTGTAATTAGATTGATCGATTGATGAAAAAAAAAAAAAAAAAAATTAGTTTTTTTAATTTTTTTTAATTATTTTTTTTTAGTTAGTTACCCTAAAAACTACCCAAAGTGTAAAATAAAGAAACCCAAAAATCTAAAAAAAAAAAATCCTAAAAATAGAAATAAAATCCTAAAAATAGAAATAAAATCTCCTAATCTACTCCCCCACACCTAAACTTGTGTATGCCCTCATACATAAATCAGGTGTGATAAAATAAATATGAAAACTATTATACAAATACTATACAAATAATGAGTCGTAAAAATTACGATCTCAATATTCTCACCCTATTAACGCATGAAAAGCGGTTACGACCTCTCGATCGCTTCCCATTTTCATAGTGTGTGCGTTTTAAACGTGAAGTGGGTGCATTATTATATCTCATCAACCTCTTACAAGTCACGAGATTACATGTCTGCTTCTTATGCCGTCCTCGCTTTTTCTTTGTCCACATGTAAGCATTAACAATTTGGTTAAAGAATTCTTTATTATAAACCTGCCAATCATCGTTAGTAACAAGCATACATGTAGAAATATCATGAGATGAGAAGAATGTAATATGATCAAGTGAATGTGGTTGTGGCTCTTCTAACTCACGAAGTAATGCGAGCTCCTCTGCAAACAAATCCTCAAAAGTTTGCTCATAATTCAATGGCACACATGCATACGTATCATCATATATAGAAACTGTATGTGCCAATTCATCTAATAATATGAGCTCATCTTTAAATAATTGCTCAAATGAGGGATCATCAGTGCAAGAGGTCGAATAAGAGTGCAAACTATGAATCATATTGACCTCAATGAGGGAGCTCGTTGTGTGCTCATCCATATTAAATATGTTCAATGCCACAGTCATATTCCCAAACGATAACTTCATGAGGCCACTCCTATAATCAATTAATGCATTTGATGTTGCAAGGAATGGTCTACCCAAGATAACGGGAATTTGATTCCGTGGATTGGAGATCAGCTCAGTTTCTAAGACAATAAAGTCTACAGGAAAGATAAACTCGCCGACCTTAATGAGCACATCTTCAACCATACCAAGTGGTTTCTTGATCGAACGATCAGCTAGCTGTAATGTGACCTTGGTAGGTTGAAGTTTTCCTAACCCCAGTTGCTGATAAATAGTGTAAGGAAGCAAGTTGACACTTGTCCCTAAATCAAGCAACGCCCTATCAAATGTAGTGTTCCCAATAGTGCATGATATTGTAGGGGAACCTGGATCTTTGTACTTGATAGGCAAGGAGTTAGAGAGGATATGTGATATATTTGCAGCAAGAAAAACTTTCTCAGGAACGTTTCTTGCTCGTTTCTTATTACACAAATCCTTGAGGAACTTAGCATAAGCAGGAACCTGTTGTATAATATCAAGGAGTGGAATATTAACCTTCACCTGCTGAAATGTTTCAAGAATCTTTTCTATTTGCGGTGAAGGCTTCCTAAGCCGATTTGGATATGGTGCTTTCGGCTCAGGAACAGGTTCTTCCAAATGAGTACGTGATGGTGATGGAGGTGATGGAGATGATTGTGGAGAAAGGGGTTGAAGAGATGATGTAGCCTGCGAGATAGTAGGAGTGGGATCAGGGGGCATGGCTACATTATTGTCCACTTGCTTGCCAGATCTAAGCGTGTGAATGGCATTGCATTGGTGGACATGCGACTGATTGGAGTTTGGGGAACTGGCTTTGGGGTTCGTTATGGGTTGGCTTGGAAAGGTACTCTGGCCACGTTCACTCATTTGACTTGCTAATTGTCCAACCTGCTGCTCTACATTCTTAATAGATTGAGAGTTCACGAGCAGGTGCTGATCTGTTCTTTGAATAAAATCAGTTGACACTTTCATAAGATTCTGCATGTATGTGTCAAGGTTGGACTGAGACTTGAGAAGATTTTCAACATTCTTCTCAAGTGATTGAAGTCGCTTTTCTTGATCATTGTTAGACCCCTGTTGTGGATATGAGTGGTTTTGTGCAGGTGGTCTATTCTTATTGTTCCCATAATTTGAAGCGTTTGGGTGTTGGTAGGCACCCACATTTGGTCTTGGGAACTGACCATTGGCTGGAGGTTGCATGTTAGGGTTAGGGGCCCCCTGATATTGCTCTTGACCCCATGATAGATTTGGATGGTTCCTCCAGCCAGGATTGTATGTAGGAGCGTAAGGATTGTTCATGGGTTGTTGATATAAGGCGTTAGCCTGCTCAAGTGTGCGACCCATTGAATTCATTAATAATGGACACTCCTCCATAATATGATTGGGAGTTCCGCAATTAAAACATGTGGGACTTTGGATTTGATTCACTTGACCCGCTGATGGAGTACTAGGAGTCTCCAGTGCCTCAATTCTCCTTACAAGTGCTGCAATCTTAGCTTCGACAGCTATAGAGCTGTCGACGCTATGGATTCCACCCTTATGAGCAGAAGTTGATATACTGGGCTTCTCAGTGGGACTCTCCCACTGCATAGTCTTTCATGATAAGTCCTCAAGAAAGTCCCATGCTTCATCCTCGTTTTTCCTCATAAACTCCCCTTGACACATGGATTCCAGAAGAGTTTTGGATGTGTAATCAAGTCCTTCATACATGATTTGACACAACCGCCACTTTTCTATTGCATGGTGGGGGCACTGAGCTAATAAATCCTTGAACCGTTCTAAGTATTTCCAGAAGGGTTCTCCCGGCACTTGACGAAATTGATTAATTTGATTTCGAATTTTTGCCGTCTTGTGCGTAGGATAATACTTCTTGAGAAACACTGTAACGAATTCATCCCAAGTAGTGATTGAATCAGTAGGCATACTATACAACTACTTCTTGGCATTATCCTTAAGTGCAAAAGGGATGAAGAGGAGCTTAATTGCGTCCTCCGATAAATTTTGCAGTTTAATCATTACGCATACTTCTTGAAATTCACTGATAAAGAGATATGCATCTTCTGAATCAGAACCAGTGAATTTAGGAAGCATACTAATGTACTGCGGTTTCAGTTCATAATGATTACCCGCTACGTGTGGAAGTTTGATGCATGATGGTAATGATGTGCGCAACGGGTAACATCGATCCTGAAGGATCGGGATCGGCTGGTCCATCTTGTCTCCCATGAATAAATCTGATCTCACAAGTCGACCAAATTGATCACGGGTCCAATGTGGCGTGAACCAGCGACCGAGAGTGTATGCGTGAACTTCCTAAACTAATGTAAGAAGTGGGTGTGGTGGAGAGATAAAACGGTGGAATAGATATGATCAAATAAAAATGTGATTCCTACTGTTCCTAATTTTTTTTTTATTTTTTTTTATTTATTTACAGAACTAGGAAACAAAAATACAGAATCAGAGAAACTTTGGGCTCAGAGTGTACCTGGATGGCCGCTAAATAGCGGTAATAGCCGCTAAATAGCGTCTTTAACAGTGAAATAGATTTTGCGCTTTTTTCAACTTGGTCCAAAGGCTCTTCCAATTCTTAAAGTTTTCCTGTATCTGTAATTTCTATTTCCTGCACACTCAACACACACTGTTAACACGTAAAACTTTAGAAAAAGCAAGAAAAACACCGTCGATTCCCCGGCAACGGCGCCAAAAACTTGATGTATTATATTTACTGCAAGCGCACAGTATCGTTGTAGCGCTGTACAGGTCGTCTCACAGGAATCTAAGCTGTTTCTGCGTTCTTACTTTCTCTATAGTTCAACGGACTAACCAAAGGTTTTAGGTTGGAGTCAGATTAATCTAAGTAGCCTAGGATATAGAATCCACTAATTTCCAACCATGTTCTTACTTCTATTGTTTTCTTCTATCATAAAAATTCGATCTTTTCAGTTTAATTTTTATTTAAAGTACCCTAAGCATGAATTATCAAGTGTTGTGCAAGTATAACTCATCAAAGATGTTACTTCTTATAAAAACAAACTAAATCCTTTAGATAATTCAAATAAAAAGATAAAACCAGCAACCCCAAACCCTAACTAAGTATAGGCTATCAAGAATCTAGTTCAAGCATAACCTATCAAAGTCCTAATCTTCGAGTTCTTGTATTTTGATCTTTTTATTGAAAAATCGTGTCTTTATTAATTTTTATTTAAGAAGAAAATCCTAGAGAGCAGCTACATGGCGGATCTTAGCTTCATCTACATCCTAGAGCTAACCTAATTAGCTACTCATATTTTTACTAAGCAAGATCAAATATTTAATCATGAATATGATAAGCCGTAATCTAGAAAGCAGTAAAACCTAACTAGAAAGCGATTAAATTTATCTAAGAAGCAATTAAAAATTTCAAGAACGATGGTTTACCTCTGGAATTCGGTGTTGTGGCCGTCAACCTTCAGCAAAACCCTAATTTTTATTCAATTCAAAAACGAGTACAAAAAGTTCAGGATCCCGTCAAAATACAAGGATCGGCCAATAAATAGGCCTCGGAAACCAAACCCTACTCCTAGCAGAATCACAAAACTAAAAAATTACAAATAAGCCCAGTAAAAAATATCCGTTTAAACGACGACTGTATAGCCGCTAATTGGCGGCTAAAGCCGCCATTTGGCTGCTTAAATCATGAATTTAGCTCTGGGTTTTCTTTCACGTAAGTCTCATGTCCTATAGACTTGATTTAACTGACTGTATTTGACTTTGACTCCCTTCAGTAATTTAATCTTGTAGTCTTGCCCATTTTAGCAACTTTTCGGACTCTGATTTCCGACTCCAACTCTAATTCCATGCCATCTCCTTGTTTGAATAAAATTCCTGAAAAACACACTAACAATACCCGAGTAGCATTATTTATATACAAAATTAGGTAATATGAAGGCTATAAATATGCAATATATGGCACTTATCAGCTCACCTTCATCAAGCTGATAGATGCAAGGCTGGTCTTTGCCAAACTGATGGGTGCAAGGCTGTTTTTGAGCCTGGCATCCTCCTTGCTTCATGCTAGACTGATTTTGAGCTTGACATCCTCCTTGACTTATGCCATGCTGATTTTGAGCTTGGCATACAAAACGAGCTTTGAGTGCTCCGTGGATCGCCCTTTGATTCTGGTTGCGGATTTAAGACCGTTTTGTACCGCGATAGGTTTTCCTTTGGCGTCATATGCAGCTAGTTCTGATGGAGCAGAGTTTGAAAATCCAAGTGACTGTTGAGAGATTAACACCTCCTTATTATCCAAAACTATTAGGTCATATTGTTGTGATTTTGAATATTTTGAGCCGATCTCGACCTCGATCACCAATTTCTCCATCGTCTCTCCAATTCTGTTGACGTCAGATTGGATCGCCATCTCCTTTTCAGTACAGGAGATTGCTCCTACTGTGGTCGCCAGTCAATTTTCAGGAAAAACAGGTTTGCATCGTTCCATTGTCATTGATAGAGAAAAATTACAGATTATCAAAAATTCCTCTTTTTCGAATTACAATGAAAAGAAAATAAAAACAGACAGAGAGGACTTACAGATCGTCGCTCTCTTTTTACAGAAGATGTGGAATTCGAGGCAGTTATGGGGATTGGTCCTTTCCCCGTTGATGATCTGATGTTGATGGTTTGGAGGCGATGGAGAATTCTTGAGCGTCTCTTCTAATTCTTGGAGGAAACTCGTACGAGAAAGATATGGTCGAAGATCTTCTCTTTTTTGGTTGCAAGGCTTTGAGACTCTCGCACGTAGATCGATTTGCCAAAGTTCTTTTTGAGTATTTATAGGCCTCCGGTTGTTAAATAGGTTTCCTTGTAGATAAGAAAAAGATCTGGTTTCCTTTTAGATAGAATCGAAATCTCTTTGTAATCTCGATGAGATATTCGAATGTTTTCTTGATTTGATTTTCTCCAGATTCATTGAATCGGGTCCTGTTTCTGCATCCAAAATTAATTAAACTCAAATTAGAATTTAATTAGAATTTGTAGGACTATTAAACTCTAACGAGATTAATTTAGAATTTTTCATCTAATAATTAATATGAGTTTGATCAAAATTATAGAATTATCCAAACTCCAATAAAATTAATTTTAAAGTTTTTTCATCTAAAAATCAATTTGATTCTAATTAAAATTTGGATAGCATTAGAAATTGCAAAATAATTGGAGATTGGACAAAAATATATTGCGTGTATGAAGTCTGTAGCTTATTGTGTGAAATCGGGCAACCGAACGGGGCGAGCGAGCGATCGAACGAGACCGATAAAAGAGAGATTTTTTTTCTTTTTTTTTCTTTTTCTTTTTTTTTTCTTTTTCTTCTTTTTCTTGAATTGTGCCTTGCATCCACGCGAGGCTGAGCCTCGCATGGGTGCGAGGCTCACCTGATTTAATTTTTTTTTCGGTTTTTTTTGTTGGCCTGAGCCTCGCATCCACGCGAGACTGAGCCTTGCATCCACTCATGCAAAACTAATTTTTTTTTTAAAACAATTTTGCATGGGAGCCTCGCATGGGTGCGAGGCTCCCCTTTATGTATTTTTTTTTAATTTCTTTCTTTCTAGCCTCGCTTCCACGTGAGGCTCAGCCTCGTGTGGGTGCGAGGCTGATTTTTTTATTTTATTTTATTTATTTATTTATTTTATTTAAATTAGGATTTGTATTTGGACTCAGATTTTGGATTCGAACTTGGATTTTGGATCCGGACTATATTTATTGTTCTACATTGATGTTAAAGAAGATTGCATGTAGGTAGGATTTTCCTCTTTTCAAATTAATCTCAAATCTAACTTTAAATCCTCTCCATAAATTTGAGATCCAAATGATCAAATAACAATTTGCTTTCAACTCAAGTACACAAAATCCAAGTTAAAAATCAATCAGAAACATGATCTGTCACTTTAACCAACCATCGGTAGGGCCACGGTAGCTTAGCAATAGATCCTCTTGGATTAGAAAATAAAATCATATATTGGTTAGATTACTGGTAGATTTATGATCTTCTATAGTTTTTCCCGGGGCTACTGATAGCTACTTGTTGTTGCTTCAAAACGCTACTTGGTTTTTTGAATTTTTCTTTATGTTCTTACATGTTTTACCATGCATAAACAACAATATGATCTCAAAATCCTAACAAGTGGAGCATGAGTCAATAACTCACTCATGTTGGTTATTTCACTCTAACCAGATGTCATCGGGAGTCTCCTCTCCCTAGAAGGTGGGAATCTATCACTTCCTTGTGCGTTGTGTGTGTGTGTGTGTTGGATGAGGGGAGAGGTCTAAGTCTCAAGTACATTAACTGATAAGTTTTCCAAAACAAACAAATGACATTTACTCGGACTTAGGAAGAAAGTCAAATTTTAATCAAGAATTCTATATAAACATGGTTTAAATTTCTTCTTAATTTCCGGGCATATGCCAGACCTTATCATTTTAAGACAATAGTTTCTAATTGAAGATCAGAACTTTAGAATTTTGCAATGAACACGAAATATTTCTAATGATTCTGCAAGGATATTGATAATATATATGTTGAGATATGATTGAGATATGATTATATTGCTGAGATATTTTCAGATACTTTCCTATTAGATATTGAGATATTTTTCTATATTTGGATAGTTGATAAATCTCTGATTAGACTAATTTAGGATAGTTGATAAATATCTGATTAGACTAATTGAAGATTTTATATAATTAGTATCAATTACAGATTCTGTAATTACTCTTTTTTTTCCCTCCTTCATCTATTAAAAGATGGCTCATTGTGCAGTTTATAACAAGAAAATATATAGAAATTTCTTTATTTGGCTTTCGCTGTATTTTCTTTTACATGGTATTAGAGCCACCGGAATTCTGGTGCCTCTTCCAACTTCTTTTGTGATTGCATAAACCACCCTAAGTATGTTTTGTTTTGTCCTCACACATCCCGAAATTCTTTGTGCCCGTTTCGGTCATTTTGAAGTCAGATCTCAATAATTTTCTACGTTCAGATTGTTCGTCTCCTTTCGATTTCCTTCTGTCAAACTTTCAGCTCCATCGGACTTGACAAGCTCTTCCACGCACTGTGTGAAGTCTCTGCAAGTGGTCTTCACGCACCTCTCTTCTCCAACGTGTGAGCCCCACTCGCCCTAATCAATTATGTTCTACAATCAGGTTTGACTTTTTCGTATGTTGATTTTTTGGTTGATTTTCGGGAGTTGATTTTGGCATATTCTTTCCAAAATGTATTCCGAAAATGATATTGTTTGTGAATCGTCCACTTGATATTATTTTATATGGAACCAACTATAGCTTTTGGTCTTCCAATATGAAACTTTTTCTCAAAAAAAGAAAATTGTGGCATTATGTTTCTAAGGATTCTCCTAAACTTGTTGGTGCTAAAAATGAGTCCGTTGTTGATTACGCTACTCGCTTGGACGACTGGGAGAGTATTCATAGCAAGATTCTGCAGTGGATTGTTAACACATCAATCCCATCTATTAACAATCTTCTACCCAGGCTTGAGAATGCTAAAGTTGCATGGGATTTCTTGGCTGCTCAGTACGATTGCTATAATGATGATTCTCTTCAGTTTTAGATTGAGACAAAACTTTATCAGATGCGTCAAGAACCCGGTCAGTGTATCACTGAGTTTTACTCTCAAGTCGCTCTTCATTGGAATCAGTTGACTACTGCCGAACCCCAATTTCATTGTGTTGCAGACATCGAGCTCTTTGCTAAGTATTGGGACCGCCGCAAGTTCATGCATTTTATGATGGCTTTTCGCGATGACTTTGAGTCCACTCGTGCAGCCCTTCTTCATCGTACACCACTTCCTACCATGGATCTTACCGAGGAGCATTGTCGCCTTACTATAAAACTACAGTCTCCCGATCTTGTTTTGACTGCTGTCTCTTTGCCTTCCTACTAACGTTCTGCTCCACAGTCACAATCCTCTTCTCAGAAGTTATTTTGTCGGTATTGCAAGAAAAGCAGCCATTTGATTACTGATTGTTTCAAGTTGCAGCAGAAAAGACCCAAGACTGGTGAGGTTCCCTCTAACAGGCTGCTGCAGTTGTCTCCACTGATTCCTCTACCCCTGAGTCTTCTTCTCAGTCTACTTCAGTCACTGTTGCTGACATTGAGCTTTTGGTCCATTAGGTTCTGTCTCGTTCATTTACTGCACTATCTGTCACTCAAGGTAATTTTTCTTGGTTTATGGATTCTCCTTATTGTAATCATATGACTTCTAATCCCACCATTTTTTCACTATGTCTGCTCTAGATTTTAACCATATTATTTATACTATCGATGGTTCTGCAATACTTGTTAGCATATTGGTTCTATTTCTACCTCTGACATCGCCGTCAGTAATACTTATTTAGTTCCTAAATTATTGTCGAATCTCCTCTCTGTTGGTCAGCTTGTTGAGTTAGGTTTTAAACTTCACTTTTCTTTTTATGGTGTTGATGCGCAGAAACCTCAGACGGGTCACGTCATTGAGACAGGCCGTAAAGTTAGATATATATTTGAAATGGTGAACTTGCAGATTCCTTCCACTACACCTTCGGCTGCCTTTATTATCACTTCTAGTGTTTGGCATTCTCGTTTCGGTCATACTTCTTTCCTTCGTATTCAGCAATTAGTTTCTAGTGGTCTCCTTGACTCTGTCACTTTTGATAAGTTTGATTATTTTTCTTGCCAACTTGGAAAACAAACTCATTTACCTTTTAATACTAGTGACTTTTTTTTTCTTCTTTTGACCTTGTTCATTCTGATATTTGGGGCCCATCTCCAATATCTACCGAGGGGGCTCCCGCTACTTTGTCATATTTGTGGATGATTTTTCACGCTATACATAGAGTTATCTTATGCATAAGCGTTCTGAGTTGTTTGCAATTTATAAATGTTTTCACCATATGGTACTTACCAAGTTTTCTCGTGTTATCATGGTTTTTCATTCTGATAATACTTTGGAGTATAACGAAAAATCCTTCATTGAGTTTTTGCAATAAAATGGCACTCTCTCAAATTGCTCTTGTCCCTATACATCACAACAAAATGGTCAAGCAGAGCGTAAACACCGTTACATTCTAGACACCGTCCGATCCCTCCTCATTTCTGCCTCGCTTCCTGAGCGAGTTTGGGGAGAAGCTACTCTTACTACTGTCTACACCATCAATCGTGTCCCCTCACCTATTCTTGACAACAAAACTCTTTTTGAACTATTATATGGTACCATTCCCGATTACAGCTCTCTTCGAGTTTTTGGTTGTACCTGCTTCGTTCTTCTCCCCCGCATGAATGAACAAAGTTGGAACCCCCTTCTAGGTTGTGTTGCTTTCTTGGTTATGGCATTAAGCAAAAAGAATACCATTGTTATGATCCTATCACCAAACGCCTTCGTATCTCTCGTCATGTAGAGTTTTAGGAACATAAGTTCTTCACCACTCTTTCCTCCTTTTCCTCATTTCACTCTAGTCATCTCCTGTCTTCACTGATCCCTCTATTACTCTATTTTTTTCAGTCTACTAACTCTTTTGCAGGTGATATCAGCTCCTCTAATGATCCATCCTCGCGCCTCTTCCAATAACCTTACTTCCCCTGTGGATCCAACATTATCATCAGGTTCTTCTTCTGCTGTTGAGTCCTCCCAAGTTATTGCACCATGTCGTTTTGATAGGGTAAGAGCTCATCTTTTCCATTTTCATGATTACCATTATTTTTTTGATCTTGTTACTCTTCATGAGCCTCACTCGTATCGTGAAGTTAGTTTTGATCCTCTTTGGCAGCAAACTATGTCGATGAATTAGATGCTCTTATCAAAAAATATACTTGGAACATGGTAGATTTGCCTCCTGGAAAGTTTGCAATGGGTTGTAAGTGGGTTTACAAGATTAAGACTCGGGCATATGGCTCAATTGAGCGATACAAATCTTGTTTTGTTGCGTCAGGTTACTCTCAAGAGTATGGTATTGATTATGATGAGACTTTTGCTCCTATTGCTCGACTTACCTCTGTTAGATCTTTGATTGCTATTGCTGCTATTCGGCGTTGATCATTATTTCAAATGGATGTCAAAAATTCCTTTCTTAATGGTGATTTTATTGAGAAAGTTTATATGAAACCTCCTTCTGGTTATGAGCATTCTCCTCGTAAGGTTTGCCACCTTCGTCGTGCGATCTATGGTCTGAAGCAGGCTCCTCGTGCTTAGTTTGTCAAGTTTACCTCTGTCATCACACAGCAGGGTTTTGTAGCCAGTACTTATGATACTGTCTTATTCATCCATAAGAATGCCTCTGGCACTACTCTTTTGCTTCTCTATATTGATGAAATGATCATCACTGGTGATGATACTGCTAGTATTCGTGCGTTTCAGGCTTTTCTAGGTCATCATTTTAAAATGAAAGATCTGAGCACCCTCAGTTACTTCTTAGGTCTTGCGGTGACATCTTCTTCGGATGGTTATTCTCTTTCTTAGACCAAGTATATTTTAGATCTTATATCCAGGGCTGGTCTAACCGACAGTAAGACTGTCAGTACCCCTTTGGAATATAATGCTCGGCTCAACGTTACTGATGGTGTGTCTCTGTCTGATCCTACTCTCTATCGATAATTGGTTGGTAGTCTTATTTATCTCACAGTTATTCACCCTGATATTTCTTATGCTGTTTACTTGGTTAGCAGTTCATGCATGCGCATCGCTCACCTCACTATGCTGCTGTTCTTTGAATCTTCTGCTATGTATAGGGCACTCTTTTTCATGGTTTACACTATTTATCTCAGTCATCTCTTGAGTTACGTGCTTATTTTGATGCTGATTGGGCTGGTGATCCTACGGATCATTGTTCTACTACTGGTATTTATTTCTTACTTGGCTCGTATCTTATTTCTTGGCGAAGTATGAAATAAACAGGTGTCGCTCGATCTACCACTAAGGCTGAGTATCGCGCCCTTGCTGATAGTACTGCTGAGCTTCTATGGCTGCGTTGTCTTTTGGCTGACTTTGATGCCCCTCAGCTATCTCGTTCTCTTCTCTACTGTGACAATTAGAGTGCTATTCAGATTGTGCACAATGATATTTTTCACGAGCGCACCAAGCATATTAAGATTGACTGCCACTTCATTAGGCATCATCTCAGTGATGACACCCTTTGCTTGTGTTTGATTTCCTCTGCTGATTAGCTTGCTGATATTTTCACTAAGTCATACTCACCTGGTCATCTTACTAAACTTGTTAATAAACTCCAGTTGGGTTCTATGGCGCCTTCATAAATTTGAGGGGGGATGTTGAGATATAATTATATTGCTGAGATATTTTAGATACTTTCCTATTAAATGTTGAGATATTTTCCTAAATTAGTATTGTTGACAAATCTCTGATTATACTAATTTAGGATAGTTGATAAATTTCTGATTAGAGTAATTGAAAATTTTATGTAATTAGTATCAATTACAGATCCTGTAATTATTCTTTTCTTTGCCCCCTTTACCTATAAAAGGATGGCTCATTGTATAGTTTATAACAAGAAAATATATAGAAATTTCTTCATTTCTTCATAACAAGAAAATATATAGAAATTTCTTCATTTCTCTTTCGCTCTATTTTCTTTTACAATATCAATTATGAGTTTGAATTTAAATATCTATAATTTACTCATTTGAAATCCAAATTGAGCTTATAAGTAGTCAAAATTTAATAACTCAATGGGATGAACATGATGCATGTGGTTAGATCCTTCATCCAGAGTTATGTAACCCCCTGTTTTCTACCCATTTTAAAATATGGAGTGATATTCGCTGATACACTCTAAGGAATAGAGATTGTGTGCTTGATGATAAGTGCCATATATTGTATATTTATAGCCTTCATATTGCCTATTTTTGTATAGAAATAATGCTACTCGGGTATTGTTAATGTGTTTTTCAGGAATTTTATTCGTACAAGGAGATGGCATGAAATCAGAGTTGGAGTCGGAAATCAGAGTCCGAAAAGTTACTAAAGTGAGAAAAACTACGAGACTACGATCCTTCAGAGAGTCAAAGTCAAGTAAAGTCGGAAAAATCAAGTATACAAGACAAGATACTCGTACAGCAGAAATATCAGAGCCATTGGCTATACTTGCGCCACCAAATAGTGGTTTTAGCCGCCAATTGGCGGTCCAATAGTGGAGTGACACGTGAAGTTTTCTCCCACGGCTTCGTTATAATCTTGTAGTTTCACAATTGTATTATAATTGGGTTTGGATTTTCTAAGCCTATATATTGGTCGTATCTTTGTATTGTAGGGTTTTTATGTAGTAGTTAATGTAGATTAGAATTTAGTTTGTACTCGTATTTCATTAATAAAATTAAGGTTTTGCTGAAGGGGTGGCGGCCACAATACTGTACTCCAGAGGTAAGCTATTGCTTTCTAATATTTATTTGCTTTTTAGATAGATTTAATTGCTTTCTAGTATAGATTTATTTGCTTTCTAGAATAGATTTTATTGCTTTCTAGAATCATGTGTAGCTAATTAGTTTAGCTCTAGAATATAGATGAAGTTAGGATCCACAATGTAATTGCTGTATAGTATTTTCTTCTTAAATAAAATAATAAAGATATGATTTTTCAATAAAAAAGATTAAAATACAAGAACTCGAAGATTAGGACTTTGATAGGTTATACTTGAATTAGGTTTCTTGATAGCCTATACTTAGTTAGGGTTTGGGGTTGTTAATTTTATCTTTTTCATTGAATTATCTAAATATTTAGTTTGATTTTATGAAAAGTAATATTTTTGATGAGTTATACTTGCACACCACTTGATAGCTCATACTTAGGGCACTTTAAATAAAAATTAAACTAAAAGATCAGCTCTTTATGAAAGAAGAAGATAATAGAAGTTAGAACATGGTTGGAAACTAATGGATTCTAAATTCTAGGCTAATTAGAATAACTCTCAACTTCAATTTAGAAACTCTTAGTTAATCTGTTAGACTATAGAATAAGTAAGAATTGCAAAATACCTTAGATCTCTGTGGGACGACCTGTACAGCGCTACATCGATACTGTGCGCTTGCAGTAAATATCACATCACTTTATTCCTTAAACTATATTCTTCATGAATTTTGTGGGTATATTCACTGCAAACCCTCACGAGACACAACTCGTCCACTAGGGTAACCTAGGGGTTTAAAGGCTTGTTGCGCGTGCTAAGTTCAATCGCGATTCCTGCGAAAGTGAGTTAGGATTTTTATTTTTCTTTTTAGGTTTAGGTTTTGCTCGAGAACTAGCAAAAGATAGGTGTGGGGGTGTTATAAGTGCCATATATTGCATATTTATAACCTTCATATTACCTACTTTTGTATATAAATAATGCTACTCGGGTATTGTTAGTGTGTTTTTCAGGAATTTTATTCGTACAAGGAGATGACATGAAATCAGAGTTGGAGTCGGAAATCAGAGTCCGAAAAGTTACTAAAGTGAGCAAAACTATGAGACTACGATGCTTCAGAGAGTAAAATTCAAGTACAGTCGGGAAAATCAAGAATACAAGATAAGATACTCATGCAGGAGAAATATCAGAGCCATTGGCTATTCTTGCGCCGCCAAATAGCCGTTTTAGCATCCCATTGGAGGTCCAATAGTGGAGTGACACGTGAATTTTTATCCCACGGCTTCGTTATAATCTTGTAGTTTCATAATTGTATTATAATTGGGTTTGGATTTCCTAAGCCTAAATATTGGCCGTATCATTGTATTATAGGGTTTTTATGCAGTAGTTAATGTAGATGAGGATTTAGTTTGTACCCGTCTTTCATTAATAAAATTAAGGTTTTGCTGAAAGGGTAGCAACCACAATACCGTGCTCCAGAGATAAGACATTACTTTATAATCTTTATTTGCTTTTTAGATAGATTTAATTGCTTTCTACTATAAATTTATTTGCTTTCTAGATTAGATTTTATTGCTTTCTAGAATCATGTGTAGCTAATTAGTTTAGCTCTATGATGTAGATGAAGTTAGGATCCACCATGTAATTGCTCTCTAGTATTTTCTTTTAAATAAAATAATAAAGACATGATTTTTCTATAAAAAAGATTAAAATACAAGAACTCGAAGATTATGACTTTGATAGGTTATACGTGAATTAGGTTTCCTGATAGCCTATACTTAGTTAGGGTTTGGAGTTGTTGATTTTATCTTTTTCATTGAATTATCTAAAGATTTACTTTGTTTTTATGAAAAGTAGTATCTTTGATGAGTTATACTTACACACCACTTGATAGCTCATACTTAGGGCACTTTAAATAAAGATTAAACTAAAAGATCACCTTTTTATGAAAAAAGAAGATAATAGAAGTAAGAATATGGTTGGAAACTAGTAGATTCTAAATTCTAGGCTAATTAGAATAACTCTCAATTTCAATTTAGAAACTCTTAGTTAATCCGTTAGACTATGGAATAAGTAAGAATTGCAAAATACCTTATATCTCTGTAGAACAACCTGTACAGTACTACGCCGACACTGTGTGCTTGCAGTAAATATCACATCAAGTTTTTGGCGCCATTGCCGGGGATCGACGGTGTTTTTCTTATTTTTTCTAACGTTTTATGGGTTAACAGTGTGTGTTGAGTGTACACGGAATAGATATTGTAGATACAGGAAGACAAAAAGGATCGGAGAAGTCTCAAAAGTGTGAAGAAGAAACCAGATAGTCAAACTCTCTGGTTTGACCACCATTTAGGGGTACAAACCGCTAATTAGCGGCTCTTAAGGTACTTTCTGAGCCTAAATTTCCTCCTATTCTATTATTTGTTTCCCTGGTTCTGTAAAAAAAATTTAAAAAAAATCAATTTTTTTTTTATTTCTTTTCCATCTCTCTCCCTCTCCACCTTTTTCAAAAAAAAAAAATTAAAAAAAATGTTTTAAAATCAAACTGATTGCTATCATTGTCGTGATCCATATCATAATTATTATCATTGTCTATAGATAGAAAGTTCGTTAGGACTAGATCACAATCAAATTCACAACACATATAATGAACCTACGAGCACTTCTTAAACATAAAATTACAATTATGAATGGATGAATAATTCAAATTTTGCATATAATCAAGAGCCATACCAAGAGAGTCCTCCATCTGATCCTTTCTCTATGGGCAATTTATCTTTATGTTCTACATTCAATCATGAACAAGATATTCAATTGAACATGTTAGATTAAAGATTTAAAAGATTAGAAGCAAAATATGCATGTCATGAGAATCTACCTTCAACCACTTCATATCTGTCATCAAATATGTACATGGATCCATCATATCATTCTTCAAATTTCCCTCATGATCTCGAGATGTAATCATTTGAGAAAAATAAGGAAAATTACGATCATGAGTCTGAGGAACGAAGACGTAGAATAGAGGAAGATATGAAAACTTTGCTAAAATCATCATCTCAAAAATCATCCTCTCAAATTGACTCTTGTATGGAAGATCATCTCAAAGCGATTGCTCAAACTAAACTTTTTGGAGATCAACCATCTAATAGTTTGAACATATCTTACTTCAACGAGCAACCACTTCAGTCATCTTTTGAAGTAGATATGATTCAAAATGAATTAAATAATTTTGTGTATAATGAGTCTATAATTCAGCATTGTGATCAAACTATTTTAGACCATTGTGACAATAATTATGGAGAAATTAGTGATAAAAAGAATATTTTGTTAGATAATTTACCTTATGGTGAGCTTGCTAGTGACACATTATCATTTAATTATTTTGATGAAAATTGTGAAGAAGAATTTTATCTCTTCATAATAATTTGACTAATGATAAGCCATTAGTATGGCATTTTCTTTTGAGAATTTTGATAACAAGTTTGAAGAAAATTTGCATGACGAGCCCAAAAATATTAGAAGAGTGGAATGAACCTCAAAAAGAAGAGATTATGATACCTAATGATCTGAAAAAGGCGATCCAAAAACGAGCTCATGATTCCGCTTCAACAAAGTGAGTATGTTATTTCACAAGTCGATAAAATCAAAATACTTACTGCTATGAAAGATACTCGTGGGTCAAATATCAACGATAGAGGTATGATTTCCAACTTCAAAATTTTATTATTGAATAAAAAAAAGGTAGAAATAAATTGAGAAAAATAAAAAACAAGATGGAGAGATTAAATGCAAAACTGATAAAAAGGCTAAGTTCATCAATATCAAAACATGAAAGGACACATTATGAGAGTGGAAAGCGATCAAGAGGTCGTAACCGTTTGAATTTTCTAACAAGTGTATAGTAGTTTTCTTATTTATTTTACCATCCTTGATTAGTGTATAAGGGTATACATAAGTTTAAGTGTGGGGGAGTGGATTAGAAGATTTTTATTTTTTAGGATTTTTAGGATTTTATTTTATTTTTTTTAGAATTTTAGGTTTCTTTATTTTACGTTTTGGGTAGTTTTTAGGGTAACTAACTGAAAAAAATTTAAAACAACTGAAAAAAATTAATAAAAAAATAAATTTAACAACAAATTTATGTATTTTATCAATAGATCAACATAATTACAAATAAAGGAACAAATTTAGATTTGAAATTGGATAGGAGACTAGATTGGATGATACACTTTGATTTTTATGAAAAAAATTAAAATCTGAAAGATAAATACCGCCAACAGTCGTTTTGAGGCAAGTATACATCTATTTTTCATTTCACAATAGTTTATTAGGTTAAGGACAAAGATGATAACGATTGAGTAAGTCTACTCTCTCAAAAAAAAAAAGGAAAAAAGAAAAAAGTGAGAATAAAATAATGAGGTGAGCCTAAGGCAATAGCTTCGAAAGTGATAAAATAATTGGGTGTGCTTGGTATTAAGGCAATAACCTCAAGAGTTAAAAAAAAAGAGTATGATCTGAGTAATCGGGTACTTTGCGCCTAAGTAAGCGTAAATATTCACATGAAAGGTGAAATATTCTAAAAAAACAAGAAAAAGAAAAGAGTATGAACTGAATAATCGGGTATGTTGCGCCTAAGCAAGCGTGAATATTCGCATGAAACGTGAAATATTCTTAAAAAATGAGAAAAAAAGAAAAAAAATTATTATGATAGAGGAGATGAATCATGAGTTAGAATTGGAGTCTAAAACCGAAGTAGACTATCACACGTGTACGTAGATGTATAAGAGCCAATGGATTATCTGTTAGTGGGTATTGAAAGATAGGATTTAAATTTTTAATTAAAATAATAAGGGTACTGATATGACGCTCGATTTGAAAATTGATAATCCAAATGCGTTTTTGAGTTTGTATATTAGTGAGATTAATTGATGAAAATATCATTTAAAAAAAAGAATTTTCTTTCTTTTGTATAAAATTTCTATTTTTCTTGATTTTTGATTATCTTTATTTATCTTTTCTTTATTCCTTAATCTATATTCTTCATGAATTTTGTGGGTATATTCACTGCAAACCCTCACGAGACACAACTCGTCCACTAGGGTAACGTAGGGGTTTAAAAGCTTGTTGCACGTGCTAAGTGCAATCGCGATTCCTGCGAAAGTGAGTTAGGATT